>CM021247.1:20943601-21275552 GCA_010577795.1 Isatis tinctoria | reverse complement strand
GACATTTATTTGATAAGACAAGTCAAAGTCTTTGAAGAAAACACCCATAATATCGTATTATATTTGTTTCCCCATTGAATAGTCTTGTGTTTCATAAGTGGTATCAAGGTCCGAACCAAAAACAAACCGAAACAGAGTGACGTAAAATGGTTCTTTAGTGACAGAGTAAAACAACTAAACGAATCAACCGACTGGGTTGAAATGATTTTTTTTCTCTTTCTGGTTGATATTACTTAAAAAATAAACGGTACATAGCTTGTAACAAAAAAAAAGGATAATTTGGCTAAAAGGGTGAGTTGAAAATCAAATTTGTCCAACTATGCTTTAAACTGATTAAATTGTTCTATCAAGATCTAGATTAGTGTTAATCCCATTTTACCTGTACGAAACCTTGCTTCTTTCGATCATCACGAACTCGCTTATGACGAACACAAAGCAGAAAAGAAACAGAGTGACACGAGAAGCTTTTACCCGGTGTTCACCGCACTTGACAAACTAACCAAGCCGCTATACTTCACTGAGGCTGATGCGATGATCAGCAATACACTAGACTTAGCTCAAACTCGAGCTCTCTCTACAATGGTGGATCGTTCTCTGTCTCTCCCTCTTTACAACTTGTAGCGGATAAAACAAACTTTATCCGAACAACCTTATAAACTAATGAACCTAGACTTAATCATGTATATGCGTGATACACATAACTAAACCAAGACTATTACAAAAGAGATAAACCGAGCTAATCAGAACCTAAACCAATTGCAGAAGTCTATACCGGATCAAGGACATACTTCTTCAATTCTCCACCTTGGCCTTAATATCCACTTGCTCATAGAACACTCCACCTCAAACCCGAGATGCCTTGAATAAACTCACTCAACTTCTTATCTTTCTGAGACTAACTTCCTCAGCTGTTTGAACTCCTGAGAAGATCCTCTCAGCTGTTATGAACTCTCACGAGCTCATTCCTTTGAAACGCGCAACATCTCTAAAGTTTCTTTGAACTTACCAATCGGCAACACCTTAGTGAAAATGTCAGCCAGATTGTAAGCTGTAGCAATCTTAAGAACTTGTATCCATCCTTCACTCACCAAGTCTCTAACAAAATGAAACTTCACCTGCATATGCTTGGTCCTCTCGTGATCAATAGCATTCTTAGCTATCGCTATTGCGCTTTGTGAATCACAGTAGATGCTAACTCCTTCCTGCTTAAAGCTTAGCTCATTCATCAGCCCTCTTAGCCATACGACTTCTTTTACCGCTTCAGAAAGAACCACATACTATGAATCTGTAGATGACAAAGCCACCACGTTCTGCAGTTTTGATGTCCAACTGATAGAGTTGCCACCAACTGTGAAAACCATACCTGTTTTTGATCTTCTTCCATCATTATCTCCAGCATAATCCGCATCCACATATCCTCGGAGCACAAACGAACCTTCCTTCTTGTAGCTCAGCTTCGTTTGTAAAGTACCCTTAATGTACCTCAGTATCCACTTTACTGCTAACCAGTGCTCTTTCACTGGCTTGCTCATGTACCTACAAACCAAACCAACAACGAAGGCCAAGTCTGGACTTGTTCCAATCATTGCGTACATGAGGCTTCCCATCACACTTTGATACGGAACATTCTTCATATCCTTGAGTTGTTCTTCATATTCCTTGTCTGTAGCTGCCTTGAGATTAAAGTGAATTCCCATAGGCATACCAACAGACTTGCATTGGTCCATACCGAAAGTCCCCAACACCTTCTGCAAGTAGCCTTCTTGTGAGATTGACAAAGTACCCTTAGATCTGTCTCTTGAAATTTCCATTCCAAGTATCTTCTTCGCATCACCGAGATCTTTCATCTCAAACTCAGAACTAAGAAGCACCTTTAACTTTCCCACATGTTGCTTGTCTCTTGAAGCTATCAAGATATCATCTACGTATAGCAACAAGTACACATATACTCCACCTTGAAGCTCTTTGTAGTAGACACAGCTATCAAAGACGCTTCTAATGTAACCACTCTTATACATGAATTCATCAAACCTATTGTTCCACTGTCTAGGCGATTGTTTCAATCCGTATAGAGAGCATTTGAGTAGACACACCTTCTCGGGATGATTCTTGTCCTCATACCCTTCTGGTTGATCCATGTAGATGGTCTCTTCGAGGAAACCGTGCAGAAAAGCAGTTTTGACATCCATCTATCTCCATGTCGAAGTGAGCCACGGCTGAAAGTATGAATCGTATTGAGACATGTTTGACCACCGGAGAGAAAATCTCTTGATAGTCGACTCCCTCCTTCTGTGAGTAGCCTTTAGCTACCAGTCTGGCTATTAACCGTGGACCTTCTACTCCAGGAATCCCTGATTTCCTCTTACCACCCAATAGGCTTCTGTTTCGGGTTTTTGTCAACGAGTACACATGTGTGGTTCTTCTTTAATGAAACCATCTCTTCATCTGAAGCTTGAGTCCAGAGGTCACTGTATGGGTCCTCTAAAGCTTCTTTGTAGATATTCTGCTCCGGTTTACCGCAATCTTCTACCATCAAATATGCATATCCAGACATATCTTCATCCTCTCCATATATCTGATAGTCTTCGAGTCTGACGTTCATTCTTGTTGTTCTCGTTGCCCTGTCCCTTCCCAGCTGATGATAGTCGGATAGATCTTCATGCTCTTGTTGTGGTTTTTCATCATTGTTAACTGTTTCTGTTTGCTCTGGATCCTCCTGCAGAGTCTCGTCTTGAGTTACTGTCTCTGTGGAAGCTCCATCTTGATTATTTCTCTGTGTTTTCCTGTTCTTGCCTGCAAGATCATAACTCGAAAACTCATCAGTAATAATTTTAGAGAGTGAATTACTTGATTGTTGACTCTGAATGAATTCATTGTACATGACCTCCTCTTAGAACACAACATTCCAAATGATGATACTTGAAGCCTTTGACTCCATCCGGATAGCCTAGAAACACTCCTTTCTTTGCTTCAGGCTCTAACTTCCCATCACTTGAATGTGTATAGAACACACATCCGAATCTTCTTAAACCTGAGAGATTAGGAGTTCCAGATGTCCATCTTTCTTCAGGTATCTCGAAGTCAATTGCAGACGATGGAGATCTGTTGATGAGATAGACTGAAGTAGCAACTGCTTCTGCCCAAAACCTTTGGCCGAGTCCACTCTCACTGAGCATGCATCTAACTTTGTTCAGAATAGACCTGTTTAACCTCTCTGCAACTCCGTTTTGCTACGGAGTATAGGTACAGGTTATATGCCTCACAATGCCTTCTTGTTTGCAAAATGAATCGAAGCGAGTGTTGCAGTACTCGAGACCATTGTCTGTTCTGAGCTTTTTTACTTTTCTCTCTGTCTGGATCTCCACCATCTTCTTCCACTCAACAAATCTAATAAAAGCTTCATCCTTGGTCCTGAGAAAATAAATCCAACTCTTTCGAGACCAATCATCAATAAAAGAAACGAAGTATTGACTGCTACTTAAACTTTCATGAACATTTGGTGAACCCCAGATATCAGAACGCACATAGTCTAGTTTCTCTTTGGTGACATGCTTACCTGACCCGAAACTAGACTTATGTGTCTTACCGACTATGCAGTCTTCGCAGAACTTGATCTCGGATATCTCCTTACTTTAGATACAGCCTTTCTTCACCAATTCGTTCAGACCTTGTTGTCCTATATGTCCAAGCCTATTACGCCAGAGACTTGTATTATCATCTACTGTTGTAACTGTGCATGATTCTGGTACCTTAGCGAATCCCTGCAAGAAATATAGAGTATCTCTTCCCTTTCGTTGACAGTGCATCCTTTGATGATCTTCATCACACCACCACCTCCTCTGAATTGAGAGCCATGATTCTCTAGTGTACCTACAAAGATTAGGTTCCTGCCAATATCTGGCATATATCGAACATCATAAAGAACGAAAGTTGTACCGTCTGGGTTTTGAAACCTCACTGAGACGAATCCTTTGACCTCAGAGAGAGAGAGTTGTTTGCCATCAAAACTTTTCCTGATGTCATCTCTCTGAACTCAAAGAAGCGACTACATCATCAAACTTAAGAGCTTCACTGTTGTACTTCAACGTCTCCCCTAACTGTTCAAACCTTGTTGGAAAAGCATTGAGGAGGAGTACTGCTTGTACTTCTTCGTCGACCACAATACTCAAGTTGCCTAGATCTCCAATAATCTTGAGGAAATCGTCTGTGTTCTCGTCAATGCTCTTGTTTTAACTCATCTTACAACTGTAAAGTTCCAGCTGAACATAGAGTTGATTTGGAAGCATCTAAGGCATATACAGCGTCTCCTTTAAGGTCCAAGTCTTGAGTGCAGTCTTGCATCTTTCTATCTTTTGAAGCACATGATCTTCAACGTTGAGAAATATCATGTTCATCGCCTTGTCGCAACGTTCGAGCCTTGCTTCCTCATCTTCAATCGCTTTGACTTTCTTCACCTCATCTTGTTCTCGGAACCTTGACTTCTCGATTTTTATTTCTGCTTTTGTTTCGTCTTTTTGACTCCTTGTATCGTTCAGCCTTGTTTATGGGTCGGATGGGCTTTTGCTTCTGAGATTAATGAAAAACTTTGAACCGTTTATGAGGCCTTTTTCTTATCCCGCTTAGTGTTTTTTGTTTATTGAAAGACGCCAGGCCCAATCTCTGAAAGAGATGGGAAACTGGTCCGTTTGCCTATAGGCGCTTCATTTTGCTTGCCGGGAGGCGTTTATGTTGTTTGTTGCTTGCCAAGAGGCGTTTGCATTGTTGTGTATAGTGTTGGAGTGTTTTTCCGGACACTCCGAACTTATTGACCAGGTTTCCGTTGCGGATGTTTCCTGGGTTTATGTTTTCGTATCGAGGAGTTTACTGAGTACATTTAAATTCCTCTCTCGACTGAACGCGTTTAGAATCTCGTATCTGAGCCGGTTTGATACTGCGTTCGGAGATGTTCAAGACCATTGTTCCATGTCAGGCGTTTTACTGGGTTTACGAGCTTATTTCGCCGTTTACACTTCGCACTATTTGCCTATGCGAAATGCTCCTAAAGATAAGCTTAACAGAACATTGTCTTCGACGCTCCCTGCAGGATCGCTGGATGTCAGGTCACGCCGTTCAGATGTTTATCCGGAGATTTATAGAGCGCGCTAAGTTTATCCATCTCGGGATGTTGAAAGAACCATAGTTTAAGTAACCCTGTTGTGTTCAGCAACAGGCGGTTGATACGTATGCCAAGAGGCGATGTTTGCCGAGAGGCGATTTGTGCCGATAGGCGATATGTGCCGAGAGGCAAAATGTGCCGGGAGGCGATGTGTGCCAAGAGGCGATTTGTGCCAAGAGGCGATGTGTGCCAAGAGGCGATGTGTGCCAAGAGGCGATTTCTCGAACAAAGAAGTCTCGTTGTGGCCAGCAACTGACGATCTTGTTTGAGAAGTTTTGAATTTGGGATTTTAAGGTGCTAGGTTCCGACCTTTTTACCCTTTTGAGAGAATTTCTTTGGGAGTATGTATATACGGACCCACTCCACCCCCCTTTTTTTATGGAGGGGGTAACTGAACTCGTTTTTTAAGAGAGCTGCCTACGTACCCTTTGTGAGAAGGGATCAAGTCACCCGTAGTTCCGGTTTTTTTTTTTTGGAAGTGCTTATGCTTTATCGAATACGGGATTGACCATTTCGTGCTCTTTGGTTTCAGATATCATCTTTTTGGCAGCTCCCCTTCATTTTCTGTGGGTACAAGCTCCGTTCTTCCGAACGGGTCTGTTCTGTTTGTCATCTTTCCTGCGTTCGTGTCTTGTGCTTCCTTCTTCCGTTTCGGGTTTTCTCTTTACGGGACTGTCGGATTTTGGAGTTTGTGTTTCGTAAGGAAACAGATCCGATGTTCTTTTTGGTTTCCCCAGATAGTCTTGATTCCGCCAGGAGTCGGGAACTTCAGACAAAGGTGGTAAGTTGATGGGATTGCTCGCATCGAGTTGATCCACGGGGTCCCCATGACAACGTTGTAGATTGCGGGGTGATTAGCTACTGCAAAATTCACGACCTTCATGATTCCGCCAGCGTGGACCGGGAGTTGGATCGTCCCGCCGGTCATAGTGACTTCCCCGGAAAATCCAGTGAGTGATCTGGGATTTGGCTTCACTTCTGATAGGTCCACGTTCATTCTTCGGAATGTCTCTTGGAATATGACGTCTACCGAATTTCCAGTGTCGATTAACACCCTTGACACATCGTAGTCGTTAATGTCTAGTTATACGACTAAGGGGTCATCGTGGGGCTGGTCGAGTCCTTCGACGTCTTCTTCGGTGAAAGCGATCCGGTCATCATTCCCGGCCATCGGGGCTCGCGGATTTGACTCGTTGTCTCCTCTTCTGAGGAAAGCTTTTTATCGAAGCTACTGTATTTTTGCAGTATTGGGATCCTCCGATGATCATGTGGATCCTTCTCTGGTTCCCAGTTTAGTCGTCCCCATTCGGCTTTCTCCCTCGTTTGGTCGTTTCTTCTAGAGGCTTATCGGGACGTTCTTGATTAGGTTGTCCTGCCTGGGCTTTGGTATCTTCTTCGGGTACTCCGAGGCTCTCCAGGGTTATGTTGTTTCCGAGCTCTCCGGCAAGTAGCTTAGCTGCGAGCCTTCTCCCGACCGTCCTGCAGTGTTCTGTTGCGTGTCCTCTGGCACGGTGAAAAGTACAGTAAGCATTCCCGTTGTAGCGTATCTGAGTCCAAGTGTTTGAGGACCGTCTGTCGTGCCCGTCGAACGGGTATCCTCTGTTTATCTGGTAGTTATGCACTCCACTCGCTTTGGGTTCTTCTTCTCTGCCGCTTCGTTTGCGGCTTCTTTCTGTCGGAATATTCGTAGGCTGCACCAAACTTTTCGATATTTTCTGCGGCTGATGCCTTTTGGCCTAGGCCTTCATGTCCTCCTCTTGATTCATGAAGTTCGAGGCGAGATGGAGAGTGTCTTGGATGGTAACTGGGGGGTTAATAGTGATCTCTTTCCAGAAGCTAGAGGCGTACCACAGAGACTTCTTTAGGGCGTTTATCGCGGCATTGTCGCTTATACTGTCGATCTTTGACACGATTAATTTGAACCTTTCGATAAACTCCCTAAGGCTCTCTTCGGGTCCCTGTGATAGCGAGAAGAGGTCCGCGTCAGACGTTGAGCGGCTTATGAAAAGCGAATAATGCTTTAAGAAGGCCACGGATAGCTGCTCGAAGTTGTCGATCGAGTCCCTTTTCAATCGCGAGAACCATGATAAAACTGCTCCTTTCAAGTGCTCGACGAATAAGAGACAGAAGCCATCATCTTTTTCCTCGGGCTTGAATTTAGTCCATCTCGTTGCGATGTTGAAGGCTGTCATATGCGCCTTCGGATCCGTCGTTCCCTCTTAGAACGGGATTGCGAGAGCCGAAACTCACACTGTCGAAATTTATATTTCGCGGGGCTCCGAAAATTCTATTAAACAAGAACCAAAGGGCAAAAAAGTAAAAAGAATGAGAAAGATGATTTTATTAATAATTCTCTAGGTACAAAATATTCGAGAAAGCTTATTGTCTTATATCTCGAAAGCTCTTGCACTTGAGTTGGGATGATCTCAAAGTGAATACAAGGGTGTCTATTTATATGAGAGAGTCTGGGGTCTCAAAGAGTAATCTAAGCAATGTGGGACGTTGTAAAAATCCCTTTCCCAGCCGTCAATAGCATGATGGGCCGCCGACTTGTTGCCTCTCTTCCATCGCGGCCCGTCCGTCTTGTTTTGGCCCAGTTTGTCTTTTTAATCTTCTGGTCCGATCTTCTTTGGTTAAGGCCTTCAGTCCAGTTTATTTTAAGTAAACTCCTCGATGTTTTTCCATGTTATGAATAGCGTGAAGTCCGTCTTCAAATGGCGTGATGTTTCTTCGGGAACTGTTGGGCCGAAGCCCAATAGTCGGGAAATAGCTTCATGTCTTGGCTTGGTGAATGCTCTGGGCTGGGAAAATATGTAGAGATTCGTCTTGAGAGGCCGTTAGAGAGTTCAGTTCATCCGTCGGACCGGATGCCAAGAGCTTGGTCCGACGGGCATTCGGTCGGAGTGACTTGATCAGCTCCTGAACGGGTTCAAGATTAGTGAACCAATTTGCCTCGTTAAAACCTTTCCCGGAAAACCCTTTGGGACAAAACCAAGGATAAGGAAAGAGTACAAATGGTCACTACCCGTCTAGTTCATCTGTGACCGGTTAGGCCAAGAGCTTTGTCCCGGGCAGTCATTCGGTCTCATTTTGTGGGCTTGCTGCCAGAATATGAAATGTTCAACCGTTGATTCGGGCTTTTGTCTCATCAATCTCCGAGGAGGAGATTTTGACCCCAACAGTTAGCCCCCAGATCGTGGCCTTTGCTTGCATGGGCGAGGAGCGTTTGATGAAATGTTTTATCGGGATTGATGGACTAAGGGCCTCTGCGCGTGTCTTCTTGTGGGCAGGTCGCCAAAAAATGATTGTAGCGGATTTTTTCCTCCTCGGGCCCGAAAATCATAGGCGGCCGACTTGGTGGGGGATTTTTCCTTTTCTTGTTATGTTTAAGAATTGGAAAAATCCTCCTCTTTTCAGAAACTGAAAAATTTCCTTTTCCTTGCTTGAAAAAGAATTGGAAGAAGTTCCTTTTTTCTAAAAAGCTAAGAATTGGAAAAACTCCTTTCTTCTTTCTTTTTCCTTTTTAGAAATAAGAAAATTCTCAATTCTTCCATGCAGCCTTGTTGTATATATATGAGCCCTCCTCCTCTCCTTGTTTTCCACGATTTTGACACCGAAAAGCTCTCCTCCTTCTCTTTCTTTTTTTTTAGCTTGTTATCATGGTTAGGTTATCGCTCCATGAGAAGATAGAGAAGGATGGAAAGAAGACGAAGGGGACGGACGGCCGGTCAGCTCCTAAGACTGGGACCAAACCGTCGGCCCATCCTTCGGTTTCCAAGCCGGCGGGGAGCTCTCTAGCTGTTCCTCCGCCGGAAAAGCCAGCTGGTAGACCGGTTTCGCCACCGGCTGTGCCTACTCCATTTAAGAAGGATACGATCTTGGCACTTAATACGGCGAAGCGAGTTCCTGAGTCTCGGGGAGTCGTTTATAGCTTGAGTGGAGCGGATAGCGTCTTGCATCAAAGGCGAGAGACCGAACCGGCGGAAGACGCGGTGAAGAAATCTTCTTTGCCCGGCATGCCGTCGGACTCCCGGCTTGCTTTTCTGGAGTCGGTTTGCAAGAATCGTCGCCAGGCAGCCAATAGTTTTTCGGCGATGGTGGACTCGAGCTTCAGGTTCCCTCCGTATAGTGATCTTGAAGAATCTGAAACATACGAGGAGATGGCTTTATGTCGATCGAAAGTAAATTTTCCTCTTTTGCCTTCTTTCCTTTTCTTCGATATTTCCTTTTTCTTGACGCTCCTTTTTGTTTGCAGTTCATATCCTCCGCGAACAAGTGCATCAGTTCGTATGACGCCGCTATTCGCGGGGTTTGCAAACGCGCCGAAGAGAATGTTCGCTCGGAAAAGAGGAAGCTTGAAGTTCTTGAGTCGTCGAGTTCGTGGCAGATCAAGTTGCTCGAGAGACAAGTGTCGGATTTGCAAGCTGAAAAAGACAGAGCCGTGTACAGAGCCGTGTATATGTCCGTTCGCCTGGAGGCTAGGGTTTCTCGTCAGTCCGAGGAACTAAAATATTTAGCGGGCCAGCTCGTGACTGTCAGGGCCTCGCGCGATGCTCACGGTTGCAAGGCTTGTTCCGCCGAGCTTCCGGTCTTCTTGAAAGAGTTAACGGGAACTCTCGGTTCACTGTCCGAAGCCAGGGCCGGGGAGGTGAATTTGGCCCAGATTGCGGGAAACCTTGAGTTGATTGCGTTGCTTCTGAATGACAAACTTCCTGACTTAGACCGAGAAAAGTCCAAGCTCTTTAAATGGAAAGCTCGCTTTGATGGTGCTGATAGCCAATTTGATGACATGATCGTCCAGGTTCGGGAGAGGATCGACTCTCAGTTGGTTCCTCTTTCCAGTGATCCAACCGTTCCGCTTCCCGAGCCTAGCTCGCTTGAGGAGGAGGCCGCGTCGATCGGAGTTCTTGATCCGGCCGGATCCAATGAGGCCGTTCCCGGGATCGCGGGCCTTGCCATGGTTAAGGCATTTGGCCCGGAGTCTTGATCTTCGTTTTTGTTTTCTGGATCTTTGTTTTTGTTTTGTCTTCTTTTTTGAATCCTTGTATCATCCGGCTTCGCTTGTGGGCCGGATGAGCTTTTGCTTTTGAGATTAATGAAAAGGCTTTGAACCGTTTATGAGGCTTCTTTCTTTTCCTGCTTAGTGTTTCTTGTTTGATGAAGGATGCCAGGCCCAATCCCTGAAAGAGATAGGCGACTGGTCCATTTGCCTAGAGGGGATACTGATATTGGCCCAAGAGGCGATGTTGATATTGGCCCAAGAGGCGTTTGTTTTGTATAGCATGCCAAGAGGCGTTTGCTTTGTCGCTTGCCAAGAGGCGTTTGCGTTGTATAGCTTGCCGAGGGGCATTTGCTTTATTTGTCGCTTGCCAAGAGGCGTTTGCGTTGTTTGTCGATTGCCAAGAGGCGTTTGCGTTGTTTGTCGCTTGCCGAGGGGCTTTTGCGTTGTATAGCTTGCCAAGAGGCGTTTGCTTTGAGTTGGAGTGTTTTTCGGACACTCGAACTTTTGGCCAGGTTGCGATGTTTTCCTGGGCTTATGTTTTGGTGTCGAGGAGTTACACGTTTAAATTCCTCTCTCGACTGAACTCATTTAGAATCTCGTATCGGAGCCGGTTTGATACTGCATTCGGAGATGTTCAAGACCAGCTTTCCATGTCAGGCGTCCTACTGGGTTTACGAGCTTATTTCGCGGTTTACACCTCGCACTATTTGCCTATGCGAAATGCTCCTGAAGATAAGCTTAAAAGAACATCGTCTTCGACACTCCCTGCAGGTCACGCCGTTCGGATGTTGTCCGGAAATTTATATAGCGCGCTAAGTTTATCCACTGCAGGATGTTAAAGAACCATGGTTAAGTCAACCTGTTGTGATCAGCAACGGGCGGTTGATACGTATGCCAAGAGGCGATGTGTGCCGAGAGGCGATATGGGCCGAGAGGCGATGTGTGCCGAGAGGCGATATGTGCCGAGAGGCGATTTCTTGAACAAAGAAGTCTCGTTGTGGCCAGCAAAGGATGATCTTGTTCGAGAAGATGGGATTTAAGGTTTCATGTTTTGACCTTTTTACCTTTTTGCGAAAATTTCTGTCGGAGTATGTATATACGGACCCACTCCCCTGTTTTTTTGAGGGGGCAACTGAACTCGTTTTTTAAGCGAGCTGCCTCCGTACCCTTTGTGAGAAGGGATCAAAAGTCACCCGTAGTTTCGTTTTTTTTTTTTTTTTGGAAATGCCTCTTTTTTATCGAATATGGAATTGACCGTTTCGTGCAACGCGATTTTGGATGTCTTCTTCTCGGCGGTTGCCGGTCCTTGCTCGTCTTTGTTTTCTGCGGGTTCGAACTCCATTCTTTCGAACTGATCCGTTCTGCTTGTTTTATTTCCGTCCTTTGTGTCTTCATCTTCTTTCTTACGTTTTGGGTTTTCTCTTTGTTGGACCGTCGGGTTTCGGAGTTTGTGTTCCGCAAAGAAACAAATCTGGGCTTCTTTTTGGTTTCCCCAGACGGTCATGATTCTGCTGGGGGTTGGGAACTTCAGGCAAAGAAGGTATGTTGACGGGATTGCTCGCATCGAGTTGATCCACGGGGTTTCCATGATGACGTTGTCGATTGCGGGGTGATTAGCCACCGCAAAATTTACGACCTTTGTGATTCCACCGGCTTGGACCGGGAGTTGGATCGTCCCATCGGTCATAGTGACTTCTCCGGAAAATCCAGTGAGCGATCTAGGATTGGCTTCACTTCTGATAGATCCACGTTCATTCTTCGGAGCGTCTCTCGGAATATGACGTCTACCGAACTTCCGGTGTCGATCAGTACCCTCAACATGTCGGGGCTCCCCGGCCATCGGGGCTCACGGGTTTGATTCCTTGTCTCCTCTCCTGAGGAAAGCTTTTATCGAGGCCACCGTGTCTTTGCAGTATTGGGGTCCTCCGATGATCATGTGGATCCTTCTCCGGTTCCCGATTTGGTCGTCTCCGTTCAGCCTTCTCCCACGTTTGGGTGCTTCCTCCGGCGGCTTCTCGGGAGGCTCTTGATTGAGTCGTTCAGCCCGGACTTCGGTATCTTCTTCCGGTACTCCGAGAATCTCAAGAGTTATATCTTTTCCGAGTTCTCCGGCGAGCAGCTTAGCTGCGAGTCTTCTCCAAATTGTTCTGCAGTGTTCGGTTGAGTGTCCTCTGGCTCGGTGGTAGGTGCAGTAAGCATTCTCGTTGTAGCCCATCCGAGCCCAGGCGGGCGTTCACCCTCTGCCGCATCCATCGAACGGGTATCTCGTGTTTATCTGGTAGTTATGTGCTCCGCTTGCTTCGTGTTCCTGGTCTCTGCTGCCGCGTTTGCTTCTTCTTTCCGTCGGGATATTCGTTGGCTGCACCGGGTTTTTTGATATCTTCTGCGGCTGATGCCTTTTAGTCAGAGCTTTCATGTCCTCCTCGTGAATTACGAAGTTTGAGGCGCGATGGAGAGCGTCTTGGATGGTGACCGGGGGGTTGATAGTGATCTCTTTCCAGATGCTGGAGGCGTACCATAGAGACTTCCTTAGAGCATTTATCGCGGTGTTATCGCTTAGACTGTCGATCTTCGATACGATTACTTTGAACCTCTCGATAAACTCCCTAAGGCTCTCTTCGGACCCTTGCGACAATGATTAGAGGTCTGCATCAGATGTTGAGCGACTTATGAAAAGCGAATAATGCTTTAAGAAGGCCGCGGATAGCAGATCAAAGCTATCGATCGAGTCTCTTTCCAATCGCGAGAACCACGATAAAGCTGCCCCTTTCAAGTGCTCGGCGAATAGGAGGCAGAACGGGATTTTGAGTTTGCCGGGGTCGGAGAGTCTCATGCTCGTGATTCTCGATGTGAAGGGAATCTTCTGAGTTTCCTCCAAAACTCGGTTGATCTCGGGTGCCGAGCTAGTCGCCTTGTGGACTTGACATCGCATTTCTCTTATCTGGTTCGCCGTTAGCTCCATTTGAGCGCGTAGCTCGTCTATTTCATTTTTTCGGCTAGCAGCTCGGTTCCTTTGGCCGGCTCTCTCTTGCTCCTCCGCTCTTATCCGCTGGTTCACCAAGAGTATATTTTCTTCTTCTTCGGTGAGATTTCTTTCTTCTTCGTCCGTTTCATCTTCGTCGCGGCCGTTGGCCCCGAGCGTGACTTCTTCGTTGGTCGTCGTCGAGATGGGTTGCTCGGTTGTTTGCCTTGTCGTGCTCTTCCGTTGTAATGGCGGTGGTGCCGATAGCTCCGCTCTTGTCACGACGGGATTTTGGTCACCGGGATTCTGTCCTTCGAGGATGCTTCTTAGCGGCGAAAAGCGGAGGTGTCTTCTCGGTTGAGAACTTTGCGCCAATTCTCGGATGGCCATTATTTCTTCTGCCGTCGTTCTTGCTTGCATATCTTATCGTTCTGCTAATCCCGCTATCATGTTTCTGAGGTCTCCGTTCGCCGTGATATCTCCGGCTAGGTCGGTCGGGCCGGAGTTGGCCACTTCTGTTATCACGGATCCTCCGGTTGGCATCCCGAATCGGGGTTGTGGAGCGATGACGGCTCCGGTTGCGGCTACCCCGGTCGCAGACGTTCCTGCGGCGGACGTGCCATCTCCTGCCGCTCCTCCGGTCGGTTGATTGCTGAGATCGTCGGTTCTTCCTCCGGTGTTCATGTCTCCTGCTGTTCTTGAATAAAGAATATTTCTGATCCCCACAGACGGTGCCAAACTGTGAGAGCCGAAACTCACACTGTCGAAATTTATATTTCGCGGGGCTCCGAAAATCTATTAAACAAGAACCAAAGGGCAAAAAAGTAAAAAGAATGAGAAAGATGATTTTATTAATAATTCTCTAAGTACAAAAATATTCGAGAAATCTTATTGTCTTATATCTCGAAAGCTCTTGCACTTGAGTTGGGATGATCTCAAAGTGAATACAAGGGTGTCTATTTATATGAGAGAGTCTGGGGTCTCAAAGACTAATCTAAGCAATGTGGGACGTTGTAAAAATCCCTTTCCCAGCAGCCAATAGCATGATGGGCCGCCGACCTGTTGCCTCTCTTTCATCGCGGCCCGTCCGTCTTATTTTGGCCCAGCTTGTCTTTTTAATCTTCTGGTCCGATCTTCTTTGTTTAAGGCCTTCACTCCGGTTTATTTTAAGTAAACTCCTCGATGTTTTTTCATGTTCTGAACAGCGTGAAGTCCGTCTTCAAATGGAGTGATGTTTCTTCGGGAACTGTTGATATTATGTGTTTTTAACGTATTTTGATTCGTTTTTAGTATTCGGTTTGAGTTTTGATTTGCATCTTTCGTTGGTTTTTCGAGTCTTTTCTATTGTTTTGAGTCTTTTTACAGATTTCATGGAGTTCCGAAGGAGTTTGGCGTTTACGGACATGTTCGAGTCGGAAAACACAAGAAAAGGACCAAGTGAAGAACGACCATTCTTTGGGGCAGAACGACCAACCAGAACGATCGTTCCCTCCAAGGAACGGTCGTTCCCTCACTCACCAACCCTGCCGACAACAATAGGAGATCGACCGTTCCATCCCATGCAGGTCGTTCCCACCTCACCAACTCTGCCGACAAAAACCAAGAGAACGACCGTTCTATCCACCGGAACGATCGTTCCCCGACTCCACATCTCACCTACTACGGATCGACCAAGGAGAACAATCGTTCTACACCAAGAACGACCGTTCCCCGCTTCACCTACTCCCCTTCACCTTGGCCTATATAATGGACTCACAACATCACTCTCAAATCACACCATCTTCTTCCTCCTCTCTTCTCTAGCTTCAAAGCATAGCTCTTTCTCTCTTTTAAGCTTTTATGTTTAAGCTTTTATATAGTTCTTGTTAAGTTTCTTTTAAGCTTTAATCTTATGCTTTTAATCTTAGCTTTACTTTCAGTTCTTACTTTCAGTTCTTTACTTTCAGTTCTTATCTTTATGCTTAATTAAGTTTTACTTTCAGTTCTTACATTTACGCTTTAATTAAGTTTTACTTTCAGTCCTTATTATCTATATTATACTTTGTTTCAATTTCTTATTAAGTTATTTACCGCTTTCATTATCTATTCAAGCTTTTATGATGAACTCTATAATCCTGTTGTTATCTTCTTTAATCATGTCTGAGTAGATCTCTTAGTTAGGTTGAGGTTTGTCAAAGGAATTCATGAGCTTTAGGGTTAAACACAAATAGGCTATTCAAATCAATATCTTCACCTTTGTTGTTCTTAATGCTTAAATCGAATTGATCACTTGATTTTATGATATGAGGTTTAACTTAGACAGCGAGAGTTGCTAGGTTGCTAGAAAGAACATTGGTGAGCAATTTAACCATTACCTGCGAGAGTAGATGTATTGAGAATTGTGAACATATTAAACCTATCCTTAATGCTTGTCTACGATTTCTAGTACCAACGAGAGTTAGGAATTCTAGGTTGATAGACAAAGATATTGATACCACGAGAGTGGATTGATATTATCCTAGTGTTTAAGTTCTAGATTTATGCTTAATCATCGCCTGAATAGTTGTTTGATCCGTTGCTCTGAATCTCCTGAGATATTCCTTGACTTAACGCTTGTTTATTATTATCTTTACAACCGATTTCGCTTTCATTACTAGTTATTAAAAAACCAAAAACATATTTGAATTGTCTTAGCTTTTGATTTAGCTCAATATATCATAGTGTGAAAACTGGTCTTCGTGGGATCGACCCCTAAATACTACTTCGTATGCTGTGCACTTGCAGTAGGAAATAAGGGTTTAAAACTCGTGTATCAACTGTTGGTCGAAGCCCAATAGTCGGGAAATAACTTCTGCGGCCGGTCCGAGGGGGTAAGGTCCGGCCGTTGCCCATGTCTTGGCTTGGTGAATGCTCCGGGCTGGGAAAATATGTAGAGATTCGTCTTGAGAGGCCGTTAGAGAGTTCAGTTCATCCGTCGGACCGGATGCCAAGAGCTTGGTCCGACGGGCATTCGGTCGGAGTGACTTGATCAGCTCATGAACGGTTCAAGATTAGTGAACCAATTTGCCTCGTTAAAACCTTTCCCGAAAATTCTTTGGGACAAAACCAAGGATAGGGAAAGAGTACAAATGGTCACTACCCGTCTAGTTCATCTGCGACCGGTTAAGCCAAGAGCTTTGTCCCGGGCAGGCATTCTGTCTCATTTTGTGGGCTTGCTGCCAGAATATGAAATGTTCAACCTTTGATTCGGGCTTTTGTCTCATCAATCTCCGAGGAGGGGATTTTGACCCCAACAGGGATCTTGAGTTTTTCGGGGTCGGGGAGTCTCACGCTCGTGATTCTCGAAGTGAAGGGAATCTTGTGATTTTCCTCCAAAACTAGGTCGATCTCGGAGCCGCACTGGTTGCCTTGTGGACTTGAGATCTAATTTCCCTATTTGGTTCGCCGTTACCTCATTTGGGCACGTAGCTCGTCCATTTCGCTCTCTCCGGTCTCGCTCCTCGACTCTTATTTGCTGATTCACCAGGAGTATGTTCTCCTCTTCTTCGGTGAGACCTCTTCCTCTTCGTCTGTTCCGTCTTCACCTTAGCCGCCAGCTTCTGCCGCGACCTCTCCGCTGGTTACCATTGAGACCGGCCGCTTCGACTCTACGTCTCGTTGTGCTTTCCGTGTAACGGTCGGTTTTGATGGTTCCGCTCTCGTCCCGACGGAGTTTGCTCTTCGAGATTCTGCTCTCCGAGGGTGCTTGTCAACGGCAAGAAGCGGAGGCGTCTTCTCGGTTGGGAACTTTGCGCCAGCTCTCGGATGGCCGTCATGATACAATCATGGAAAGGAGCTCAATATATTATTAAAAAACCAAAAACATATTTGAATTGTCTTAGCTTTTGATTTAGCTCAATATATCATAGTGTGAAAACTGGTCTTCGTGGGATCAACCCCTAAATACTACTTCGTATGCTGTGCACTTGCAGTAGGAAATAAGGGTTTAAAACTCGTGTATCAAGTTTTTGGCGCCGTTGCCGGGGACCAAATTTTTCACCTTTGGTTTACGGCTGAATTATCAGACTAAGAACTTTACTAAACTCGTTTTCTTTTCTTCTTTGTTTTTGTGTTTCAGGTGCATGTCACCAAGGAGCACAAGGAGCAGAAACAACGAGGATCTTGTTAGCTTATCAAACGAGGAGTTAGCAAGAGCAGAACGAGGGAACAGGCAGAGACGTAACATACCTGTTCCGGAACCAGAAACAACTGACACCGCCAACTCAGATATGGGCGGACAAGTAGACATAGCAGCTCAGCTGCTACAACTTCAGACAGCCATGGAGCAGCTTCGCATGCAACAGGAGAGGCAACTCATTGCACAACCTGCCTTCGGAGACAAAGATGCAGCTCACACATACTACCAGGATCGATCTGCGATCGTTACCCCGATCATCCAGAGGCAAGATTACGAGATCAAACCTCAGATGATCGGCCTCGTGAAGCAACACCTGTTCCACGGTCTGCCTGCTGAGATTCCGATGGATCACATCGAGAACTTTGAAGAGATCTGTAGCACAACCGGCTCCAATGGTGTGCATCCAGATTTCCTGAAGTGCAAGCTTTTCCCTTTCTCTCTTACGGGAAAAGCATCACGGTGGTTAAAATCTTTACCACCAGGCTCTCTACCGACTTGGGCTAGTGCACGAGCAGCCTTCTTGGATAAGTTCTACACGAAGTCCAAGACCGCAGCCTTGAGGAACAAGATATCCTCATTCGAGCAACAGTCCGGCGAATCCTTCAATGAAGCATGGGAGCGGTTTAAGGAGTACAAGCGCGAGTGCCCTCACCACGGTTTTAGTGACGAGCAGCTGCTCAGCACATTTTATGACGGAGTAGATTGGGACTACAGAAACGCCCTGAATGCAGCTAGTAACGGTGATTTCTATACTAAGTCGAAAGAAGGAGCTCTGGAGCTGATTGACAACCTAGCCGCAAGTTCCAGCAACAAAAGCCCGGAGTATGACAGAAAGAAGGTCAACAGTGTGGACTCCAGGAAGATTGATGAACTCTCGGCCATGGTTAACCTTTTACTAAAAAAGAACCAGAAGTCAGTCCACTTTGTGGATGAGAATGGGGAAGCACCTATCGCTCAAACCTATGAGGAAGAAACCGAGAATGATCAGATGGAGGTGAATTATGTGACGGGACAAAGTTTCGGGCAGAACCGCGGTTTTAACAACCAAGGCTTCAACACTCATCCGAACCTGTCCTATAGGAGCACCAATGTGGAGAATCCGCAGGATCAAGTCTATCCTAAGCAAGGAGGAAATCAACCGCAGATGGGTTTTCAGAAGAACTACTCCAACAACTACTCCAACAACTACCAGAACCGGCCATTCGTTCCAAATCAAAACCGTTTCCAAGGAGGGAATCAGCCAAGGCAACCTTTCACAAACTCGCAGCCCCAGCCTTTCACAAACTCGCAGCCTTCATCTTCAGCAACCGGCTCCCAAGACGAGCTGAAGAACATGATGCAGCAGATGATGGCGAGTCAACAAAAGGCGGCAGCAGAGATCAACTCCAAGTTGACACTATGTATGGTGATCTTAGTGGGAAGTATGAGGCTGTATGGACCCACATGAAGCAACTGGATGTTCAGATTGCACAAACCGCCGAGTCTATAAAAAGAACACCTGGAACTCTGCCTGGAAAAGCTGAAGCACCTAGGAAGGAGATCGAGCTAAGGAGCGGGAAAACATTGAATTCGGAAACAACTTCCGGATCGGCAAAAGGGAAAGAAGTGACAACCGAGCACACTGGTCCGTCAACCGAGCACATGCCCAGCCAAGAAACTCCAACAACTTCGGCCAACAATCCAGAAGCAAGGGTATACAAACCCAAGGTCCCATACCCTGTACCACCCAAGAAGTCTCGCAAGGACTTAGAGGATGCTAAATGCAGAGAGATGCTCAGAGACCTAACCGTGAAGCTGCCCCTCACGGATGCCGTTCAGATGATACCTGCTCTCAAACGGTATATGAAAACCCTAGTCTCCGGAAAAGTAGCTGAGGAGGAAAACATGATGGTAGTCTCCAAAGAATGCAGTGCTGTTCTAAGAACAAGGTCCTTAAGAAGAGAAGCGATCCTGGGAGATTCGTTTTATCAGTCAAGATCGGCCCCATGACGTTTGCATGCTCTCTGTGCGATCTCGGTTCCAGTGTCAACCTTATGCCATACTCTGTGGCAAAAAGGTTAGGGTTCACAAATTTCAAACCCACGCGCATCTCATTGGTCTTCGCAGACAGATCAACAAAACTTCCGGTGGGTATGTTAGAGGATCTTCATGTGCGAATTGGAGACACACTCATCCCAGCTGATTTCGTGGTTCTAGAGCTTGAAGAAGAACCGAAGGACCCTCTGATTCTTGGCCGGCCATTCTTATGCACAGCTGGTGCAATAATCGATGTACGGAATGGAGTGATCGACCTCCAGCTAGGCGACATGGTGATGTCATTCGAGATGGACAAATTGTTGAAGAACCGATGATGGATGGACAGACCTTCACTGTGGAAGGCGTGGATGATGTATATGATGAGGCAGCTGAAGAGCTTCTGTGCCCGGATCCTCTTGAAACCGCTCTAACTCTGGCTGAAAGAGAACATGGTTTCCTGAGCGAGGATGCCGACAGCTTTGCCAAGATGCTAGATTCCAGCCAGAGAATGGAGCAGATGGTGGCGTACATGAGCCTGGAAGATGAGGAGAACTCGGCAGAAACAGACGGAGCACCCGCTCCAATCCCGCGAACACCTGCTCCGCCACTTGATCCGATAGACAGCCCTTGGAGCGAATTAAAAGCGCCCAAACTGGAGCTCAAAACTCTTCCAGCCGGGCTCAGGTACGCATTCCTTGGAACAAACTCTACTTACCCGGTGATTGTGAATGCTGATTTGAATAATGTGGAAGTAGCTTTACTTTTATGCGAGCTTAGGAAGTATAGAAAGGCTATAGGGTATTCACTTGATGATATTACTGGCATCTCCCCTGATCTTTGCATGCATAGGATACATCTAGAAAATGAATCGAGGAGTTCTATAGAACATCAGAGAAGATTAAATCCGAATTTGAAAGATGTTGTTAAAAAGGAGATAATGAAACTTCTAGAAGCCGGTGTAATTTATGCTATTTCTGATAGTACTTGGGTTAGTCCAGTTCATGTAGTTCCTAAGAAAGGTGGAATCACTGTGATAAAAAATGATAGGAATGAACTGATACCGACTAGGACCATAACCGGCCATAGAATGTGCATAGATTATCGCAAACTAAATGCTGCAACTCGCAAGGATCACTTCCCTTTGCCCTTTATTGATCAAATGCTTGAAAGACTTGCAAACCATCCATACTACTGTTTTTTAGATGGTTATTCAGGTTTCTTTCAGATCCCCATCCATCCGGACGACCAGGAGATGACAACATTCACATGTCCTTATGGCACATTCGCTTACCGGCGCATGCCATTCGGATTGTGCAATGCTCCGGCAACTTTCCAGCGATGCGTGATGTCCATCTTTTCCGACTTTATCGAAGACATAATGGAGGTGTTCATGGATGACTTCTCGGTGTATGGAGACTCTTTCTCTCACTGTTTATCTAATCTATGCAGGGTACTTCAGCGATGTGAGGAAAAACACCTAGTTCTAAATTGGGAGAAGTGTCACTTCATGGTCAGGAATGGGATTGTACTTGGGCATCGCATATCAGAAGATGGCATCGAGGTGGATAAAGCTAAGATCGAAGTTATGATGAACCTACAACCACCTACTTCTGTCAAGGGGATCCGCAGTTTTCTGGGACATGCAGGCTTCTATCGCAGGTTCATCAAGGATTTTTCAAAGATAGCCAGACCCCTCACGAGGCTGTTGTGCAAGGAGGTGCAGTTCGAATTTGATAGCAACTGTCTTGAGGCTTTTCATACGATCAAAGGAGCATTGGTCAGCGCACCCATTGTGCAACCACCAGACTGGAGCCTACCCTTCGAGGTTATGACGGATGCTAGCGACTATGCTGTTGGTGCAGTTCTCGGCCAGAGGAAAGACAAGAAGCTCCACGTTATCTACTACGCCAGTCGCACATTGGATGATGCTCAGTGCAAGTATGCTACGACAGAAAAGGAGCTTCTAGCCGTCGTCTTCGCCTTTGAGAAGTTTCGGTCCTATCTCGTTGGATCAAAGGTTATAGTTCATACGGATCATGCAGCACTCAAGTATCTGCTGACCAAGAAAGACGCTAAGCCGCGGCTACTTAGGTGGATTCTTCTACTTCAAGAATTCGACCTGGAGATCAAAGACAAGAAGGGGATAGATAATGGAGCTGCCGACCATTTATCTAGGATGCGGATTGATGAAGAACTCCCACTCAATGACAGCCTCCCTGAAGAACAGGTTTACTCGATCGGAGTATTCCAAATCGAGGAAGCACCCGCTCAGTCTGAATTCTGCAACCAAACCGAAAGCAGCCACTATCCTCAGATTCCTTGGTTCGGTGAGATTGCGAATTACCTAGCTGCTGATGTAGAACCTCACGGTTTTGTGGGCAACAAAGGAAGAAATTCCTAAAAGATATCCGCCATTACTTCTGGGATGAGCCGTACCTGTACAAGCATTGCCCAGATGGAGTATTCAGACGTTGCATGGCTGATGAGGAGATACCGGAGATTCTGTTTCACTGTCATGGCTCTTCCTATGCCGGACACTTCGCTACTTTCAAGACAGTCTCCAAGGTTCTGCAAGCTGGGTATTGGTGGCCAACAATGTTTAAAGACGCTCAGCGCTTTATCTCTAGATGCGATTCATGCCAGCGACAGGGCAACATCAGCAAGCGCAATGAGATGCCACAGAACTTCATTCTCGAAGTGGAGGTCTTTGACGTATGGGGGATTGATTTTATGGGACCATTCCCATCTTCTTTCGGGAATGAGTACATACTCGTGGCTGTTGACTATGTGTCTAAATGGGTTGAGGCATTGGCGAGTCCTACGAACGATGCAAGGGTGGTGATCAAGATGTTCAAATCTATCATTTTCCCGAGGTTTGGAGTTCCGCGCGTTGTCATCAGCGATGGAGGCTCTCACTTCATCAACAAGATTTTCGAGAATCTATTGCGCAAGAATGGTGTAAAACACAAGGTCGCAACGCCTTACCATCCGCAAACGAGTGGGCAAGTTGAGATATCTAACCGAGAATCAAGAGCATTCTTCAGAAGACTGTGAGCACAACTCGGAAGGACTGGGCTTCCAAGCTAGACGACGCTCTATGGGCTTACAGGACCGCCTACAAAACGCCTCTCGGGACCACTCCTTTCCACCTTGTTTACGGCAAAGCCTGTCACCTCCCCGTTGAGCTCGAATTCAAAGCCGCATGGGCTGTCAAGCTGCTCAACTATGACATTAAGCCGGCTTCAGAACGACGCATGATGCAGCTACACGAACTTCAGGAGATTAGGCATCTCGCCTATGAGAACTCCAAAATCTACAAGGAACGAACCAAAGCATACCACGACAAGCGCATCCTGGCTCGTAACTTCGCCCCCAACGACCAAGTTCTACTCTTTAACTCTCGGCTGAAGCTGTTTCCCGGGAAGTTACGATCAAGATGGTCTGGGCCCTTCACCATAAAGGAAGTACGACCATATGGAGCGGTGGTCTTGTTCAACACCAAAGGAGAAGAGTTCGTGGTCAATGGTCAGCGATTGAAACCATATCTTGCCGACACACAACTCGGAGACGGGGAAGAAACTCCCTTGACCGAGCCTCCTCAAGCATAATCAACTCTCCACGTCAAGCTTAGCGACGTAAAACAAGCGCTTTCGTGGGAGGCAACCCACCAGGTAACATGTAAATAGCGTGAATTTTCTTTCGTTCTTGTTTTATTTACGTGTCTTGTTTTGTTTGAGATTTATTTCAGGTTTTTATTAAGTGTTCGAGAAACCACTCTGCTGGGAGTAAAGAGAACGGTCGTTCTATTACAAGAACGGTCGTTCTACAATCCCGAACGATCGATCCTCAAGTCCGAACGGTCGTTCTGTAAACAATCCGTCTTCTCGCATTTCACGATGGAACGACCGTTCTCGGTATAGAACGATCGTTCCCCCCCATTTATCCACGACAGAACGATCGTTCCGTGGTAAGAACGATCGTTCCCAGGTTCGATTTCTTCCCCAAATTCAGACCTAAACCGGTTTTCAACTTGTTTTAAACCGAAAAACACGATTTTAAACTGAAGGAACGATCGATTTGTCTCATTTTCATCATCTTCATCGTTCTCCACCCTTGTTCTTCCTCTTAGAACAAAACCTAAAAAAAAAAATTTTAATCAACCATATCTCTTTCGATTTTTGAGGGTTTTTGTTGATTCTTGGTTCCAATCCACTTGATTTTTCACACTCTCTCTGATTCTGCCAACCGTTCTAACGATTAACAAAGGTATGAGTTCGAAAATTCCTTGGAACCAATTCGCCATTCATGAAGAAAAATTGCTTGCCTCTTGTATCCATTGTTGTTTGATGGTGGAATATTGCTAGATTATTGTCTAGGATGGATATAGGAACTTGATTTTAGGTTGAATTGATGGTTTCATGAGAAAAATCGAATTTGGGTTTAGGTTGTTCAAAGAAATCCGACCATGTTGAAAAAAATGAGCTGTTCATTCGAATTCAATACTTGGAAGAAGATTAATTCTTGTTTCTAATGATATAGGAACTCATGTTTGATGAATTCTCCATGAAAAGTAGCTCATGAAAATTTTTGTGAAAATTTGCTAAAATGGATCGAAATTTGTCGGTTTTGTAGGATGAGCGGAGTTCAACGAGAAGTGGGAAGCTCTAGCAACACGAGCAGGAAGCGTAAGACAACGCGTGACAAGAACCCGCTCAACAGACCCATAACCGGAAAGTGGGACGCAATCGACACCAAGTACTTGGCAGACTTGCGACAAACGAAGCTTATGCCAAACCGGTTGGGTAGTGAGGCTACATTGGAGGCGTTGGGTCTGAAAGAGGATGTGGAGACTGTGTTCGAGAACATTGGGTTCGGACGGCTGTGGAAGATCAACGAGCCCATCTATCCGAAGTTCGTGAAGGAGTTCCTCGCGACTTGCCGTCTCACCTACGCCAATCCCGAAAAACCGAAGGCGAGTGAGGGTACTCTCACATTCTTCCTCAACAAGAAGCACTACGAGTACAGCCTCTTCGAGATTTGCGATGTATATGGCTTCCACAAAGGAGAAGACGTCAAATTCTCCAAGTTCAGAAAAGAGATGCGGATGAATTCTGGGCGATCATTGCTAGTGGGCAGTATATTCCGCGACACGCTAAGATAACCGCGATCAGGAATCCGGTTTTGAGAGTTGTGGTGAAGATCATCAGCAACACCTTCTTCTGCAAGAAGGAACCGGGAGCTGTACGAGATGATGAGTTATGGATGCTCTTCTATGGAGTGAGGCATCTCATCCCGATGTATGCAGAGACGGAAGGTCCTACCGAGAACTACGCTGCGGTGTTGTGTGATATGTTGGTGAAGATCAAGACGAGGCCTCCGAAGATACTATATGTAAGCAACATCCTCACACCTATCTTCCGACACACGCAGATTGACCTGTCCGGGGAAGAAGTTCTGAACAAGTGGGAGAGCGTTGACATCGACCATCTCATCCGCTGCACAGTCCTCAACAAGAAGGACGTCTACCAGTTCTATGGGCGCGACGGAGTGGCCCGTTTTTGTAGACTCCCGAACAGAGGTATCACTTCTCTCATTGATCAGGACAGTTTGGAGTTTGATGTTGGTGAAGAGTTTTTGATAGCAGATCCAGCGGGGCAAGTCGCACAAGCCTCGCGACCTCGCAGAATACATAGACCACTGCGCGCACAGCAGCCTGACGAAGAGAGTGATGATGAGATGGCTGAGGGTGGAGATGATATCGAAGAAGAAGAAGAAGCACAGCCACGACAACTCCTCCCACAGCGCGGATAGATACCGCTTACCGCCGAGCCCTCCGGCAGATGACACAGCACAGCAGCTCCAGTGGATCATCAAATCACAAAAGAAGAACAACTCGATGATGAGGAAAATCTGGGGAGCGATCCAGAAGATTCGACCTTGTTCTTGTGCATCAGGTTCGCAGACACGAGGAGATGACAGCGACGACTCGAGCGATGACCATGAGAGGAGGACCAAGGCGAGACAAGATCGGTTGAGCGGATAGAGAGCAGCACCGATAGCTCCACCAGCGACCACTGAGCTGTGGTTATTTCTATCACCCTTGTTATATCCATTTTTATTTTATGCTACTTTTATTTTATTTTACGGGTTTCTCTTTCAGTTTTGTTTCAACCGGGACGGTTAAAAACAAGTCTGGGGGAGGGATTTATTTGTGTACTAACATTGTGTTTTATTGATGTTTACTTCTTATGTTTTATTTTGGTGTGTTTAGATTTACAAAAACTAAAAAAAAAAAAAAAAAAAAAAAAAAAAATTATCGAGTCAAAACAGTGTGTGATTTTGTTAAAACTTTTTGGAATTGCAACATGTTCGATGTCATTGCCTTAAGACTGTTTAGCATTGTTTGAGGATAGTTTGGAAACGCAGAAAAATCCATAACTTGATCATTTAGTGAATTTCTCAAATCATCTGAACTTAATCGAATTATCGGAACTTAATATGGACTTAATTTATCTCACTTAGGGGGTTGATAATCATGTATTGGATTTTACATTTGGAGTTTTCTTTGCATCAATTTTTACCAATCTTTGCTAACTCCAAATGGCTAGACTTATCCTTAGTCTAGTACCACACCCTTACCATTTCCATGTTGAAACCCACTTTTCTTCGTTCACTGTCATTGCATTCATGTGCAAAAACTATGGAGTATACGGACCGACACAATTTTTTTAGGATTGTGTCTAGATAGGTGGTCTCTTTCTGATTAAACTCATGGGATGTGTCTAGAAATGTGATCTCTCTCTTTGAACATATTCATTGAAAATTTTCGATTCAAAAGAGGGTGAACTTTTAAAAAGGGTAGAAGGTTTTATTCACATTCAAGAAATAAGCTTACATTGTTGATGTTCTTTTGATGCAGATCTTAGAGACTAACCGGTTCCATTCTCCGATATATATATAAAAAAAAAAAAAAAAGAAAGAAAAAGAAAGAAAAAAAAAGAAGAATAAAAATTATTTGCATTACAGAAAAGAAAACGGAAGGAACCGGGAAAGTCTAGGTAATATCGTTAAATTCCATAAAATGTTAAAAAAAATTAATCATGTTCTTGATTTGTGACTTGTTAAAAAAGGGTAGAAGGATTAGAGTTAAGGAGAGTTGTGTACCTCCTAATTGGTCTGTGTCTCACGGTGATTTTGCATAATGATTTGCATCTGTTTATACTACTAAAAGAAACCGAAACACTTGAGCCACCAAATACCAACCTTGATACCTAGGCCATAACGTGTTAGATATTCCCTTTGTGAGAGTACACGCATTTGATAATGAATGTTAAATATTAAGTTCTGTTTGATCATGAGATTTCATTTATTTGCTACGGTTATGGAGAAGTACAATGAAGTACGGTTTGATCTGAACTTTGCGAATATGGTTTACGGGCAATTGACTTAGAGTATGGTCCTATAAGTTTTACAAGTTTCACACGTTTTTAACCTCTCCTCTTTGTAAGATATCTGGTTTTGCTTGAGGACAAGCAAAGGTTTTAGTTGGGGAGAGTTGATATTATGTGTTTTTAACGTATTTTGATTCGTTTTTAGTATTCGGTTTGAGTTTTGATTTGCATCTTTCGTTGGTTTTTCGAGTCTTTTCTATTGTTTTGAGTCTTTTTACAGATTTCATGGAGTTCCGAAGGAGTTTGGCGTTTACGGACATGTTCGAGTCGGAAAACACAAGAAAAGGACCAAGTGAAGAACGACCATTCTTTGGGGCAGAACGACCAACCAGAACGATCGTTCCCTCCAAGGAACGGTTTTCCCTCACTCACCAACCCTGCCGACAACAATAGGAGATCGACCGTTCCATCCCATGCAGGTCGTTCCCAACCTCACCAACTCTGCCGACAAAAACCAAGAGAACGACCGTTCTATCCACCGGAACGATCGTTCCCCGACTCCACATCTCATCTACTACGGATCGACCAAGGAGAACGATCGTTCTACACCAAGAACGACCGTTCCCCGCTTCACCTACTCCCCTTCACCTTGGCCTATATAATGGACTCACAACATCACTCTCAAATCACACCATCTTCTTCCTCCTCTCTTCTCTAGCTTCAAAGCATAGCTCTTTCTCTCTTTTAAGCTTTTATGTTTGTTGGGGTCAAAATCCCCTCCTCGGAGATTGAAAGAACGAGAACTCAAGATCAAGATCAAAAGGATCCGTCAGAGCGTGATCCGGCGGCTGGGACAAGGCCAGCCGCCCATCATCCTTCGATCAATGCGCGGCGCCTTGCTCCATGCAAAGATCGGGCGCCTGGCTCCGTGCAAAGATCGGGCGCCTAGCTCCGTGCAAAGATCGGGCGCCTGGGATCCGTCCGAGTGTGATCCGGCGACTGGGACAAGGCCAGCCGCCCATCATCCTTCGATCAATGCACGGCGCCTGGCTCTGTGCAAATATCGGGCGTCTGGCTCCGTGCAAAGATCGGGCGCCTGGCTCCGTGCAAATATCGGGCGCCCGGGATCCGTCCGAGTGTGATCCGGCGGCTGGGACAAGGCCACCCGCCCATCATCCTTCGATCAATGCACGGCGCCTGGCTCTGTGCAATTATCGGGCGTCTGGCTCCGTGCAAAGATCGGGCGCCTAGCTCCGTGCAAATATCGGGCGCCCGGGATCTGTCCGAGCATGACCCGGCGGCTGGGACAAGGCCAGCCGCCCGTGAGTCGTCCAGAGCATGGCCAGCCGCCCATCATACTTCAATCGGGTGCCTGGCTCCGTGCAAAGATCGGGCGCCTGGCTCCGTGCAAATATCGGGCGACCGGATCTGTCCGAGTGTTGGGGTTGAAATCCTCTCCTTGAAGATTGACAAAACAAGAAGCCAAGATCAAGACCGAATGAAATTCATCCCAGGCATGGACCGGACGAGCTAAGGCAAACTGCCCACGATCCGTCCAAGACATGAACCGGCGGCTGGGACAAGGCCAGCCGCCGGGTCTTCATTGATCCATGGCCGGCGGCTGGGATAAGGCCAGCCGCCGGATCGTCTTGGTCCATCTACCGGCGGCTGGGTCAAGGCCAGCCGCCTGGTCTTCCTTGATCCCTCAACCGGCGGCTGGGATAAGGCCAGCCGCCGGACCTTCATCATGCACCGACCGGCAGCTGGGATAAGGCCAGCCGCCGGGTCTTCTTGATCCATCAACCAGCGGCTGGGATAAGGCCAGCCGCCGGATCTTCATGATACACCAACCGGCGGCTGGGATAAGGCCAGCTGCGGGGTCTTCATCACATGCCTACGATCAACTCAAGACTCATTATCCGAACATCGTCCAGTCGACCGACCGTCGAACATAACTCTATGCCCGGACCGACCCGAAGATCATCCATTTGCGTGTTCTGACTCCAAAGACGTCCATAAGCATTCCCCGAAAGACCGTGACGAACGTCCAGCCGTCCATGGACCAGTCGCCGAGCACACGAGCCAAAGGAACCGGTGGCTGGCCATCAATACCGAAACCGGCGGCTGGAAGTTCAAACGAAAAAACGGGCGGTTCAAATCTCAGAAGTCGTAAAACGCTCGGAACACTGTTCACGCTGGAAAAACCGTTGAAAACGTTATTCATCCCGAGACAAAGTTAACCGAAAAATCGAATTAAGCTTAAACCGAAATTCGGATTACTATTCACGGGTCACTATTCATCGGCGGGCCAGATTTGGGTCAGGATGCGCAGACGGATCACGGAAGACTCTCGGGCCGGAAATCGGGCCCAAAAAGCTTAGGTCGGCGGCTGGGAGCGAAAGACAAGGTCCCACATCGGAAATCTGAAGTCTTAGCCTCCTAGAATTGTCAGTATATATATGTACGCTCATGTAAGGGTTAAATCCATCCCAAATCCGAGTATTAGGAGTTTTAGCAATATAAGACTTTTCAGCTTTTGCTAATTTCCCTTGTACTTTCGGAAAATATCAATAAAATATCTCTTTTTACATTTTTGGTCCTTTAGTTCTTTTAAATAGAATTTTCGAGCCCCCATAAAATATAAGTTTTGACAGTGCGAGTTTCGGCTCTCACAATGTTTAAGCTTTTATATAGTTCTTGTTAAGTTTCTTTTAAGCTTTAATCTTATGCTTTTAATCTTAGCTTTACTTTCAGTTCTTTACTTTCAGTTCTTATCTTTATGCTTAATTAAGTTTTACTTTCAGTTCTTACATTTACGCTTTAATTAAGTTTTACTTTCAGTCCTTATTATCTATATTTATACTTTGTTTCAATTTCTTATTAAGTTATTTACCGCTTTCATTATCTATTCAAGCTTTTATGATGAACTCTATAATCCTGTTGTCATCTTCTTTAATCATGTCTGAGTAGATCTCTTAGTTAGGTTGAGGTTTGTCAAAGGAATTCATGAGCTTTAGGGTTAAACACAAATAGGCTATTCAAATCAATATCTTCACCTTTGTTGTTCTTAATGCTTAAATCGAATTGATCACTTGATTTTATGATATGAGGTTTAACTTAGACAGCGAGAGTTGCTAGGTTGCTAGAAAGAACATTGGTGAGCAATTTAACCATTACCTGCGAGAGTAGATGTATTGAGAATTGTGAACATATTAAACCTATCCTTAATGCTTGTCTACGATTTCTAGTACCAACGAGAGTTAGGAATTCTAGGTTGATAGACAAAGATATTGATACCACGAGAGTGGATTGATATTATCCTAGTGTTTAAGTTCTAGATTTATGCTTAATCATCGCCTGAATAGTTGTTTGATCCGTTGCTCTGAATCTCCTGAGATATTCCTTGACTTAACGCTTGTTTATTATTATCTTTACAACCGATTTCGCTTTCATTACTAGTTATTAAAAAACCAAAAACATATTTGAATTGTCTTAGCTTTTGATTTAGCTCAATATATCATAGTGTGAAAACTGGTCTTCGTGGGATCGACCCCTAAATACTACTTCGTATGATGTGCACTTGCAGTAGGAAATAAGGGTTTAAAACTCGTGTATCAACTGTTGGGTCGAAGCCCAATAGTCGGGAAATAACTTCTGCGGCCGGTCCGAGGGGGTAAGGTCCGGCCGTTGCCCATGTCTTGGCTTGGTGAATGCTCCGGGCTGGGAAAATATGTAGAGATTCGTCTTGAGAGGCCGTTAGAGAGTTCAGTTCATCCGTCGGACCGGATGCCAAGAGCTTGGTCCGACGGGCATTCGGTCGGAGTGACTTGATCAGCTCATGAACGGGTTCAAGATTAGTGAACCAATTTGCCTCGTTAAAACCTTTCCCGGAAAATTCTTTGGGACAAAACCAAGGATAGGGAAAGAGTACAAATGGTCACTACCCGTCTAGTTCATCTGCGACCGGTTAAGCCAAGAGCTTTGTCCCGGGCAGGCATTCGGTCTCATTTTGTGGGCTTGCTGCCAGAATATGAAATGTTCAACCGTTGATTCGGGCTTTTGTCTCATCAATCTCCGAGGAGGGGATTTTGACCCCAACAGGGATCTTGAGTTTTTCAGGGTCGGGGAGTCTCACGCTCGTGATTCTCGAAGTGAAGGGAATCTTGTGAGTTTCCTCCAAAACTAGGTCGATCTCGGGAGCCGCACTGGTTGCCTTGTGGACTTGAGATCTAATTTCCCTGATTTGGTTCGCCGTTACCTCCATTTGGGCACGTAGCTCGTCCATTTCGCTCTCTCTCGCTCCTCGACTCTTATTTGCTGATTCACCAGGAGTATGTTCTCCTCTTCTTCGGTGAGACCTCTTTCCTCTTCGTCTGTTCCGTCTTCACCTTAGCCGCCAGCTTCTGCCGCGACCTCTCCGCTGGTTACCATTGAGACCGGCCGCTCGACTCTACGTCTCGTTGTGCTTTTCCGGTGTAACGGTGGCGGTTTTGATGGTTCCGCTCTCGTCCCGACGGGAGTTTGCTCTTCGAGATTCTGCTCTCCGAGGGTGCTTGTCAACGGCAAGAAGCGGAGGCGTCTTCTCGGTTGGGAACTTTGCGCCAGCTCTCGGATGGCCGTCATGATACAATCATGGAAAGGAGCAAAGATATACGTTCAGTGTTCGAATCATATCTTTTCAACTACAAAGGTTTTACGCGTGAAACCACTTGGAAACTGTTCTCACCTCAATTACAAAGCTTCTAGAAGAAGAATCAGATCAAACGGAGTCCATATGAAGGAGTTATGCCATTTACAAGTTGGGTGCTTTCCAGCTTACGCGAATGGAGACCTGGGAGCATTCAATGAAGGATTCTGATCAGACCAGATGGAATTAGGCCACAAACCGAATTGTTCTACAATCTTGTTCCAACAGAGAAGCCTATTCATAAGCCCACTTGCAAATTCCACAAGGCCCAGGCGGATTTAATCAGATCAAGAGTCACTTAAAGTTGAAGAGTCATTCAAACTATCTTTATTTCTAGTCTAAGTCTTTGGTTTTAGTTCTAGTTTCGAGTGGCCTTGTTTTCCACCACATTTATTCTCGTTTTTAAAAAATTTGTAACCTATTTAAGCACCATTTCGTGCAAAGAATAAAATGAAGCCTTTTTGTTATTTTTGGAACCTTTTTGATTGGTTAACTCATTCTTCCTTCAATGGTGTGTAATATCCATTGATCCGATCATGGTGTGTAATATCCTTGATCAAAACCTATTTGTCGTCTAGGTGTGTCATATCCTTGGGCATTGAGTCGGGTATACCAAAGGTCTTCCGCAGCCTTTGACGCTCCCTACGATCCATCAGTAAATCAGAAGCCTTCCGCAACTTTTGTGCGACCATTCGCTCCACATCCTTTGATCTCTGAGACTTTACGGTTTCTTTGATGCAAAGCCTATCCCTTTCACCACCTTAGAGTGCATAATCCTTGGGAGATTCGTATCACGTCATCTCCTGCTCTGTTGCTCTTTCTTGCATGTCTTATCGCTCCACTAACCCGATTATCATGTTCCTTAGGTCGCTGATTGCTGTTATATCTTTGGTCAAATCGGCCAAACCGGTGATCGCTGTTTCCATCTTTCCGGGTTCTTCGATCGGCATTCTGAACTGAGGTTGTGCGACGGCGGGATTTCCGGTTGCCGCTGTCCCGGTTCCGGTGGCTTCTGCTGCGGACCGTGGTTGCTCCGGTTCTAGCTACTCCTCCGGTCGGCTGATTGCCGGTATCGGCGGTTCTTCTTTCGGCTGCCATGATCTTCCCTCTGTATCCTGTTGTTCTTGAGTAAAGAATGTTTCTCGTCCCCACAGACGGCGCAAAACTGTGAGAGTCGAAACTCACACTGTCGAAATTTATATTTTGCGGGGATCCGAAAATTCTATTAAACAAGAACTAAAGGGCAAAAAAGTAAAAAGATGAGAAATACGATTTTATTAATAATTCTCTAAGTACAAAAATATTCGAGAAAGCTTATTGTCTTATATCTCGAAAGCGCTTGCACTTGAGTTGGGATGGATTGAAAGTGAATACATGGGTGTCTATTTATATGAGAGAGCATAGGGTATCAAAGACTGATCTAAGCAATGTGGGACGTTTTAAATTTCCCTTCCCAGCCACCGACTTGATCTAATGGGCCGCCGACCATCTGCTTCCAATACGGCCCGCTTGTCTTGATTTGGCCCAACTTGTCTTTTTGGTCTTCCGGTCCGATTTCTTCTGGATAAAAGCCTTGCTTCCGGTTTATTTTAAGTAAACTCCTTCATGTTTTTCCATGTTCTGAACAGTGTGAAGTCCGTCTTCAAATGGCGTGATGTTTCTTTGGGAACTAACGGGCCGTTAGCCGGGAAATGGCGTTTGGGGTGGTCCAGGAAGGTATAAATCGGCATTGGCCTACGTCTTGGCTCGGTGAATGCTCCGGGCTGAGAAGATATGCAGAGATTTGTCTTGAGAGTTCATCTGTAGTACCGAATGCCAAGAGCTCAACCCGAGCAGACGCTTGGCCCCGTTTCTTGGGCTGGTTGGTTCCCGAATGGTTTTAGGACAAGTGAATCGATTTGCCTCGTTAAAACCTTTCCCGGAAGACCTTTTGGGACAAAACCAAGGATACGGAAAAAGAGTACAAATGGCCATAGTCCATTTAGTTCATCTGCCAGGCCGAACGCCAAGAGCTCGACCCGTGCAAGAATGTGGTCTCATTTCGTGGGCTTGCTGCCAAGATATGAAATGTTTAACCGTACTTCGGTGTTTTTCCCTATCAATCTCTGAGGAGGGGATTTTGACCCCAACAATTCTTATATTGCTAAAGCTCTTAATACTCGGATTTGGGATGCCTTTGACCCTTACATATGCGTACATACATATACTAGTGATCATAGGGTGCTAAGACTACATATTTTCGATGTGGGACCTTGTTCTTCTTTCCCAGCCGCCGACCTACTCTTTTGGACCGAAATCTTCAGAAGCCCCACCTGCATGTTCTGACCCGAGTCTGGCCCAAATTTTTTATTATTTATTTTTTAATGAACAGTGACCGATGAACAGTAAACCGACCCTCGATTAAGTTTAAATCGATTCTTTGGTTAACCTTTTCCCGGGATGAACAGTGTTCCGTGAACATTGTTTTAACGGTTTTTCCCGCGTGAATAGTGTTCCAGACATTTTTGAGATCGAACCGAGTATAAGCCTCCCTTTTCTTTCTCCGAATATCCGGCCGCCCGTTTTCACATTGATGGCCAGCCGCCCGTCTTCTGGCTTGTGTGCATGGGCGGCTGGTCCATGGGCTACTGGGTGATGTTCATGGGCTGCCAGACAGTACTCGTGGGCGTTTCGGAATCAGAACGTGCAGATGAATCAATCTGTTCTCGGGATTGCGCTTGAAGGACGGTCGGCTGAACATTGTCCGGATAATGAGTCTCGACTGAGAATGATCGTGGGCAGCTGGACTCTCTTCGGAACGAGTCCAGGCGCCGGGTTTGGTTTAAGAGATCACAGGCAGATGGCATTGGCTCAGCCCGGACTGTGCTCGGATGGATCTCGGGCGGCCGGCTTCAGCCCAGCCACCGGTCCACGCTGGATGGATCACGGGCGGCTGGCCTTAGCTCAGCCGCCGGACCATGTTCGGATGGACCCCGGGCGGCTGGCTTTAGCTCGGCGCCGGATCATGCTCGGATGGACCCCAGGCGGCTGGCTTTAGCTCGGCCGCTGGCTCATGCTCGGATGGACCCCGGGCGGCTGGCCTTAGCTCGGCCGCCGGACCATGCTTGGACAGGTCCTGGCCAGCCGACGGACCACATTGGATGGATCCTGGGCGGCCGGCTTTAGCTCGTCCGGTCCGTGCTCGGGATAAGTTTTGTTTGATTTTGATCTTGAATTCCCGTTCCGTCAATCTCCGAGGAGGGGATTTTGACCCCAATAGTTAGCCCGCCAGCTCCTTGCTTCTGTAGTCCGGAGCAATGAGCTTTGAGCTGAGAGTTTATCGGGATTGAAAGAAACGGGAAGGCAACGAGTTTTTCCGTTCGTCCGTTCTTCTTTAGTGTCTCGTGAGAGGTAAGTACATTCCCATCATGTTTGTACCGGAGTTCGCGCCATGTTTGCTATATCAAGGGGGTGGCTTCACTCTTCTTTTTCTCACCCTCTACTTCTTTCTTCAAGTTCATTTATGAAAGTTTCCTCCGAGTTTCTCCTTAGAAATGGCTGACGATCTAGGATCTCCTTTCGAACTTAACTTTGACGCGGTGCTGAATTATCCGTTCGAGTTTGACTATTGTCCGGAGCAAGACGCGGTACGTGTGGATGAACTGTTTGCGTCCGGCGAGGATGCCATTCCACGAGCGGGGGCTGGTCTTGAAGGTATCCCTCAGTGGGCGCCTGGCCCTAGCAACACTCAGGCGGCGTCCGGCTTTGCCAATGTTCCCCAATGAGCTCCTGATCAGGGAGAGATCCAGCAACGGGCGGCTGGGATCGAGAGCGCACCTAAGAGGGCGGCTGGTATTGAAGGTTCGACGTGTAGAGCGTCCGGCTCTGAGAATGCCTCCAAGAGGGCGTCCGGCTCCAAGAGTGCTCCCAAGAGGGCGGCTGGCGCAGTGGCCGTGTCAAGATGGGTGCCTGGCTCTGGAGGGGTCTTAGAGAGGGCATCGGTCTCTCCTCGAGACGATGTTGATGGCGCCTCGCCGTGAGTTAGCGGTCTACATGGCGTTTGGACTCCTCCTCAACATGTGGAAGGAAACGGTGTGTGGCCTGCATGGCCGTCCCGATTTCCGGTCCCTTCCAAACATCATCGTGCTTGGCCAGAGGCAGGCGACGACTCGGCCATGTCCGGAGAAGAAGTTAGGTCAGATTATCCGGAGGTGCCTGCCTTCGTGCATCCGGAGGTGAAGTTCGAGTGCCGTTCACCTGGGGAAGCCAATGCCTATTGGGGAGAGGACATTTTCGCTTGGCGGTTCAAGAAGCCTGGACCGGCTATGGGGTATAGGAAGATGGCTGTTGGATTCGAGCTCGGAGCTACTCCGAGTGATCGGTATTCGTTGGCTAAAAGGATACTTCGCGATGTACAAATCATTATTTTACGAGGCTTTCCTTTGGTTCCCGATTTCGGGAGTCGTCTTTGAGTTTCTCGAATTGTACGACGCGATCTCACAACTTGTTCCTTCTGCTATGAGAATTTTGATGGGACTTGTGGTCCGCTGCGCAGAATGTGGAATCAAGCCGGAGGGCAATCTCATGCGGAATTTCTTTTCCTTGAGGAAGACTTCTATCCCGGATCTCTTTTGCTTGGTTAACATTTGGAAGAATGTGAAGTCCTTCTATACTGGCCTTCGGAGCAATTGCCGGGCTTCACGGAATCAGTTTTTCTATGTGAAGCGCAGCTCGCTTATGGTTAGTCCTGATTATGGTGGTCCGGTCAGAACCGAGTGGAGTGTGCCACGTAAGTATTTTGTCTTTTGTGAATTTCTCCGATAAAGAGTCTGCATTTCTTTGCTTGATTCTTCACAACTTCGCACTTTTTCCTCTTCCTCTCAGTTTGTGATCCCTTTGCTCCTAAAACTTTTGGAGTTGAAGATATTTTCGTGGAAGTTGCTAAAAAGAAGATCGATTGGACCTGTCCCGATCTTTGGCATCGTTTTCTCGACGCAAAATACATTCTTGAAGGGCGCGCTACTCTAAAGGGTCCCGATTTCGTTGATCCGATGGCGACATACCCTGGTATGGAACGCGTTTGGATGTATCGCCAACAAAAGTATGGCGAAGCTGGACCGTCCGAGAAGGCGGCCGAGTTTGACCCGACGACTGGTTTTGTTCTGCCTTCCGGGTTTGATCTTCGGGATGATGGTGTGCCCGAGGAACAAGTAGCCGTTCCTCAGGGTTCTGGTTGTGCCACTGCGGCTGACAAAGGGAAAGGAGCTGCCGTCAGCTCGGATCGGTCGAGGAAGAGCAAGGCGGCTCGGAAGGCCGATGTATCCGAGCCCGGTCTCATGTTCGATGCTCGCAAGGCGGTGGGGGGAGATCCAGTTGAGTCTGCAAAGGTCGTGGATTATCTTGGAGCGTCGGCTTTGGCCTCATGATGGTAATTCCTTAGTTCTTTGAGTTGTTTTGGCACGGACTTGTTTTTGTTTTTCGGACATTTGCTCTACTTTGATTCAGGTTGCTACTCGAGCTCACACGACCCAGGCTGCCCTAGAGGCCTCAGAAAAGGAGTCCCAAAAGAAGGACAAGAAGATTAAGGGCCTGGAGGTCAAACTCAGGAACGGGGAGAAGAGGTCTCAGAAGGCTCCTAAGGAGGCGCTTGCTTAGGCTGAGCGGAAGATGGAACTGGCGCTGAAACGCTGCCGCTGGGAGTTGGTGGAGAAGTACCGTCTCTGTATTTAGGTCGCTAAGGCCGCTCTTACGCCAATGCGCCAGGCTAAGTTTGGTGAGAGCGCTCTGTCCAAGGTCGGCTCAAACCTTGGTCTGGTCCGGGACATTAAGTCCAGGAAGTCCAAGGTCGAGGAGGGGAAGGCAAGTTGGAGGCTTCATTGGAGGAGCTCAAAGGAGGAGGCTGGATTGGCTCCTACGATCGGGCTGCTACCGTCCTTGATGGCTACTTGGTCTACTCTCCCGTTTCTCCGTACCAGTCTCTGGAGGCTGAGGCTTTGGACGACGGAGCTGCCACTCCTGTCGTTGAGTACGACTAGGCTTCAACCTTTTTATCTTGTATTTCTGCTTTCACCGTGTTCGGGTCTTTCGACCCTTCATTGTATTTGCTTTGCCTGTTGGACTCGACTATTTGATATCTCCTTTTGGCCGTTCAGCGATTTGCCTAGTTGCGTTCTTCCATTGCAGGGGAGGCGGAGCCGACAATTCCCGTCTTGAGGCGCAGGAGTCTGCTCGTTGACGTTCTGGCCGCTTGGAGTATTTATCCTTGGTGTGAACTGGAGACTTCTTGCTCCGAAAGTTCGTGAGAAGTCCCCTAGTTTACTATATGAAAGCATAAGGTCTCTCCTTCTTCAGCCAGATCAGCTCACCAAAATTAGACACCTCAACATCTCCTATTTTTCACGCCTTTTCCTTTCCGTTTCATGATTTTCACGCGAAATCGTGTACTTCTTCCAATTTTGAAAAAAAAAAAATCCCATACGTCTAACCTTTTTTCACCTCAATCTCTTTCCTCCTCTCTCAATCTTCTCTATGCCTCCATGTGTAATCGGAATCAAAACTGAATCCGTCAACTTCCTTGGTTTCCGGGAGAAACTCAAACTCTCTAAATCTGAATCCGAATAGTCTCTTAGGCAAGAGTTATCAGAAAGGTCCAGGTTATTTCGGATACAACGCTTCCTCTGCCATCCTCGAAAGTGGTGATGCACCCATTACAGCGACGAGTTAGGTCAAGCAGGGAAGAAAGTAACAATTCGTGTAAATCATTCTCTCGAAGGCGGTGACACTTTCTGTAATTGCATTTCTGAGTTGTTTTTATGAGATAGGGTTGTTGTCGCTTTAGGGATGAAACTTTCTGGGTTAATATTTGTTTGATCTGTTAGCAAGTTTCAATCAGACCTGAGGTTGTTTCGAAGAGGGTGAACAAGGACGCGATAAAAACTTTGGTGCACACTTGTGGAGAATCACATAGCGAAGAAGATTCCTCACTATGATGGCAGGAAGTCTCTACACTGCTGGGCCTCTACATCTCGAGTCTAAAGATTTTCTTGTGGATTTGAATGACAAAAACGTCGGTGGTACATCAAAGTAATGATTATTGTTCTTTTTGTAATTGAGTTTATTTTCTTAATGGTAGGAAATGCATTTAAGAACAGTTTTGGTCTTCTCAATCTATGCTTTTGGCAGGACGGAAAGAAAATTCAAAGTACCTGAATTGCATGGACTTTTAATAAGCCGCTTAGGGACTCAAATCGTGTCAAGGTAATCTCCCGTTTATTCAACCATTTCGGTAGTTATCTTATAGAAGAGGGTGCAGTTTTCTATACGACTCTTATCTTGTATATTGTATTTTGGTGTGCAGGTACAGACTACAGATTCAAATTGTACAGGTTCCTTATGTATAAACAAGGCTTCTCCTACTTATATTTTTGGCATATCTTTGTATATAATTCATTGACCTGAAATCTGTCTTCATAATAACTGTGGGACAGGTCTCAAAAAAAAAAGAAAAAAAAAAGATAAAGAGACAGAGCAGCCTAATCAGCAAGTCTTCAATAGCATGGTAGTGACATATATCCGAAAGTCTCATGAATAACACCCGCCTTATGGTATACGGTGATATATAGGGGTATTTAGCTTCTGAGATTCTGTTTGTCTTCTTATTTTGCAGTGCATCACACTGGAACTTTGCTAGACGGAACGAAGGTTGCTTGAAGCCGTGACAGAAGAACTCCCTTCAAATTTACTCACCACCAAAGGTAACTGAAGGCTTTTGCTATGTTCTGTTATTTATTATATTAAACCTTGTTGTAGTGTAAGGGTTATGGTCCTCTGTCTTAATTGAGAGTTTGGATAGTGAGATTTTATGCCCCAGTCTGATCTATAGATACTTACTACGGAATCTTTGTATGGAAACCAACTACATTTAAATAATGAGATAACCACCTTTCGCCAATTGCTGTTTGTTCTACTTGGTTTAATGTGCTGAGTTTCCGAGTCCTGAACTTCTCTGCTTTGGATTGGTCAGGAAATGTGATTAAAGGATGGGATCATGGGACATAGGTTTTAAGGTTTCTCCTCTTTGATCCTCTTTGCTTTGCGATTCTCTCAAGTGTCCAAGCGAAAAAAACATTAATATTAGCTCATCACAATTTTTTTTCTATTCATTCCAAACTCAATATGTATTCTATGAATATAAATTTAATCAAACAATCTTTATTTGAAGTTAAAGCTTTTCAATTGGTTGATCAACTATAAACTAGAATAATATCATATATACATATGTTTTTTTGACTATTTTGTCAATATATATAGGTATATGTGACTGTGCATTATATATTGGCTAAAAGATTTTAAAATTATATATATAATGGCAAAAAAATTATATATTGCCAAAAAGATTTTAAAATTGTGATTTTTAAATCATTGGTTTTCTGGGTAGAAATTTTGAATTTTATTTAGGTTTGGGAGAAATAGGCACTACTCAAATTTACATGTATGAAAAGGCACGTTAGAGCTAGTTCGGGTCTAAAAAGGCATTTTTTCGTCACAGGTCTGATATTGTTTAACGTTTGACTAACCATCCATTAGTCAAAGTAGATTTTGGGTCGAAATAGTAAGTTCTGGTAGGAAATTTAAATTTTATAACGGTTTGGGTTGAAATACGCACTGGTTGGTTGTTTAGATCTGAAAAGACATGGCTGACTTAGTTCAGGTTGAAATAGACACTTTTCCCAGGACTTAGAATACGTAAATTAGCATAGGTAGAAATAGAACAGAATTAGAATATATATTCTTGCTTACCAAGAACTAAGAGAAAAGGTTAGGATAGAAGCAAACAAATTCTAAACCATCTTAGAATACAGAGTAATAGGTAGAACTCATATTCTAATCAAGATAGAAGAATATATATTCTAGCTAATTTTTTTTTGCTATAATATGAATTCTAGATGATGTAGAATAGGAAACAAAATATTTTTTAAAAATCGTTTGTTTCTAAAACAATTGTAAAAAATATATTTTCATGACTTTTTATTTCCATTTTTTTATTTTTCTATATTTTAAAACCAATTATTTTATATTTTAAAATTTTAATTAAAATTAATATAGTCAAAACCAAACCAAAAGTACAAAAACATATATGGGCAATTTGCTTTTCAATCTAACCTATTTAACCAAATTTCCCATAACTTTTTAACTTGGATTCAAATGAAGTGGTAGAAACGGCTAAAACTACACAGTCAAATCAATTGTCAACACTGAAGTAAACCGATAATTTACTTAAAAGAGTAATAATGTGTTTTAACTTGTACTAGCTGAATCCTCTCACATAAAAATCAATTTAACTAACTTAATTTAATTTAATTTCATTATTTTAATTATTTTCTTCACTAAATTACAGCATTTGTGTTGCTTTTCTGCTTATTAGGGAAGTTGATCTCATAACTTTATATATGTTTATGGAATATGAGGCCAAGAATTGCGCAATATAATGCTATTTGCCTACTATCCAATCTCTCAAAGAGCAAAATTGTGCATTGTGTTCTTGTAATTCCATCTTGAATCATTATGATGAATAATATTTATTGAAATGCTATTTTTTATATTTCTAATATTAATAATAAATCAATTATGGCATATTTAATCTCTTAAATTTATATATTATCAGTGATTAATTATTTTAAGGAAATATTATTTTAAATAATTAGTTTTAAAAATTTTAAAGTAATATTGATCATAAAAAAATCAATAATTATATAGTATATATTTGTGTACTTTTAAAATATCTTGTCAATGAATTTGCTATTTTAGTACATACGTTTCTATATCTTAAAAACATTTCATTTGTAATATATATAAGAAAATCTTTAGATATTAATAAAACATTATTTGACATATTTGTCACTTAAGATTATTTTAATTGTATTTAATAAATAATGTATAGTTTTTCTTTTCAGTAAATTTAACAACATTCCCTATATCTATTAATGTATAAAATTTGAGACTAAATATTTTTAAGGATATCCACATAGAATTTAAAAATAACCAATAATATCATTCCACATCAACATCTAAATTTAAGAAAAATTCTCAATTTAAAATCTGTATTATTAATAAAAAATACTTGAGATAAGAAATTTAGCTATAAGTTTCTATTAGAAAAATAATCAATTTAATATTAGATTATGAAATTTTTAATTTAAGATATTTTCACAATTATATATAACCAGTGATAAATTGGTTAAAAAAATAGAATAAAAATTAACATAAAATAATATTATTTTCAAAAAATGTAGAGTATAAACTACTATATATAAATTTCAAACGCATTTGTATCTATTATTTTAATAAGATTATATATTATATAAGGAAGTACTATAATTAATTATGAAACTCAGAAATAGTTTTTTTTTTTTCATTCACGTCACGTGGTATTGGAAGTATTAGATTAAATGTAAAAATGAATTTGAGTGTAACACCCCTTTTTCCCCACCCCACCATTTTTCCCCACCCATCCCTTTCATCTTTTCCCCCTCCCCACCTTTGTTTGTCCCCCTTTCCCACTCACGCCACCACCATTGTTTTTGTGCCATTAAATTCAGTCTTCTTTCCCCCCTTCCTACACCAAATAACCGTGAGCAGAGAGGAGAGAGAGAGAGAAGAGAGAGAGAGAGAGAGAGGAGAGAGAGAGAGAGGAGAGAGAAGAGAGAGAGAGAGAGAGAGAGAGAGAAGAGAGAGGAGAGAGGAGGGAAGAAGAAGCAGTTGCTCTGCCATCAGCCGCCGCGTCCGCTCCACAGGTACACCGGAAAACGTTTTCCGATCTAAATTCATATTGGTTGATTTTCAATCGATCGTAACTTTCTAACCGTGGCGTTTCTTTCGAAAATCTAAGGCCACCACCGGATTCAGAACGACGAGACGAAGCCACGCTCAAAATCTCAGCCTCCAGCTCCGCCGCACGCGCCACCTCACGCGCCACCAGAAGACCGGCGCGTCGCGCCCAACGCGCCTCACGCGCCGCCTCAGCAGCCGCGCGTGTTTCTCACGCGCGCGCCGTCCGCCGTCGCCGCCGCCGCGCGCGCCGTCGCCGCCGGTGACTTTTCCCGTGAGTTCGCCCCGCCGGCCTCGCGCCGTCAACCGCCGACCGTGCGCCGCCGTGCGCCGCCGCCGTTCGCGCGCCGGCGCCGCCGCAGGACGCCGTCGCCGGCCGCCGGAGGATCGCCGGTGGTTTGGTCTCCGGTTTGATCCTGGGTTGGTTAAACCAGCCGGTTCAATCGCGGTTCGGTTGGTTGTCGGTTTAATCTAATTTCAATTTCGATTTCCGGGTTAATTCAATTTCTGGTTTAAATCAATTGAGTCCGGTTTAGTCTGGTTTGGTCCGGTTTAATCCGTTTAGGGCGCGGTCTGATTTTGACTGGTCAGACCGTGACTTTGACCGGGTTGACTGTTGACCGTTGACTTTTTGACTGTTGACCGTTGACTTTGACCAGTTTAACCAATTAATCGTTTTTCGTTTCCCGTTCGAAAGCCGTTCTGACTCGAAATTTCGTTCTGATTTCAGATTCACGTCCGTTTTAGCATCCGGAGTTCAGAAGCCGCAGTAATCATCCGTTTTGCTAAGGTGAGGGCTTTTCGCGGACTTTCGTATCTTTCATCTAAAAAGCAGCGCCGTAGATAGGATTTAGTACTAAATGTGTTCTGTTTCTATGCTAGAGTCTTTTTAGGATTGTTTGTAATTGGACTTAGGAATAATAGATGATTCAACCCATTGATTGTGCCATTAAATTGTTAACTGATTCTTTTATACATGCTAGAACTAGGATTAGTTGACATGTGGGTCGGTAGGGATTGCGGGGGTACAGAGACGTGACTTCTGTACTTGCGTCGCGTGTTGTTTGAGGAGATGGGCTGGGCAGATTAGTCGCCTGTTGTCCAGCACCTTCGTAGGTCGATAATCGTCTACGGGCGGTGTGTTGGGCACTATCCCATCAGTTTGGCCAGGGGCCTAGGACATTGTGGTTCTTTGGGTACTTTAGGTACCGTGATTGTACATGTTTAGTCTATTTTTCTATGTATGGCGTGCTATGGTCAGATTTACGTTTCTCGTGATTAGCATCCCATACCTCACTGAGTGACTCCCCTGTTACTCACCCCTCTTTTTCTTTTTTTTCCCTTTCAGGTGAGAATGAGGAGTAGTAGACACTTATCGGATCTGGTGCTACTTTTGGGTTTTTATGTTATTTCGTATTTTCGTATTGTATTTCAGACTTGGTATTTACAGTTTATTTACGGTAATACGATTGTGAGACGACAGACGTATTTTATGGATTTCCGGAAATCTAAACGTGATTTATTTATGTAATTTGAATATATATTATTATATTATGATTAGTGGCACGCCGTTTCCGAGTGTCGGGAGACGGGTGTTACATTTTGGTATCAGAGAGAGGTTTGCCATCCCGGTTCCGACCCGGGAGGTGGATTTTTTTTTTTTTAAAAAAAAAAAAAAAAAAAACTTTTTACGGTTTTCAAATTTTTGGGATCAGGGGTATTTTAAAAAAAAAAAAAAAAAAAAAAAAAAAAATTGCACCTATCCGGTATTAGTATACTATTCTTTTATCTCAGTTCCGTCCTTCAACAGATTCTAACCAGTTTTCTTACTTGTTCAGATGCCGCCAAGGAAGAGTACTCGAGTTACTAGAGGCAGAGGTCGTGGCCGCACAGCAGAGTCTAGCGGAGTCGCAGGAAATGTCGAGGTCACGCAGACCGTCATTCAGGATGGCAACCAGGATGCGGTGAGGCAGATCGCTGAGGAGGTAGCCAGGAATGTGGCTCAGGAGGCTGCTCGGTATAGCTACTCAGGAGGCTGCTCGGGTAGCTACTACTCAGGAGGCTGTGTTCGGGTAGCTGCTCAGGAGGCTGCACGGGTAGCTGCTGAAGAGGTTGCTCCCAATTTGCTGCTCAGGCGGAGCAAGCAGCCGATGCCGCTCGCCAGGTACCATTGGTGGGTAACGTTCAGGGTGCAGGTTTTCCACCACCGCCACCACCGCCACCATTCAGAGCTGCAGAGGGACCCACTTATTGGGTGATCACGAAGCAGATGATGGGTGACATGGGTCAGGAGCACTTCATCGGAGGTTCGGATGCGGCTGCCGCTGACAACTGGAGGAGGTCACTTCTTCGCAACCTTGAGCTCACAAGGTGCCCAGAAGAATTTAAGTTGGACTTGGCTGCGCAGTATCTAAGGGACGACGCTCTGCACTGGTGGGAGGGAGTTGTCGCGAGTAGCCGAGGTCAGGTTGTGCTCACGTTTGAGCATTTTCTGAGGGAGTTTGACAGGAGATTCTTCACTCGAGAGGATAGCATGAGAATGCCACTGCTTTTGAGCGTCTGCTGCAGGGTTCGATGACAGTCAGGGAGTATGAGCGGGAGTTCACTCGTCTTCGCAGATTCGCTGTAGTCACCATTGCCGAGGAGGATCTGATCAGGAAGTTCCTGGACGGCTTGCGAGTGGAGATCCGCAACCGTTGTTTGATCCGGGATTATGAGCGGCTTGTCGACTTAGTGGGGAAGGCCGTTGCGATAGAGAAAGGACTGATTGAGGAGCAGAGATACAGCAGGCCGACTCAGCCTAAGCCTGTGAGGGTTCCAGAGTTTCAGAGGAGGATGTCAGACTTCTCAGGGCCTCCATATTGTCCGCAGTGTCACCGTCACCATCGAGGAGAGTGCCCTACGTGTTTTTCTTGTGGCCAGATAGGGCATGTCTCCAGGTATTGTCGCGTTAGACCAGTGGATGCGCCAGTCATCAGGCAGATTCCAGTAGCAGCACCAGTTGCCAGGCAGATCACAGCGCCAGCCGTGGCACAGTCGGCAGACATAGCTGCACCAGCAGGGGGACCGAAGGTTTGCTTCAACTGCAACCAGCCGGGACACTTTTCGAGGGATTGTCCGAGACCGAGAAGAGTGCCGGCATTACCTCCACCACCAGCCAAGCGCCAGGCGATTGCTCCACGAGTGTTCGCGATCGGTGTTGACCACGAGGAGGCAGTCGAGCCGATAGCCGGTATGTGTATTTTACTTAGTTTCTTTTGTTTCGAGCCTTTGTTGTTGTGGAGCATTTCGCTTAGTAGCGTATTGTGTAGGATCGGTTATGGTAGGAGGTATGCAGCATTCACTTTATTCGATTCGGGAGCTTCAGGTAGTTTCGTTTCACCGAGTTTGGCCAAGCATTGGTCTTTTCATGGTATATTCGATTCGAGGCTCAAGCGGGTTTCGACAGCTGGTTCTGAGAAGCTAGCAACTTCAGGCATTCATCGAGGAGTACCGGTTGTACTCGGAGGAGTTGAGTTCAGCAGCGATCTATCTCAGATGGAGCTTAGTCACTACGATGTGATCTTGGGGATGGACTGGTTGTCGCGTCATGATGTGAGACTAGAGTGCCGGAAGGCGAGAGTACATATTCCGGGCCCAGAGGGGATGATTATCTTTCAGGGGATACGGACGGATTCGGGAGTCTCCATTATTTCTATGTTGCAAGCTGAGGAGTTATTGGAGCGTGGAGCTGAGGGATTTTTGGCTACCATAGCATGGTCCCGAGTGATGGGGAGCAGGAGCTACAGGATATACCTGTTGTCGCTGAGTACGCGGATGTTTTTGAACCACTGACGGGACCACCGCCAGCTAGAGGAGATGCTTTCACTATTGAGTTGGAGCCAGGGACGACTCCGGTTTCTCGAGCACCGTATCGCTTAGCACCAGCTGAAATGGCTGAATTGAAGAAGCAGTTGGAGGAACTGACAGATAAAGGATTTATCAGGCCGAGCAGTTCACCGTGGGGAGCTCCAGTGCTATTTGTTAAGAAGAAGGATGGGAGTTTCAGGCTTTGCATCGATTATCGGGGATTGAACAAAGTGACAATCAAGAACAAGTACCCATTGCCCAGGATTGACGAGTTATTGGATCAGCTTCAGGGAGCTTCTTGGTTTTCTAAGATTGATTTGGCCTCTGGATACCATCAGATTGCGATAGCTGAGGAGGATGTACGTAAGACAGCATTTCGGACTCGTTATGGTCATTATGAGTTCGTGGTGATGCCTTTTGGGTTGACGAATGCTCCAGCAGCATTTATGAAGCTCATGAACAATGTTTTTCGTGAGTATTTGGATCGGTGCGTGATTGTATTCATCGACGATATCTTGGTTTATTCTCGGACCAGAGATGAGCATGCAGAACATTTGAGGATGGTACTGGAGAGGCTCAGGGCGCAGCAGTTGTTCGCCAAGCTGAGTAAGTGCAGCTTTTGGCAGAGGCGTATTGGATTTCTAGGCCACGTGGTTTCAGAAGAGGGAGTCGCCGTAGATCCGGAAAAGATTGCAGCTATTACCGAGTGGCCCACGCCTAAGAATGCTACCGAGGTCCGCAGTTTCCTGGGTTTAGCAGGATACTACCGGAAGTTCGTTAATGGGTTTGCCAGCATAGCTAAGCCGATGACACAGTTGACAGGCAAAGACGTCAAGTTCGAGTGGACAGTCGCTTGTACGCAGAGTTTTGCAGAGCTTAAGAGGCTTTTGACACAGACGCCAGTCCTGGTACTCCCGCGCGCCAGGGATACCATATGCAGTGTACACTGATGCATCTAGATCGGGATTGGGTTGCGTGTTGACGCAGGAGGCAAGGTTATTGCATATGCTTCGCGTCAGTTGAGACCTCACGAGGCTAATTACCCCCCCCATGATTTGGAGTTAGCAGCGGTTGTCTTCGCCTTGAAGATCTGGAGGGCGTATTTGTATGGAGAGCAGGTGCAGGTTCTCACCGATCATCAGAGTCTAAAGTATATCTTCACTCAGGCCGACCTTAATTTGAGACAGCGCAGATGGATCGAGTTGCTGGCAGATTATAATCTGGAGATTACTTACCACCCCGGTAAGGCCAATCTGGTGGCAGATGCTTTGAGTAGGCGTAGGAGTGATGTATCAGGTACCAAGGAGGTGCAAGAGCTAGCAGAGACACTTTCTTGTCTCAGATTATGTGCAGTTACGTCAGAGGATGAGTCAGTTGGTCTTAAGGCCGTGGATCAGGCCGATTTATTATGGAGGATTCGAGCTGCTCAAGGAAAAGACGAGACTCTTTGTAATCAGCTCGAGAAGAAGATTTTTGGTTATACGACTGCTGAGAATGGGATGTTACTGTACAGGAACCGAGTCTGCGTGCCAGATGATGAGCAGTTGAGGAGGGAGATTCTCCAGCAGGCGCATCATTCTCAGTTTTCCATTCATCCAGGAAGTAATAAGATGTATCGGGATCTTAAGCGATATTATCATTGGACCGGTATGAAGAGGGATGTAGCTACCTTCGTGTCGTGTTGTCAGACTTGTCAGTTGGTTAAGGCAGAGCACCAGTACCGAGTGGTTACTGCAGAGTCTTCCACTACCCGAGTGGAAATGGGACATGGTGACTATGGACTTCATCACCGGATTACCGAAGACAGTTGGCGGGAAGAATGCCATCTGGGTTATTGTGGATCGGCTCACCAAGTCAGCTCATTCTAGCGATTAAGAAAACAGACGGAGCAGAGCAGCTAGCACAGAGATACATTGCTGAGATTGTGAGATTGCATGGAGTACCAGTCAGTATAGTGTCGGATCGTGATACGAAGTTCACATCGACGTTCTGGCAAGCCTTTCAGAAGGCATTGGGGACTAAGGTCCATATGAGTACGGCCTACCATCCGCAGACAGATGGTCAGTCTGAGAGGACTATTCAGACACTCGAGGATATGCTCAGGGCTTGTGTTTTGGACTGGGAAGGAAGTTGGGTTAAGTACCTACCACTAGCGGAGTTTGCCTACAATAACAGTTATCATTCGAGCATTGAGATGGCACCGTATGAAGCTCTTTATGGCAGACCGTGCCGTACACCACTTTGTTGGACAGAGGTGGGAGAGTGCCGAGACTTAGAACCAGCATTGGTTCAGGAGACAGTTGAGCAAGTGGAAATGCTCAAGAGACGGCTTAAAGAAGCTCATGATCGCCAGAAGAGCTATGCAGATAAGCGTCGGAGAGATCTAGAGTTTGAGGTGGGCGACCTGGTATACCTTAAGATGAGGACATTTCAGGGAGGTTCCAAGACCCGGAAGCTGAAGAAGCTTAAGCCGAGATACATGGGTCCGTATCCTATCATCGAGCGGATTGGGGCAGTAGCGTACCGCTTAGCGCTATCAGCAGAGTTGGCTGGGTTTCACGATGTGTTTCATGTGTCAGTTCTGAGGAAAGTTGTTCGAGAGCCAGAGCTCATCCTTCAGCAGCCGCCTAATGACATCAGGAGAGATTTGACTGCAGTTAGCCAGCCAGTGTCAGTCCTAGAGCGCCAAGACAGAGTTATTCAGGGGGAAATGCTACCGATGGTCAGAGTTACATGGGAGACAGACGGTATTCAGGAGGAGACTTGGGAGTTAGAGTCTCAGATGAGATCCGCTTATCCAGACCTATTTGAGAATGTCGAACAGTCGACTCCGAGCTAGAATTCGAGGACGAATTCCTCATTAGTAGGGGAGAATTGTAACACCCCTTTTTCCCCACCCCACCATTTTTCCCCACCCATCCCTTTCATCTTTTCCCCCTCCCCACCTTTGTTTTTCCCCCTTTCCCACTCACGCCACCATTGTTTTTGTGCCATTAAATTCAGTCTTCTTTCCCCCCTTCCTACACCAAATAACCGTGAGCAGAGAGAGAGAGAGAGAGAGAGAGAGAGAGAGAGAGAGAAAGAGAGAGAGGAGAGGAAGAAGAAGCAGTTGCTCTGCCATCAGCCGCCGTCGTCCGCTCCACAGGTACACCGGAAAACGTTTTCCGATCTAAATTCTTATTGGTTGATTTTCAATCGATCGTAACTTTCTAACCGTGGCGTTTCTCGAAAATCTAAGGCCACCACCGGATTCAGAACGACGAGACGAAGCCACGCTCAAAATCTCAGCCTCCAGCTCCGCCGCACGCGCCCGCACGCGCCACAGAAGACCGGCGCGTCGCGCCCACGCGCGCTCACGCGCCGCCTCAGCAGCCGCGCGTGTTTCTCACGCGCCGCCGTCCGCCGTCGCCGCCGCCGCGCCGCCGTCGCCGCCGGTGACTTTTCCGGTGAGTTTCGCCGCCGCCCTCCGCCGTCACCGCCGACCGCCGTCCGCCGTGCGCCGCCGTGCGCCGCCGCCGGTCGCCGCCGTGCGCCGCCGCAGGACGCCGTCGCCGGCCGCCGGAGGATCGCCGGTGGTTTGGTCTCCGGTTTGATCCTGGGTTGGTTAAACCAGCCGGTTCAATCGCGGTTCGGTTTGGTTGATCGGTTTAATCCAATTTCAATTTCGATTTCCGGTTTAATTCAATTTCTGGTTTAAATCAATTGAGTCCGGTTTAGTCTGGTTTGGTCCGGTTTAATCCGGTTAGGGCGCGGTCTGATTTTGACTGGTCAGACCGTTGACTTTGACCGGGTTGACTGTTGACCGTTGACTTTTTGACTGTTGACCGTTGACTTTGACCAGTTTAACCCGTTAATCGTTTTTCGCCGTTCGAAAGCCGTTCTGACTCGAAATTTCGTTCTGATTTCAGATTCAGCGTCCGTTTTAGCATCCGGAGTTCAGAAGCCGCAGTAATCATCCGTTTTGCTAAGGTGAGGGCTTTTCGCGGACTTTCGTATCTTTCATCTAAAAAGCGCCGTAGATAGGATTTAGTACTAAATGTGTTCTGTTTCTATGCTAGAGTCTTTTTAGGATTGTTTGTAATTGGACTTAGGAATAATAGATGATTCAACCCATTGATTGTGCATTAAATTGTTAACTGATTCTTTTATACATGCTAGAACTAGGATTAGTTGACCATGTGGGTCGGTAGGGATTGCGGGGGTACAGAGACGTGACTTCTGTACTTGCGTCGCGTGTTGTTTGAGGAGATGGTGCTGGGCAGATTAGTCGACCTGTTGTCCAGCACCTTCGTAGGTCGATAATCGTCTACGGGCGGTGTGTTGGGCACTATCCCATCAGTTTGGCCAGGGGCCTAGGACATTGTGGTTCTTTGGGTACTTTAGGTACCGTGATTGTACATGTTTAGTCTATTTTTCTATGTATGGCGTGCTATGGTCAGATTTACGTTTCTGTGATTAGCATCCCATACCTCACTGAGTGACTCCCCTGTTACTCACCCCTCTTTTTCCCCTCTTCCCCTTTCAGGTGAGAATGAGGAGTAGTAGACACTTATCGGATCTGGTGCTACTTTTGGGTTTTTATGTTTTCGTATTTTCGTATTGTATTTCAGACTTGGTATTTACAGTTTATTTACGGTAATACGATTGTGAGACGACAGACGTATTTTATGGATTTCCGGAAATCTAAACGTGATTTATTTATGTAATTTGAATATATATTATTATATTATGATTAGTGGCACGCCGTTTCCGAGTGTCGGGAGACGGGTGTTACATTGAGCTATTTAGTTATTGTTTATTTGATAATCTCCGGTTCAATACCACATAAGTACAAAACCAATAATTTATAATAACCTAATAGAAAAAATTTTAAGACAAGAATGATGAAGAACCTACTAGCTTGAATTGAGTAAACTAATGGTGTTTTAAGCATTAAAACTTTACGGCTACTTTGAAAATATATATATAGTTTGAGATATTTATTAAGATATTTTATTGATGTCTAAAAGGCATTAGACTATGTTTTAGAGAGTTTGAGTGTGCTTTAACTATTATGTGATACAATAATAATTATCAGTGACTTTTCAAACTTCAAATTTGTCAATATTATTAACTTATTGTGAAAGTTGTCATCTTCAATAAATTTAATTTTACATAGAAAAGTAAAAATTAAATATCACCTTTTAAAAAAATCAGAAATCCAAATAAAATAAAATAATTGGATTGGGTTCTTTTTATTTATCTTAAATATTTAATTTCACATTAGTAAATATATTTAAAAAATTCTTTAATTTTTTGAAAATTATAAAATTAGTAAGATATTGAACATTATATAGATTTTGATGTGAGTATAAAATAATATTTTAATTTAATAATTATATTTGATTTAGGTTGTTTCTTAACAAATTTATAATTAAAAATAAGCTTTGAATATAAAAAGAAAGTATTTTCAAAACAAAAATTATGTAATTCTGTATGATTTCAGAGGTTAAAATATTTGAGTTAAATCTAATATGCAAGTACTTATAAAATGCAATATATATGTAAAATACTTATAAATATAAGAAAATAAGTTTATTCATTAAGAATATTAACGTTAAAAATTAGTATTCTATATATTTTTAACCATACGAGAAAAAATATAGTTTATGTAATGAAAAATATGTATAATTTAAGATATAAAAAACAGTGCTTTGATGAATACTATTAATCATATACTTTAATAACAAAAATATATATTAAAATAACTCCATGTGTAGCATGGGTGAAAAATCTAGTATAAATTCAAAGTGTGTGAGCATAGTATACCCTAATTGCGACCGAAATCTATCAATCCAAAGCCAAACTGAAATTTATATTTTCAACTTGAATTGAATTGTAACACCCGTCTCATCCTCACTCGAGAACGGCGTGCCACTAACCGTAACATAACTCAAATACTCAATTCCATAAATAACTCGCGTCTAGATTTCCGGAAATCCATGAATAAGTCTATCGTCTCATAACCGAAATATCGTAAGTAAAACGTAAACCAAAGTCTGAAATAAAATACGTGAAATATGAAAGATAACGTAAATCCCAAAAGTAGCACCCGATATGGTAAGCGTCTACTGTTCCTCTGTCTCACCTGAGAAGAAAAGAGGGAGGGATGGGTAACAGGGGAGTCACTCAGTAAGGTATGGGATGTTAAACACAGAAACCGCAAGTTTGACCATAGCACGCCACATACAGAAACTAGACTAAACATGCACAAACATGGTACCTAAAGTACCCAGAAAACAACCAATGTCCTACGGCCAGATCCTGTGGCCAGTCTTATGGGATAGTGCCCAACCACACCGTCGGAAGACGATTCATTGATATCTTGAGGCACTGACAACAGATCGACTGAGCTGCCAGTACCCCGCCTCAAACAACACGCGACGCAAGTACAGAAGTCACGTCTCTGTACCCGCGCAACCCTAGCGTCCATCAAATTAACTAATCCTAACTCTAACAAGTTTAAAAGAATCAATTAACCATTTAATGCACATTCAATGGGTTGAATCTTCTAAATTCCTAAGTCCAATTTACAAACAATCCTAAGTAGACTCTAGCAGAGAAACGGAACACATTTAGTACTAGATTTCATGTATGACGCTTTTCGATGAAAAATACGATGTTCTGCGGAAAAGCCCTCACCTTAGCAAAAATGGAGTATATCTGCTTCCTCTGCACTCCAGATGCTAAAACGGATGCTAAATCTGAAATCATGACGAAATTTCGAGTGAGAACGGCTTTCGAACGACGAAAAACGGTTATCGGATCAAACTGGTCAAAGTCAATGGTCAACGGTCAAAGTCAATGGTCAATGGTCAAACCAGTCAAAGTCAACGGCCTGACCGGTCAAAATCAAACCGCGACTAAACCGGATTAAACCGGACTGAACCAGACTAAACCGGACTCAATTGATTTAAACCAGAAATTGAACCAAACCGAAATCCAAATTGGATTAAACCGGAAATTGGAATTAAACCGACCAAACCGAACCGAACCGGAATTAATCGATTTAAACCGAATTTGAACCGGAATGATCGACCAAACCGGACCAAACCGGCGGCCAGATCGCCGGCGAGTCTCCGGCGACCGGCGACGGCGAGGCACGACGCGGGCGGCGGTCGGCGGCCGACCGCGGGGGGCGGCGGCGAAGCTTACCAGAAATGTCACCGGCGGCGACGGCGGCGGCGGCGACGGCGGCGACGGCGCGTAAGGGTCACGCGCGGCTGAAGACGACGGTGCGTGGGCGAGACGCGCCGACCTTCTGCCGGCGCGTGGTGGCGCGTGCGGCAGCGGCGGAGGCTGAGCTTGGTGGCGTGGCTTCGTCTCGTCGTCCTGAATCCGATGGTGGCCTTAGATTTTCGAAAAACGCGATGGTTAGAAAGTTATGATCGATTTATCAAACGGCCAATGAAAAAGCAGATCGGAAAATGGTTTCCGGTTACCTGAGTCGCGATATTACGGTGGGCTGGGCGATCTACGAGGCTCCTGAGATGGATCGACGACTTTAACACTTGACGGCTCGGTTTCTGCAGAGTAACGACGCTTTTTAGAGTTTTGTGATGAAAAAGGAAGGAAAGGAGTTTATTTATAAGAACATGTACCTAGGGTTTCCTGCGCAGCAACTGGGCCTGATTGGGCTTGAAAGTTTGGGTCGTTACAATATTCCCCCACTAACGAGGAATTCGTCCCAGAATTCAAGTCCTGAGTCGGCTGCTCAATATCCTCAAAAAGCTCGGGAAAATAGACTTCATCTGAGACTCCAACTCCCAAGTCTCCTCCTGAATGCCATCTCTCTCCCAACTAACTCTGACCATCGGTAGCACTTTCCTCTGAACCACTCTATCTCGGCGCTCTATGACTGATACTGGCTGACTAACCGCAGTCAAATCTCTCCTGATGTCACTAGGTGGCTGCTGAAGAATGAGCTCTGGCTCTCGAAAGACTTTCCTCAAAACTGACACATGAAACACGTCGTGAAATCCAGCCAACTCTGCTAATAGCGCTAAGCGGTATGCTACTGCCCCAATCTGCTCAATGATAGGATAAGGTCCCATATATCTCGGCTTAAGCTTCTTCAGCTTCCGGGTCTCAGAACCTCCCTGAAATGTCCTCATCTTAAGATATACCAGGTCGCCGACCGCAAACTCTAAATCTCTCCGACGCTTATCTGCATAACTCTTCTGACGATCATGAGCTTCTTTAAGCCGTCTCTTGAGCATTTCCACTTGCTCAACTGTCTCCTGAACCAATGCTGGTTCTATATCTCGGCGCTCTCCCACCTCTATCCAACAAAGTGGGGTACGGCACAGTCTACCATAAAGAGCCTCATACGGTGCCATCTCAATACTCGAATGGAAGCTGTTGTTGTACGCGAACTCCGCCAACGGTAGGTACTTAACCCAACTCCCTTCCCAGTCCAAAACACAAGCCCTGAGCATATCCTCTGATGTCTAATAGTCCTCTCAGACTGACCATCTGTCTACGGATGATAGGCCGTACTCATATGGACCTTAGTCCCAAGTGCCATCTGAAAGGCTCGCCAAAACATCGATGTGAACTTCGTATCACGATCCGACACTATACTAACTGGTACTCCATGCAATCTCACAATCTCAGCGATATACTTCTGTGCCAACTGCTCCGCCTCATCCGTCTTCTTAATCGCTAAGAAATGAGCAGACTTGGTGAGTCGATCAACAATAAAACAGATGGCATTCTTCCCGCCAATGTCCTCGGTAATCCGGTGATGAAGTCCATAGTCACCATATCCCATTTCCACTCGGGTAGTGGAAGACTCTGCAACAATCCACTCGGAACCTGATGCTCTGCTTTAACCAACTGGCAAGTCTGACAACAAGAAACAAAGGTAGCCACATCCCTCTTCATGCCGGTCCAATGGTAATATCGCTTAAGATCCCGATACATCTTATTACTTCCTCGATGAATGGAAAACTGAGAATGATGCGCCTGCTGGAGAATCTCCTTCCTCAACTGATCATCATCTGGCACACAGACTCTGTTCCTGTACAGAAACATCCCATTCCCGGCAGTCGTATAACCAAATACTTTCTTCTCGAGCTGCTTACACATTGCCTCATCTCTCCCCTGGGCACCACGAATCCTCCACAATAAATCGGCCTAATCCACGGCCTTAAGACCAACTGACTCATCATCTGAGGCAACTGCACATAACCTGAGGCTAGAAAGCGCCTCTGTCAGCTCTTGGACCTCCTTGGTCCCTGATACATAACTCCTGCGCCTACTCAAAGCGTCTGCCACCGGATTGGCCTTACCAGGATGGTAAGTAATCTCCAAATTATAATCAGCCAACAGCTCAATCCATCTGCGCTGCCTCAAATTAAGGTTGTCCTGAGTGAAGATGTACTTCAGACTCTGATGATCTGTGAGAATCTGCACCTGCTCACCATATAGATAAGCTCTACAAATCTTCAGAGCAAAGACGACTGCAGCTAACTCCAAGTCGTGGGTGGGGTAATTAGCCTCGTGAGGCCTCAACTGACGCAAAGCATATGCAATGACCTTACCCTCCTGAGTTAAAACACACCCCAAACCGGATCCAGATGCATCAGTGTACACTGCATACGGTATCCATGGTCGCGGAAGTACCAAAACTGGCGTCTCTGTCAAGACCCTCTTAAGCTCCGCAAAACTCTGAAAACAAGCGTCTGTCCACTCGAACTTGACGTCCTTGCCTGTCAACTGCGTCATCGGCTTAGCTATACTGGCAAACCTGTTGACGAACTTCCGGTAATATCCTGCCAAGCCCAAGAAACTGCAGACCTCGGTAGCACTCTTAGGCGTGGGCCACTCGGTAATGGCTGTAATCTTCTGCGGATCTACAGCGACTCCCTCTTCTGAAACCACGTGGCCTAGAAAACCAATCCGCCTCTGCCAAAAACTGCCTTACTCAGCTTGGCAAACAACTGCTGCTCCCTGAGTTTCTCCAGCACCAACCTCAAATGCTCTGCATGCTCATCTCCTGCTCTCCATCACTCGGGACCATGGCTATGGTAGCCAAAAATCCCTCAGCTCCCCACTCCAATAACTCCTCAGCCTGCAGCATAGAGATGATGGAGACTCCCAAATCCATCTGAATACCCTGAAAGATGATCATCCCATGTGGGCCCGGAATATGAACTCTCGCCTTTCGGCACTCTAGTCTCACATCATGTCGCGATAACCAATCCATCCCTAAGATCACATCGTAGTGACTAAGCTCCAACTGAGATAGATCGCTGCTGAACTCAACTCCTCCTAGTACAACCGGCACTCCTCGATGAATGCCTGAAGTTTCCAACTTTTCGGAACCAGCTGTCGAAACCTGCTTGAGCCTCGAATCAAACACACCCTGAAAAGACCAACGCTTGGCCAAACTCGGACAAACGAAGCTACCCGAAGCTCCCGAATTGAATAAAGTGAACGCTGCATCCCCCCAACCATAACAGATCCTACACGAACACACTACTAAACGACAATTCTCCACAACAACAAAAACTCGAAATGAAAGAAACTAAACAAAAGAGACGTACCGGCTATCGGCTCGACTATCTCCTCATGGTCTACCCCGACCGCAAACACTCGCAGAGCAATCGCCTGACGCTTGGCTGGAGGCCAAGGTAATGCATGCACTCTCCTCGGTCTCGGACACTCCCTCGAAAAATGTCTCGGCTGGTTGCAATTAAAGCAAACCCTCGGTCCAACTGCTGGTGCCGCTGCTGGCCCTCCTATCTGCCTGCAAACTGGCGCTACTGCTGGCGCCGCGATCTGTCTGGCGACTGGCGCTACTGCTGGCACTGGAATCTGTCTAATAACCGGCGCATCCACTGGCTTAACACGACAAGTCTGGGAGACATGCCATATTTGCCCACAAGAATAACACCTAGGGCACTCTCCAGTATGATGATGAAAACAGCGCGAACACGATGGCAAGCCTGAAAAGTCTGTCGCCCCCCTCTGAGTCTCCGGAGCCTTCACAGGCTTATGCTGAGTTGGCCTACTAGATCTCTGCTCCTCCGCTAACCCTCGCTCTTGGAAAGTGGCCTTCTCGACAAGATCAACCAAACTGACGTTATCCCGTACAGCACAACGGTTGCGGATCTCAACTCGCAAACCGTTCAGAAACTTCCGGATCAGGTCCTCCTCAACAATGGTCACTATGGCAAATCTGCGAAGACGGGTGAACTCCTGCTCATACTCCCGAACACTCATCGTCCTCTGCGACAAATGCTCAAAAGCATTAGCATTTTCATGCCTAAGCTCTCTGGTGAAGTACCTCCGATCAAACTCCCTCAGAAAATGCTCAAAGGTGAGCACAACTCGGCCGGGACTACTCTCCGTGACTCCCTCCCACCAGTGTAAGGCATGGTCCTTCAGGTACTGCATAGCCAACTCCAGCCTGAAATCCTCTGGGCACCTCGTGCGCTCAAGGTTGTGAACCAGCGACCTCCTCCAGTTATCAGCGGCGGCAGCGTCAACACCTCCAGTGAAGTGCTCATGTCCCATATCTCGCATCTGCTTAGTGATCACCCAGTATGTATGTCTCTCTGCAGCTCCACCTGGTGGCGGTGGTGGCGGTGGTGGCGGTGGAAAACCTGCACCCTGAGCATTACCCGCCAGTGGTACCTGGCGAGCGGCAGCGGCTGCTTGCTCCGCCTGAGCAGCAAATTGGCGAGCAACCTTCTCAGCAGCTACCCGTACAGCCTCCTGAGCAGCTACCCGAACTGCCTCCTGAGCAGCTACCCGAGCAGCCTCTAGGGCAGTAACCCGAACAGCATCCTCAGCCACATTCCTGGCTACCTCCTCAGCGATCTGCCTCATCGCACCCTGGTTGCCATCCTGAATGACAGTCTGCGTGACTACAACATTTCCTGCGACTCTGCTATTCTCTGCTGTGCGGCCACGGCCTCTGCCTCTGCCCCTAGTAACTCGGGTACTCCTCCTTGGCGACATCTGAAAAAGAGAGGAAACGAATTAAAATCTGCTGACGGAACTGAGATAAACGAACAGTATATTAATTCCAGATGGGTGCAAATTTTGTTTTAAAAATCCCCCAAATCCCAGAAGAGTTGAAAACCGTAGAAAACCAAATTTGTAAATCCACTTCACGGGTAAGAGCCGAGACAGCTATAACCTAGGCTCTGATACCAAAATGTAACACCCATCTCATCCTCACTCGAGAACGGCGTGCCACTAATCGTAACATAACTCAAATACTCAATTCCATAAATAACTCGCGTCTAGATTTCCGGAAATCCATGAATAAATCTATCGTCTCATAGCCGAAATGTCGTAAGTAAAACGTAAACCAAAGTCTGAAATAAAAATACGTGAAATATGAAAGATAACGTAAATCCCAAAAGTAGCACCTGATATGGTAAGCGTCTACTGGTCCTCTGTCTCACCTGAAAAAGAAAAGAGGGAGGGGTGAGTAACAGGGGAGTCACTCAGTGAGGTATGGGATGCTAAACACAGAAACCGCAAGTTTGACCATAGCACGCCACATATAGAAACTAGACTAAACATGCACAAACACGGTACCTAAAGTACCCAGAAAACAACCAATGTCCTACGGCCAGATCCTGTGGCCAGTCTTATGGGATAGTGCCCAACCACACCGCCTGAAGACGATTCATCGATCTCTTGAGGCACTGACAACAGATCGACTGAGCTGCCAGTACCCCGCCTCAAACAACATGTGACGCAAGTACATAAGTCACGTCTCTGTACCCCCGCAACCCTAGCGTCCATCAAATTAACTAATCATAACTCTAACAAGTTTAAAAGAATCAATTAACAATTTAATGCACATTCAATGGGTTGAATCTTCTAAATTCCTAAGTCCGATTTACAAACAATCCTAAGTAGACTCTAGCAGAGAAACAGAACACATTTAGTACTAGATTCCATCTATGACGCTTTTCGATGAAAAATACGATGTTCTGCGGAAAAGCCCTCACCTTAGCAAAAATGGAGTATATTTACTTCCTCTCTGCACTCCAGATGCTAAAACTGATGCTAAATCTGAAATCAGGACGAAATTTCGAGTGAGAACGGCTTTAGAACGACTTAAAACAGTTATCTGGTCAAACTGGTCAAAGTCAACGGTCAACGGTCAAAGTCAATGGTCGATGGTCAAACCAGTCAAAGTCAACAGTCGGACATGTCAAAATCAAACCGCGACTAAACCGGACCGAACCAAACTAAACTGGACTCAATTGATTTAAACGAGATATTGAACCAAACCGAAATCGAAATTGGATTAAACCGGAAATTGAATTAAACCGACCAAACCGACCAAACCGAACCGAACCGGAATCAATCGATTTAAACCGAATTTGAATCGGAACGATCGACCAAACCGGACCAAACCGGCGGCCAGATCGCTGGCGAGTGGCGGCGGAGGCTGAGCTTGGTGGCGTGGCTTCGTCTCGTCGTCCTGAATCCGATGGTGGCCTTAGATTTTTGAGAAACGCGACGGTTAGAAAGTTATGATCGATTTATCAAAACGGCCAATGAAAAAGCAGATCGAAAAAACGGTTTCTGGTTACCTGAGTCGCGATCTGACAGTGGGCTGGGCGATCTACGAGGCTCCTGAGACGGATCGACAACTTTAACACTTGACGGCTCGGTTTCTGCAGAGTAACGACGCTTTTTAGAGTTTTGTGATGAAAAAGGAAGGAAAAGAGTCTATTTATAAGAACAGGTACCTAGGATTTCCTGCGCAGTAACTGGGCCTGATTGGACTTAAAAGTTTGGGTCGTTACATTATAATTAAATAAAAGTAACTTTTCTTCTTCTTTGTTACAAGGCTTTGTACAAAACCCAATCGAATGCAAACCAAACTGAACCAGAGTAAAGTTCAGTTTTGTTTTTAAAATCCCGAAAAACTCAAATCATGTTGTGAACTGAATGTTCTGTGTGTATTATTATGAGGACCAATGGTCTCTTTATATAGTGGTTACACCAGGTAGATAAAAGGTAATTATCCTATTACTACTCATAACAAGAAAAGGAAATATTCCATAAACATATTCCTTATCTAGAAAGGAAAACATCTAATTATACTAAGGACAGGTTATGTTAATAACCTCTATATGGATCGGTCTATATTGAGTCCATTAAACCACACGGTTCATAACACTTCCCCTTGGACGAAATGACCGAACCCGATGCAACCAAGGATCTTTGTAATACGCTTGGGGATGCTGCCTCATTAAAACCTCACTAAAGAAAAACCCAGTGGGACAAAACCTTAGTGAGGAAAGAGTACAGCACGTATTACTCCCCCTGATTTAGACATCCCTATAAGTCCTTTAATCGGCGCATGCCAATCTGATACACCAGCTTCTTAAGCGTGGAAGTTGGGAGCGACTTTGTGAACAAGTCGGCTGAGTTGTCGCTTGAACGGATTTGAAGCACTTGTATTTCTCCAGCCTTCTGGAGATCGTGAGTGAAAAAGAATTTTGGCAGAATGTGCTTCGTCCGGTCTCCCTTGATGTATCCATCCTTCAGTTGAGCTATGCACGCAGCATTGTCCTCATGAAGTACGGTCGGTTCGTCCTTTCCATCTGTCATCCCACAATCTCGCCTTATGTGCTGAGTCATCGATCTCAACCAAACACATTCACGGCTGGCTTCATGAATCGCCAAAATCTCTGCGTGATTTGATGACGTGGCCGTGAGTGTCTGCTTCATGGATCGCCATGAAATTGCGGTTCCTCCATGAGTGAACACATATCCTGTCTGAGATCGTCCATTGTGTGGATCCGATAGATAACCTGCATCAGCAAAACCAACTAAACCTTTGTCGTTATGGTTAGTGTAAAATAGACCCATGTCCTTCGTTCCTTGTAGGTAACGAAGTATATGTTTAATCCCGTTCCAGTGCCTCTGGGTCGGACAAGAACTAAATCTTGATAGGAGGTTCACGGCAAAACAAATGTCTGGTCTAGTATGACTAGCCAAATATAATAACGCTCCTATGGCACTGAGATATGGCACTTCGGGACCAAGGACTTCTTCATCCTTTCTTTTCGGACCGAATGGATCACTGTCCAATGCAAAGCTTCTCACAACCATTGGGCTACTCAATGGGTGGGCCTGGTCCATATTAAATCTCTTGAGTACATTTTCTGTATATGCCATTTGATGCACAAGGATTCCATTATTTACGTACTCAAGCTGTATTCCCAAACAGAACTTAGTTTTCCAAGTCTTTCATTTCAAATTTGGCCTTTAAATATTCAACTGTTGGGGCGATATCTCCAGAGGTTCCGAGGATGTTCAAATCATCCACGTATACTGCTATAATCACAAATCCTTTGTTTGCAAACTTCTTTATAAAGATACACGGACTGATGGGATCATTTTTATATCCGGATATAATCAGGTACTCGCTTAAACGATTGTACCACATGCGCCCACTCTGTTTCAGTCCGTATAAGGATTTGGTTAGCCTAATGCAGTGTTCTTCTCGAGAACTTTTCTTATCTTTGAGCTCAATACCCTCTGGTAATCGCATATAAATCTCATTATCCAGTGGACCATATAAATAGGCAGTTACTACATCCATTAACCGTAAATCCAATTTTTCTCTTATGGCCAGACTTATCAGGAATCGGAATGTCGTTGCATCCACCACAGGGGAGTATGTCTCCTCATAATCGATTCCTGGTCTCTGTGAGAATCCTTGTGCCACAAGCCGTGCTTTGTGTCGAACAATCTCTCCTTGTTCGTTTCTCTTCCTCACAAAGACCAATTTATGTCCAACTGGGATTATATCTCGAGGTGTCCAAATTATGGGACCAAAAACCTCTCTCTTCTTTTAAAGAGTTTAACTCCACGTCTTTTAAGCCAGTCTAATCGGCGAGTGCACTCTAAAATGGACGTGGGTTTTATATCCTCATTTATTACATCAAGGGCTACATTGCATGCAAATATTTCATCGATGTCGACATCTTTTCTGTTCCATTGGATTCCAGACTTAACAAAATTTATCGAGATCTCATTGTTATTTTGAACTTCGGGACCATGATGCTCGGCGTCCCGAGCTTCATTTTGCGGTACCTTAGGCTCATCTGTGTCCGGACCATCCACTATCTCCTCGGTCTGAATTTCAGCACCTTTCTTTAATTTCCGAGGAGTCTTATCTTTGGAACCAATAGGTCTCCCACGTTTCAAACGGGGTCTAGACTCTGTAGCCACTTGCGGTCCATCATGGACATCAATTCGTATAGGTGCATTCACGGCTGGTATATACGATTTAGTTACTCTCTGCAGGTCAGCAAAGGAATCTGGCAATAGTATAGCTAGCTTTTGCATATGAATAATCTTTTGGACTTCCAAGTCACTTTCTTGGGTCTAAGGATCTTGCCAATTTAAGGATGTATGATTCCATGAGAGTTCTTTTACCAGCCGGTTCTCACTACCTACTGTTGGAAAAACGGACTCATCGAAATGACAATCCGCGTACCTGGCCTTAAACAAATCACCGGTAGTTGGCTCTAGGTACTTTATGATCGTGGGTGAATCATATCCAACATATATTCCCATCCTCTTCTGAGGTCCCATCTTAGTCCTCTGTGGTGGAGCAATCGGTACATAAACTGAGCAACCGAATATTTTAAGATGGGATATGTCTGGCTCTTGACCCGTAATTAATTGGGAGGGGGAATATTCATGGTCACTTGATGGCCTGATACGGATTAATTCAGCGGCATGTAAGACTGCGTGTCCCCAGGCTGATACTGGAAGCTTTGACCTCATGAGTAATGGTCTAGCGATCAGCTGTATGCGTTTGATGAGAGATTCGGCCAAGCCGTTTTGTGTATGTACATGTGCCACGGAGTGTTCCACACTTACCCCCATGGACATACAGTAATCATCAAAGGCTCTGGAGGTAAACTCACCCGCATTGTCCATACGGATGGTTTTTAAAGGAAAGTCTGGAGAGTGTGCCCGTAGGCGAATTATCTGCGCAAGGAGTCTTGCAAATGCCAAGTTCCGTGTTGACAATAAGCATACATGTGACCATTGTGTAGATGCGTCAATGAGGACCATGAAATATCGGAACGTCCCACAAGGTGGGTGTATTGGTCCGCATATGTCTCCTTGAATTCTTTCCAGAAAATTTATCGTTTCCTTAGTCACTTTTACTGGTGACGGTCTTACAATCAATTTACCTTGTGAACATGAGGCACAAGTTTGAATTTTCGGGATCACTCTCCTTTCTTTCATGGCGTGTCCTCTCGTGTTTAATATCAATTTCCGCATCATTCCTGACCTGGGATGTCCCAGCTGGTCATGCCATAAAGTGAACATATCCGTAAAAGCTTTGTTTACGGTGGCATTGGCTTCTATCATACTGATTTTTATACAGTATAAGCTTGTAGCTATAGCAGGTATAGTCTCAAAGACTTTCTTTTGACCTGGGGCGATTTTAACTATCTGGAGAAATTCTCTGTTTCCTCCGCCCATTGTTTCCACATGAAAACCATTCAGACGAATGTCTTTAAAACTCAATAAGTTTGGATTTGAGCTTGGTGAAAACAATGCATCAGGGATTTCTAGATGCGTGCCTTTAGGCATTAAAATGTTGGCCTGGCCGTAGCCTTCTATAAGGCCGGCCGGTCCTGCTATAGTACTTATGCTTGCCCACAAGAATTTATGTCTTAAAGCCTTAAAAATTATTCATTCAAATCAAAGAAACAAAGACATAAAATCCAAACACAAACAAAAGCAACAAGAAATGGAAAAACTTAAAATCTCGGATTCACTTAGTCAATTATGGAACTGCCTTCACAGTCCGAGGTTTCTTCCTTGTTATTTGTTTCGGGATTATCCATCTCATCGCACCTTCTTAGTACTTCATCACATCTTGCGATAAGTTCTTTGGTCCTCTGCCCTCTTCTGAGGTATTGGTATAGATCATGATAGGTGGTGAAAACTTTTGGCCTTGAGCCTTAAAATTATATCTCGCGGGTTTAGTGTGGAGATGGTCGTTTCCAAAAGATCCTCATCTGTCACCACTTCGCCACATAGCCTGAGGCCATAGACGATTTTCATGAGGGCAGAGTGATATTCATCCGCAGATTCACAATCCTTAAAATCGAGAGTCTCCCATCCTTCCAGGGAGTTTAGCAACAGTACCATTGAGAACCTTTTACCCAACTTAATCAAAAGATCAAATGGGTCCTTAACCTTTTGGTACTTGTCTCTCAGTTTTTGTTTTAGTGAGATGGAAGCGCATAATCATTATGGCTCTTTGCTTTTGGCTTTCAAGTTCATCATTATCTTTATAGATGCATCTTCCGAGTCCTCTGTCCTGTAGAGCAAGTCTAGTGCTCAATGACCATTCTAGGAATTCGTCTCCGGAGAGATCTAGGACCGGGTATTCAAAGTTATTTACTTTGGCCATTCTTTCATATGCATCAAATCTTTCGTTGACATTAACCATCTGAAAACGTTTAACGAATTTCAGTTAGGGGCTTTAAATATGATCCGGACCTTAGGAATATGGCCGGTCATGCATCAAATTTTCATTCAGGACTTTTAATAAAACCCGGACCTTAGGAATATGGCCGGTAATGTTTATCCGATTTTTAAGCTTTACAATCAATCAAGCAATTTAATTAATTAAATAAAGCAACCGATTTTTAATTATGCTAATATCAATTTTAATCAACTTTCCTTTTTGCAAAAATTAATCCTAAGGCAATTAATTATAGGAATAAACCAATAAAGGAAATTAAGCAAAAGGAAAAATGATATTCTTAAAACTTTCCTTTTTACTAAAAGGAAGGGATTAAAATTTTACTATTTGGATTAAGATTATGGCAAATTGATTTCAACCTTCTTTTCTATATGGCCGATTTCGATTAAAGATTAAACAAGGTGATCTAACAACCTAACTCATGAAACAAGCAATCCAAATCCGATTTTCATGATTAAACAACCTTAAGCATGCGATTTCTATATGAGCCAAACAAGCTCTTATGCGATTTTAAACAAGTAAACAAGCAGGCTAAGGAACCAAATTTAATCATGCAATAATCGATTTCAACAAGCAAACAATTGTTCAAGCAATCCGATTTTAAAGGTTTCATATAGCTTAGGTCAAATTCGATTATTAGGGTTTAAGCAAGATCAAACAAGTTTGAACAAGCAAATCGATTTTAGGTCATATCCTTAGCTTAGGTTCAAGTTCAGATATTGGTTTAAACATGAACAAACAAGTTTTAGAGAGAGATTGATTTTAGGGTTTCTTATTCTTCTTAGTCCAATTCGATTTGCTCTTATTCTTAGCGTAGGGTTTTACCTTGATCTTCTTTGGGGTTGAATTGGAATGGACCGGGAGCTAATAAACCTCGGTAACACAAGCTGAAATCGGATCTCCTTGGTTTATTTGATAGATCGTCTTGCACTGTATACGTGCGTGAGAGCGCGTCTGATGTCGGATTGACAAGAGGTTTTCACCGGTAGATTCGACTCGTCGGGGGCTTAGATTTGATATCAAGATCGCCTTCCAGTTCCTCACGGTTTGAAAGATATGACTCTTTAAAGTTTCGGCGGCTGCTCAGGGTCTCTAGGGCTTTCGTGCTGATAACGTGTTGTGAACTGAATGTTCTGTGTGTATTATTATGAGGACCAATGGTCTCTTTATATAGTGGTTACACTAGGTAGATAAAAGGTAATTATCCTATTACTACTCATAACAAGAAAAGGAAATATTCCATAAACCTATTCCTTATCTAGAAAGGAAAACATCTAATTATACTAAGGACAGGTTATGTTAATAACCTCTATATGGATCGGTCTATATTGAGTCCATTAAACCACACGGTTCATAACAAATCAAACTTACCCAAAAATCCACGTTCTAGGTCTATTATCTAACTTGAAATTCCCAAGAAAAACTATTGTGCTTTTGCGTTTTTGACTTGTGAATTTGAAATTTGTGAAAAAAAATTGGTAAACTAATTGTGATTTGTGTTTTGACTTATGAGTTATGACCCAGCGGAGAGGAGAGTAGTATGAATTTCTGACTTGTGGCACATGATGTAAGACCAAGATTATAGGCTTGAAGCACGTTCACAAACATTATTTATATAGTTACTTACTTGTCTATTAGCTCCACCTAAAAGCACCGCATATTCTTATATCATATTCAAACATGTACTAAATCTTCCCGAAGCCTAATAATTCTAAACACAAACAATCATTTTGTTTTATTTTTTGTCATCATACAGAAACATAATTAAATGATTTATAAAAAATAGGAAAAAATATTACAAGATTTTAAAAGATCATATGGAAGAGGCCAGCACGTAGTCTTGTTGCCGGCTACATAAATAATCAAACAACTTAGCAGATACGCATCTAACGGCTGCTTTTCATCGGTGAGTTGATGATTTATCCCCTTGGGAGAGAGTTTCACCATTCCTAATTTTCTGATCAATCCTTTCTTCTTCTTTCATTATCTCCTTTCAAGTTTATGAACTTTGGGTCATCATTTCCATCAAAGCTTACTTCTGGTCTACTTTTCATGTCGATTGACCACTTTGGCTTCTCCTTCCTTCTCAGGTAAATAGTTTTTTTTTTGTGTTAGTTTTCTGAGATCTTTTGGGTCTAATTTTACGAGTGGTACACATACATTACCTCTCGACTAGTCCATCTGATCTTTCCTTTTGTCAGTAAATGAATCCAATCTTGAAAATAGCCAAGGGTAAGAATTTTTTTTTTGTTTCCCATTTCAGATACCAATTTGAAGATAGAAAAGTAATCATATTACAATGAACATAAATAATGGTCGATTCTCAATACTGAGATGACACTGAACTTGTTATTTTTGATAACTACAATCAGCATGAATGAAGAGATTTTTTTTCTTTTTCATTTCTTTTTGATTAAGAAAAGTTATATGATATTGATTATAATAAATCCATTCAGATTTTAGGAACAGAATGAATCACCATATTTCTTTTTTTTTTCTTCTAATAATTACAGAAGAAAAATGTCTGAACAGTAAATGTTTTATTGGAAGAAACAAACAAGTCTGGAAAAAAGTCAACTAGACATGTCGGAGTTGCTGACTTTGGTGCTGAGTCGCAGGCGGGAGTAGAATAAGAAAAGTAAGATATATATACAACAAAATGCAAGAGACTGTGTTCCTCTTCAGTGAGGAGAATCTAAACAAAGGGCAATCCTCAGGAGGACGTAGTGGCGGGGCCACAAAATATAAACAGAGCTCCCGGCGCGTGGTCCCCACGACAAACTGCGAGCTGAGTGACTCGGCGGCTGAGATTAGAATAGTAGAGAAAGTGTTGAAAAATGGTGACCTTTACAATGGAGGCTTATCGGCAGGGGTGCCTCACGGGACAGGGAAGTATCTGTGGTCGGATGGCTGTATGTACGAAGGGGAATGGACACGTGGCAAAGCGAGTGGAAAAGGACGTTTCTCATGGCCGTCAGGGGCAACCTACGAGGGTCAGTTCAAGGATGGTCGAATGGATGGTGAAGGAACATTCATTGGAATCGACGGTGATACTTACAGAGGGCACTGGCTTTGGGGGAGAAAGCATGGCTATGGAGAGAAGAGGTACGCGAACGGAGACGTTTATCAAGGGAACTGGAAGGCTAATCTGCAAGACGGTAACGGACGTTACGTGTGGAGCGATGGGAATGAGTATGTGGGAGAGTGGAAGAACGGTGTTATCTCGGGGAAAGGGACCATGACGTGGGCTAACGGAAATCGTTACGAAGGGCTATGGGAAAACGGAGCTCCGGTTGGGAAAGGGGTTTTGAGTTGGAGCGAGGAGAAGACGAGTAACAATCAGTTTGGTGGGTGGGGGAGGAGGAACAAGAAGAAAGATGATGAGATTGTGCAGCAAAAGCTCTCTTCTGTAGAAACTTTGACAAAGAACACGAATTTTCCCCGGATCTGTATATCGGAATTGGAGGATACAAACGCGTGTGATAATGTAGAGGCCGGGTCGATGTTGAGTCCATACACGAGTGAGTCGGACACTGGTGATAACGCGAGCGGTTGCGGCGAATATGAGTGGTCAAGAAGCCTTTTGCTTTTGGAGAGTGGTGGTGCCATGAGTTTGCAGCAGAGTCCAAGATGGTTGGATGAAGGAGATGTTAAGAAACCGGGGTATACAGTTACAGCCGGACATAAGAACTATGACTTAATGTTGAATCTTCAGCTGGGGATTAGATATTCTGTTGGAAAACATGCTTCGGTCTTGAGGGAACTTAGGCATTGTGATTTTGATCCCAAGGATAAACAATGGACCAGGTTTCCTCCCGAAGGCTCTAAGTCTACACCTCCCCATCTATCCATTGACTTTAAATGGAAAGACTATTGCCCCATTGTGTTTAGGTAAGTTAATGTAATAAAAGTTGGGACTCTCATAATAAAAATGAAAAAAAACAAATTTTATTCGTTTATTGTTGTGAAAACAGGCATCTCAGAGAGTTATTTACGATAGATCCAGCGGACTACATGCTTGCTATTTGCGGCGATGAATCTCTGCGGGAATTTTCTTCTCCTGGAAAGAGTGGAAGCTCTTTTTACTTGACTCAAGACGAACGGTTCATGATCAAAACCATGAAGAAATCCGAAATAAAGGTAACTAATATCTTTTGCTTCCACATTGTGTTTCGTATAACAGAATATGATATGAGCTTTGTAAACCATTCTTAGGTGTTGCTTAAGATGCTCCCAAGTTATTATGAGCATGTTTCGAAGTACAAGAACTCATTGGTCACCAAGTTTTTTGGCGTGCATTGTGTCAAACCAATAGGTGGCCAAAAGGTATGGAGATGTTCTTCTATTACATATTTCTCGAGGAGATCAAATAAAAACATGTTGTTTGGTGACAAAAAAAAATACAGACTCGGTTCATTGTGATGGGCAATCTATTTTGTTCGGAGTATCGTATACACAAACGGTTTGACTTGAAAGGTTCATCGCACGGCCGTACAATCGACAAGGATGAGGGTGAAATCGACGAGACCACAACACTCAAAGACTTGGATCTCAAATATGTGTTTCGACTCGAGACCTCATGGTTTCATGCCTTTATCAACCAAATCGATATCGACTGTGAGTTTCTTGAAGCTGAGAGGATTATGGACTATAGTCTCTTAATTGGTCTTCATTTCCGGGACTCTTGCTTGCGCGACGACATTTCCTTGGGGATCGGTATTGATCATTCTCAATATTGGCTTAGTTTCTTTGTATTTTTCTTCTGTTAACTGAGAAATTAGCTACTTGATTTATTTAGGTCGAAGAGATCAGGAGGACAAATTGATGAGAGGGTATAATTCGCTTCCGAATATGGACTCTGTCACCCAAACTTGGTACCTTCTTTTACCATTTCATTTTGAATACAAGGCCTGGGCATTCGGGTTTTCGGGTTGGGTTCGGGTCGGTTCTATTCTGGTTCGGGTCTTTCGGGTAGAGGAGTTTAGGACCCGTTCGGGTATTGTAGATTTTCGGTTCGGTTTCGGGTCGGTTCCTTTCGGGTCCGGGTCGGTTCGGGTCTAAAAGTTTAGAACATTCAAAGCAAAGAATTAGGAAGAAAAGAAGAAAATCTTTAACTTTGTTAGTGTATTTTGGTTTCGGGTCTTCGGGTACCCATCGGTTCTCGGGTTCGGGTCTTTCGGGTAGAGGAGTTTAAGACCCGTACGGGTATTTTACCGGTTCCGGGTTCGGTTCGGTTCCTCTTTTTTCGGGTCGGTATCGGGTCGGGTTTTCGGGTCCGGGTAAAATGCCCAGGCCTATACAAAACTATAGAGTATACTTAATAAGAGAAACATAACTAGGACTTGTAGCTAGTAGTTTGTGCTAGTGTCGACGTGTCACACTACCTGGATTCAGACCTGCATAATGCATGTTGTTTACAAATTATACTATATGCCTCTTTGACAATACTTGTCTTTCTTTGAAAATGTAGTAACGGACCATTAATCAGACTTGGGGAAAGTACACCCGCAAAAGCAGAGCAGGTGAGCAGATTTGAGGAAGAATCATGGGAAGATGAAGACATTGACAACTCAAATCCAAAGAATACACGGAAGGAGGTCGTTGATGTGATCCTTTACTTCGGTATAATTGACATTCTTCAAGACTATGATATCACCAAAAAGTTAGAGCACGCCTACAAGTCACTCCATGCAGATCCCACTTCTATATCAGCTGTTGATCCTAAGCTTTATTCCAAAAGGTTTAGAGACTTTATAAACAAGATATTTATTGAAGACAAATGAGAAAAAAGTAACATGCAACACCTGCACAAGTTTAGAGACCAAGAATCTAAGATCTACCAAGAGTTATATTGTACATTGGAATCTCAAGGCATGTGATTGGTATTTAACTTTTTGGCTTTGAATGTCGAATGTTTAAAACCTGTAGGCCATTAAATCCGATGAGAGCAGGATGTTGAAGAGGTTGCCGCTGGCTGTTTTGAAATGATTTTCTTGGGGGTTTTTGAAGATATTAAAATTACGATGGCATCTTTTTCCTCATTTATTGAAGAGGAAAAGAGTTTTGCTGCTTTCTCAAAAGCAAGCGTAGAGTAAGTAGGAAACTCCAACTTGAGTTTTTCTGTAACATCCCGATCTGAAAATAATGTACATGGACAACGAGTAAATGATCTGCATTTTTTTTCTTTGCCTCTTATTTGTTACTCATATTCTAAATGGAAAATATCGATTACTGACTATTTTTTAAATAGTAATTAACAAAGTTACCAAAAACAATTGACTATAATATTCTATATATAAACTATTGTATATTTCTTAACATACATACTATTTTAATTCTGTTGTGAACTATAATCTGATGTTGTAAACCATATTCTCTAACAAAGAAGGTTTGTGTCGTAGGGAGACAAACCAAAAACCACAAATGTTTTACATATTTTTCCATTCTGTTATTCACAAGTCTTACATCTAAGAGAGACTGTGCTCATCTATTTGTAGTGGAATAGATTGGGGAGTGATATGATCATTGAAAGTACAAGTAGATGCTAGTACAGTATAACTCAAGCTGTACTAAAGGCAAGTGGCATTTTCAGCAGTTTTATGAATTAACACCCATCTCATCCTCACTCGAGAATAGCGTGCCACTAACCATAACTTCTATCTCAAGCCACTCCAATTTAATAAAATCTTTACTTTATTTTCCATAAATCAATAAATGAAATAACTCGAATAAATCGTAAAATGTGTGGGAGTCGAAACTCGCACAACTAAATTTAGAAGGTATAAATTTAGGGATCCGAACTCGAGAAAAGAGATCGTAAAAAGAACTTTATTGACTTGTTGTTGAATAATTTTTTTCATACAATATTCGTGAGAAAAAGTAATCTAATGTCCAAGCCGTAAAGTAAGAGAAGTATGGATACTTTGAAAGGGAATACAATGATGTCTATATATACTAGGAGGTCTGAACCTTCGAAAAGAAATTTAAGTGATGTGGGACATTGGTTTCTCCCGTATAGCTCCGACTTTGACCCAGCTTTTGCCCGGCCCGCGAGTCTTCTTCCTTCCAATTCGGCCCAATCAAATATTCTACATTCTGTTTGATCCTTCATTCGGTTTAGTCATGGATTAATGTCTTGACGTGGTTTTTATACGCAAACTTCTCGACGGTTTTATGTTATTGAAACAGCACGAAGTTTTCCGCAAAACAGCATAAGGTTTTCCGCAAAGCAGCATGATGTTTTCTGTAGAACAGCACGATGTTTCGGAAGAGATCTCTGAAGACAAGACATAGTTTTTTTTTTGAGTACTTAGACAAAACGTATATTCCACTCGGAGGTTACAAAATCCGTCTTGGAAAATACATAAGTTAAGTTCAAATAGTCGAAAGAAAGCGATTAAGAAAATTCACTAAGTCAGCTCGGGAATATTGATCATTCAGCTCGGAAGACAAGGTCCAACTCGGAAATGATCAACATTTCATCTCAGAAACATGGCCAAAAATCTAGCTCGGAGAATACACAAAGATTGAGCTTGGTAACATAATTTGTTCAGCATTTCTGAGATGAATACATCTCGGCAAGGCTGTGCTGTATTTATCTCGGCATGGTTCATTTCATCTCGACAAGTGAGTGAATTCATCTTGGTAAAGGAGTGAATTCATTTCGGCAAGGGAGTTAAATCATCTCGGCAAGAGAGTGAATTCATATCTGCAAGGCTGTGCCCAAAAATTTGATAGGGGTCGAGATGCAGTCAGGCCATGATTAATTTCATCTCGGCAAGGGAGTGAACTCATCTCGACATGGGAGTGAACTCATCCTGGCATGGTGTTTTTTGAGTGAATTCAGCTAGGCAATGTGTATTGCTAAAATCAGCCAACATGAATTCATCTTGGCACCTTCGTTCTCGAGTGAATTCATCTTGGCACCTTTCGTCTAGTTCATAGTATATTCAAATAAGAAGTTAACTTGAGTATCTTCTGATTCTTAGATTTCTTCTGATGTTTAGAAATTTTTAGCCGTTAATCTCGAGAGTGTGGGTATTAACCCCTACAGTTGCCCCCCAACTCATCAGTTCGTACTCGGTAGCGACTAGGTTTAGACTGTTTGGATACATGGCTAAGGGTTAAGATGTCTCCAAGTCATTTTTCTGAAACGCATGTTCGAAATATTCCCGGAGGGTAAATCCTGTTTAGCGTATTGTGTCTTTTTTGGAGAATTTCCATGGAGCTGTTTTTTTTCCCGAAAGAAAGTTAAGCTCCAGGGAGTTTCTCTGTGAATCGCTCTTGCGCAGATAAAGCTGCGAGAGCCATTTCTTATGAGAGGGAGTCAGACGAATTTCCGAGTATGTTCCGCAGAAGGTGAAGAGAGTGATTGGACACTTCTTGTCTTTATTAGGAGCAGAATGACAATAACCGGGGTGGTCCCGCCTCACCTTGCACTGGGTCCCGTTCTTCTTAAATATAAGAGAGCTCACCCTTCCTTCATTCTTCATAAGTTCTTCAACTTTCACAAAGGTAGATCTTCCTTCTCTCTTCAAAGTTGAAACTTTTGCTTTCAATTTTTAAAAGCTGGGAAAATATGCCTTTGAATTCCCCAGAATGGCTTGGGTATGATGAGGATTATTTTCTGCATGAGGATGATAGAAATGTTTCGGTCCATGTTAAAGCTGAGCCGATTTACTACGAGACTGGACCGTTCGATATCGGAGTTGAATCAACTTAATACGATGCTCAGATTCCCGCAACGGCCGGGACATCCGAAAAGTACAATGTGGATCCTCCAGATTTCAACGAAGCATTTGTGAAATAGGAGCTTGGAAATGTTACTACGGAGGAAGCGCTTGTGTACTGGGGATGCTTCTTTTAATGGTTTGTGCCTCTTCTGATGAAGAGAGTTAACACCAAAAAGAGACATGTCAGCCATGTTCAAGGTTCTACTATGTTGAACGAAGAATCCTTGAGGACGCTAGGGAGTCACTACCAGATTCTCAACGACGTTGGGTTCGTAGTCACCAAAATAGATGATTAAGTCGAGAGTCCTCCTCTAGGTTATTTTTCGGATTACAAGTGTTTCTTTGAATCTTGCATCCTTTGGTTTCCGGTCAATGGGCTGATCCTCCGGTACTTAATGAAGCATAATTTGGCTGTAGAGCGACCGGAGGGATTCGTCACTTGGCTGGAGTGATCCTGAGTAGCATGGAGTGCAGTGTCAGAGTCGGGCTTTGGCATCTTATGAACATGTTCGCGTTCAGAAAAACTGGTTTTGTTCCAACCTACATGTCGTCCCGAGAAAATTAAGGACGGTTATAAATAAATTTTCGAGCAATGATAAGCTATGGAGGGAGCACTTCTTCGATGTTCTCATTGATTCAGTTTTAGGACGCAGACCGAGTGGTCGTATGTTGGTAGTTGATTTTGTGGCTTGGTGGGGTTTTAATTTCTTATATCCCATTGAGATGTTTGTTAACTCCTTTCCTTGTTTTTGTGTAACTCGACATTTTCCTCCCTGATTTCCGTTGGATTTAGTGCAAGTTTGTGGGGCGCTTTCTTCGGAGAGTGAACTGGGTCAAAAACTTTTCTCTAGAAAGAGTACGAGCAGCCCGAGCTTTAGCCTACAAAGCCACTTTTATCGATGATCTTCCTTCTTTTGATATGAACTCCGAGCAGGTTCCCAATTCTTCAAGGCCAACTGAGCCTTCCGATCTACCCAAATACGAGGCCAAAAGGGGAAGACATCCCTTTGGTGCAGGGGCCTCCGCTTAGGCACTGAGTTTCCGCAGCCGATAAAGGCAAAGGCAACGTCAAGAATGATGCTGAAAAGAAAAGCAAAAGTTCCTCTCGGAGATGTAATGCTGATAGTGGAGCTCCGATCAACAGAACCTCATGACCGATGCGAGTAAGGCCCGTTTTTGGGATGGCAATGCAGTCGCGGCCTTGTTGTCATCAATTCAACTTTGCGGGACGCACCTTCCTCTGATTCACAACATGGTTGGCATGGAGGAGTATCAAGACGCTTCTCGATACAACATAAATGTAAGTATATGATTTTAACCCCTTTGCCAAATGATTGTTTTGTAACCATATTTCTTTTTTCATCCACAGCTTATGTCATGTCTGTCATGTCTTACAAGAAAGACATTCTAGAAAAGACGCGTCTTTTTGACAAAGTGGATGCGCATACCGAAGCGCTGAAGAAGCAGCTTGAAGAAGTCGAGGTTGTGAATTCTACCAAGGAGGCAGCCTCTGAGTGGAACTACACCGAGATGAAAAAGAAGGCCTCCCGCAAAGCAAAGCAGGTGCGATACTTTGAGGAAGGGGAGGCACGTCGTGTTCATAAGTTGGCTGCGGCTTAGGAACGATTCGAGAAGGAGAAGGCTGCATGTGAAGCCAAGATAAACAAGGAATTCAAGCTCGGTCGTCTGACCCTCCTTGAAAAATATCGCGTTCGATTCCTGAGAGCGCAGGCGGCCCTTTCCGAACTTGCGGAAGTTTTGTCCATGTAGATTCTTCACAGTCGAGCCGACTGAAACCTCAATCTGATCGAGATGATTTAGAAAGATAAGTCTTTCTCACTCGAAGCAGAGAAATCTTCGATCACTAAGTGATCCTTGGAGATCGACATAGATTCTCGCGAGTTGCAGAGAGGGTCGTGGCCCATCTCAGGGAGAGTCTCACCTTGTTTACGACTTTGTCCCATGTTTGGCCCACCGTTTCGTCAGGGTGATCACCGTGGAAGTCTGCGTTTCCGAATTTTCTAGGACCAACCAGAGAGATCCTGATTTTAGTGACTTCGTCTCCAGGATCTGACTACACTTGATCATTGTATGTATGTATTTGTTAGTATTGGCCTTTGAGTCGCTGCTTTGTAATATATCCCCCAACCTTTGTATGATATTTTGTTTGAGTGCGCTTTGATACTTTATCTATGTTAAGACATATCTGGTTGATATCTGCTTTCTGTTTCTAGTGGTGGCTCCTTTTGGAATGCCTTTGGAGTTAGCATATATGCGAGGTTTTGGCCAGTCTTATGGTCCTCGAACGTTTCGTCTTACGATCCTGTTTTTGGCGTTGAAACGTCTTTATAATCTCCCAGCGTAGCAATTTGTTTCAGAGATGACCTAAACACACATACCAAGAGGTGTTTGTCGGGTTCCAGGGTTTACTTTGTATATATTTTCAGATGGTGGAATTTTTCCTTGATATTTTTGATCTCTTGTTTGGCTATCTCGCGGTCGTTATCGTTTGAATGGTCTATGGTGGGTGTTTTGTTGGTTTTGATTGTCGACCCTTTTCTGTTGCTTAAAAGACGAAGTTCAGCTCGACAAATTTGATGTGATGAATTTTATATCATCTTAGAAAACATTAAACATAACAATTTGGTTGACACTGTAATAAATGTTGTATACTGAAAACAAATATAGAAAGATATTTAAAAATTATTTAGGATAAAAATAATTTTTAAAAAATTTCAAAAAATCATTAACATAGACTAATATCTCTATATATAATTAGAAAGTGACTTTCCTCACTTTGCAACACCTAATGCCACGTAGCGTCTTTATTTTGAGTCTAAGAAAAAAATGAAATGAGAAAATGGTATCTGGTGGACTTGAACTCGGGTAAAGAGAGTATTAAGCATACACCTATAACCACTGGACCATGTTGTTTTGTTGACAATATTTACCGAAACAAATATCTAAACAATATTATGGCTCCCACCAAGGAATATTTAACAAAACAGATTTGATAGATCGCTAGGCCCAGACCCACCACCCGACTAACGCCTAGCGAGTTCCCAAACCTGGATTAACACTAACAAAAAATACATTTGTTAAACAAATTGATGAAAAATGAATAAAGAATTCGAACAATAATACATTCCGATAACACTAATAAAAAACTATTCGATTACAAATCAAGGTTTAATTTAATTTTAGATTTAGCAACTTTTTTATATATAAAATACAATAAGTGTGTAGTATTTAATAATGATCTTTAATCCGAATAAAAAGATAGAATTAATCCATTTTAAACTGATTAAAATGTCATACAATAATAAGTATAATATCTAAAAGTTTTCAATGGAGAAGTATTTTCCATCAAGAGACAATTCATGAGAACGTCTATAATCACATAAACAGTTTCAATATTTGAATGTAAAATATAGTTTGTATGAGTAAAATTTGCAATAAAATTTTTTATGAAATATATTTCTAGCCATGAAGAAGTGAAAAACTATATCTTGCAATCTCCACAGCTAATCTTATATTGACACAAAAACGTAAAATAGTTAAAAAATGAAAAAATTAGCATTAGATAAATAAAATCAAAGAAAAATTAATATTAATATATTGATACAAATAAACACATAAAATAACAATAATTATTACCTAACATAAATTAGATTATATATTCAACAACAAAAAGAAAAAAAGACAAACATATACCCCATGCAAAAAGGAATAAAAGAGAAGCCATTATGGTTAGACATCATCTACGTTCTGAGAGGTTTTCGAATACTAGATAAGGAACTATCACCTACAGATTACAAATAAGATAAAAAGATAGCAACAAGAAAAAATGATGTGTAACTAACGGATGTGAAAACGCAAAAGAAGGTAAAAAGAATATCAATGATTAATTCGTCGGTTTGTCTGAGACAAATAATGTATTCTTAAAATATACATAAACAGACAAATAAATATTAAAATATTCTGAATTGAGTAATTTTATTGAAACTAAATATAATACGAAAGAAATAAATATATAACCAACGGAATACTACTCCGCGCATGCGCGGGGTTACCAACTCTACTAGTTTTAACAAAAAGAAACAATTTGTGTTTACTTTTTTATTTAATAATTCTAACATATATCTTGTTCTATTAAATTTAATATAGTATATAATATCTTTTTACTAGCATCTTTTTAATGCTAAGTTTGAAACTGATATCTAAAATTTTAGATTACAATATAACTAAATTTTAAATTTGAACCACAATCATGCGTGTTGCCATGATCTTGTCCAAGAGGGAAAACCATGTCATGATACGCTCATCAAATATATTTCTGACAGACCTCAGTTAATTGCCAACAAAACACAGTTTTCGAAGACGAGAGATTATTTGTGGAACCATTGTATTTCACTCTCCAAACTTGCTTGTGGTGATACTAATTTGATTAAAATAATATTATTTTTTTCTTGAAGCATCTTAAATATAAATTAAACTATCAAAGCGAATCTGATTGAAAATGAATCTTTACAATTTAAAATTTAATATTAAATCAAATATTACTCACTGTGAGTTATTAGATCAATAAAAATCTAAATATTCATAGTTGCATTTAATAGTGACGAACGAGTTCGAATATATTTATTTATGAACTTAAAATTTTATCATTGGTATAATTAGCATTTAGATTATTCTTCTTTTTCTAAAAAAATATTTCTAAGTTAAAACATAAAAACAAAACAAACATACAATCCATAAAAAAAACCTTAGAGTTTATTAATAAAAACTTAATGCAGTTTACATACCACATGATAAAACCAATAATTTAACATGAAATTAAAAACTGGTGGAGTGAATACTTAAAATGTAAATTATTTTTTTGTCGATAAGATTATTTATAAATAGTTCGATAAGCTGAAGGGTAGTAGAGAAAGATAACCGTACATTATGATTAATGACATATAAAAACTTCTATCCTTGATATTAGAGTTGAGAATTGTAGATTTCAGTTAAAAATTTTGGATCTCAAAACTTTTGGAACCAAAAAATTTGACCTAAACCAGATTATACTCTAGCTTTTACTTTGTTCTTTCTTAACTATTATAATTCATAGATCTGGTTTCCAACTTCCGAATGCATTAGAAAATCATTTGTTATATTTTTTATCAATCTAATCTAACTTCTATGCAATTTTGACCTATAAATTTGTAAAATACTAACAGTATAGTTATTAATCTAAATTACAAATTCTAATAAATGAAATTATATTTGCTACACTAAAATTCTAATTGATTGCATTTAAAATCTTTAATACCTTTTTATAAAAATTTGATCAAAAATATTAATATTTACCGAACCTCTTAAAAAGTTGTTTAAGTAGGATTCCTAGGTTATATACAATAACCAAATTATTTACAGCATTATATATTAAAAATTAGAAGGTCAACTTAAAATATTAATTTAATATATTTTTACTTCTGAAAATATGACAGGCTCTCCAATTTTATTTGATGATTTTTATGTCATATTAGAAAACTTTCAACATAACCAATTTGGTTGACATTGTAATAAGTTGTATACTGAAAACAAATAAGGAAAGGCATTCAAAACAAATTTAAGATATAAATAACTTTTGATAATTTCAAAGAATCATTAACATAAAATAATCATTTTTGTTTACTTTTTTATTTAATCATTCTAAAATATATCTTGTTCTATCAAATTTAATACAGTATATAATATCTTTTTACTAACATCTTTTTAATGCGAAGTTTGAAACTGATATCTAATAATTTAGATTAGAATATAACTAAATTCTAAATTTGAACCACAAATGTTTATACAAAGTTAAAAATGATAGTGAGAAAAATGATAATATTATGCATATTATTATTATCGACGCTTTAAATTGCATTAATTTATGACGTTAACTTTAAAATACGTTGTCTTAGTTTTTCTTGGGTTTTGAATTACTTATAAATATCTTAGAGAACTTCATTTTTTAAAAATATACAAAACATTCTTAATACATTCATTAGAGTAAACCACAATTAGTTAAAGAGTTAGCTATGTCGAAAACTAATTCCAAAATAAGTGTCATTTTTATTGTTGTAGTTTTGGCGTGTGCGTTTGAACGTGCTATCTCCATTGAAGAAACTGAAGCAAAATCATTATGGGATACATGTCTTCTTAAAATCACTCCTACATGTGCATTGGATGTAATCGATGTTGTGTTTGCAAATGGAACAATCAGTGATGCGTGTTGCCATGATCTTGTCCAAGAGGGAAAACCATGTCACGATACGCTCATCAAATATATTTCTGACAGACCTCACTTAATTGCCAACGAGACACAGTTTTTGAAGAAGAGAGATGATTTGTGGAACCATTGTATTTCACTCTCCAAACTTGCTTGAAATGTACTTCTTTCTTGAAGCTTCTTAATAAATTAATCTATCAAAGCGAATCTGATTGAAAATGCATCTTTACAATTCAAAATTCAATATTAAATCAAAATATTACTCACTAAGAGTTATTATATCAATAAAAATCTAAATATTCAGAGTTGCATTTAATAGCGACGGACGAGTTCGATTTTTATTTATTTATGAATTTTAATATCATTGGTATAATTAACTTTTTAATTATTCTTCTTTTTCTAAACATTAAAAAAAAATATTTTAAGGTTAAAATATAAAAGCGAAACAAACGTACAATTCTTAAAAAACCTTAGATTTTATTACCAAAAACTGAATGCAGCTTACATACCATACCAGATGATAGAACCAATAATTAAACTTGAAAACAAAAACTGGTGGAGTGAATACTCAAAACGTAAAATATTTTTGTCAATAAAATTATTTATAAATAGATCGGTAAGCTGAAGTGTAGTAGAGAAATATAATCGTACATTATGATTAATGACATATAAAAACTTCTATCCCAGATATTAGAGTTGACAACTGTAGATTTCAGTTAAAAAAATACCACTTAAACCAGATTATTGTCTAGCTTTTACTTTTCTCCTTCTTAACTATTAGAATTCATAGACCTGGTTTCAAATTTGAAAATCCATTCAAAAATTTTTTAACATAAAAATATTGTAATTTCAAAGAACTATTAACATAAACCAAAATTTTAACAAAAAGAGACAATTTTTGTTTACTTTTTTATTTAATCATACTAAAATATATCTTGTTCTATCAAATTTAATACACTATATTGTATCTCTTACTAACATCTTTTTAATGCTAAGTTTGAAACTGAAAACTAATAATATAGATTAGAATATTAATAAAATTTAAACTTGAATCACAAATGTTTATACAAAGTTAAAAATGATAGTGAGAAAAATGATAATATTATGCATATTAATATTATCAACGCGTTAAACTGCATTAATTTATGACGTTAACTTTAAAATACGTTATCTTAGTTTTGTTTGGGTTTTGAATCACTTATAAATATCTTAGAGAACTTCATTTTGAAATAAATATACAAAACAATCTTAATACATTCATTAAAATAAAGCACAATTTTTAAAGAGCTAGCAGCTATGTCTAATACTAATTCCCAAATATGTGCAATTTTTATTGTTGTAGTTTTGGTGTGTGCGTTTGAACATGCCATCTCTGTTGAAGAAACTGAAGCAATATCATTATGGGATACATGTCTTCTTAAAATCACTCCTAAATGTGCGTTGGATGTAATCGATGTTGTCTTTGCAAATGGAACAATCAGTGATGCGTGTTGCCATGATCTTGTCCAAGAGGGAAAACAATGTCACGATACGCTCATCAAATATATTTCTGACAGACCTCACTTAATTGCCAACGAGACACAGTTTTTGAAGAAGAGAGATGATTTGTGGAACCATTGCATTTTACTCTCCAAACTAGCTTGAGGTGTATATTCTGGTGATATTATTTTTGATTAAAATAATGTATTTTTTTCTTGAAGCTTCTTAAATATAAATTAAACTATCAAAGCGAATCTGATTGAAAATGAATCTTTACAATTTAAAATTCAATATTAAATCAAAATATTACTCACTAAGAGTTGTTAGATCAATAAAAAATCTAAATATTCAGAGTTGCATTCAATAGTGACGAATAAGTTTGATTTTTATTTATTTATGAACTTAAAATTTTATCATTGGTATAATTAGCATTTTAATTATTCTTCTTTTTCTAAAAATAAAATATTTTTAAGTTAAAATATAAAAACGAAACAAACGTACAATCCATAAAAAACCTTAGAGTTTATTACCGAAAACTTAATGCAATACCACATGATAGAACCAATAATTTAACATGAAAACAAAAACTGGTGGAGCGAATACTCGAAATGTAAATTATTTTTGTCAATAAGATTATTTATCAATAGATCGATAAGCTGAAGTGTAGTAGAGAAAGATAACGGTACATTATGATTAATGACATTTAAAAACTTCTTTCCTTGTATTAGAGTTGAGAATTGTAGATTTCAGTTAAAAAAATCGATCTCAAAACTTTTGGAACAAAAAAATTTGACTTAAACCAGATTATTGTCTAGCTTTTACTTTGTTCCTTCTTAACTATTAGAATTCATAGATCTGGTTTCAAACTTCAGAATGCATTAGAAAATCATTTGTTATACTTTTATCATTCTAATCTAACTTCAACGTAATTTTGCCGTATAAATTTTTAAATTATTAACAGTATAGTTATTATTTTAAATTACAAATTATAATAAATGAAATTATATTTGCTACACTAAAACTTTAGTTGATTGTGTTTAAAATCTGTAATACCTTTCTCCAAAAAGTTGATCAAAATATTAATATTTAGAGAAATTAGAGAATGTCTTAAAGTTGGTTTAAGTAGGATTCCTAGGTTATTGTACGATAACCAAATTATTTACAGCATTAGATATTAAGAATTAAAAAGTCAACTTAAAATACTAATTTAATATATTTTCACTACTGAAAATATGACACGGTCTCCAATTTTATTTGACGATTTTTTGTCATCTTAGAATACTTTAAACATAACCAATTTGGTTGACACTTTTATAAATGTTGTATACTGAAAAAAATAAGCCATTCAAATTTTTTTAACATAAAGTAAGTTTTTATAATTTCAAAGACTCATTAACATAAACTAAAATTTTAACAATAAGAAACAATTTGTGTTTACTTTTTTATTTAATCATACTAAAATATATCTTGTTCTATCAAATTTAATATACTATATAGTATCTTTTACTAACATCTTTTTAATGCTAAGTTCGAAACTGAAATATAATAATATAGATTAGAATATTAATAATTTTTAATTTGAACCAAATATTTATTTTTTTTTTTTTGAAACACGAGTATGATTCATTCATTAAACAGGAAACAAGCCCAAAGTGGGCCCATTACAATGATTGGGCAAAGCCCTTTTTGCTAACGAGTCCGCTTCACAATTGTCTTTCCGCGGTATCCAAACAAAGGAAATGTGATCAAAGTACATCGAGAAGTGCAGTACGTCTGCAACTATGCCATAGATCTCAGCGAGAGTGTTCCCAGTTTGAATTGCTTTTATCAGCTGAGCCGAATCAGATTCCATTCTCACACTCTTAAATCCAGCTTCTTTGCATTTAAAAATTGCCTCCCTCAGTGCCAGCGCTTCCCCAATCAAAGGAGAATTCGCAAAAGTGGCTGTCTCAGAGAAAGCTGCTGTTTGACCTTGAAAGGTGATGGTCCATCCCAAGCCCACCGTTGTAGAGTTTGCCTTCCAAGCGGCGTCAGAGCGACATATTGCTTCTACAGATCGTCGATTTGTGTCAGTGCCAATTACTCTTTGGGGGATTTGTTGCTTTATTTGTCCTTCAGGCCATTCACGAGCCGCAGTAATAGCTTTTGTAAGCGTTTCCTCTGTTGTGAAGTGTCTATTGTTGAAGAGCCGGTTGTTTCTTGCCGTCCATATCATCCACAAAATCCAAGGGTTGAGATTTGTTGCTTGAATTCCAATAGGCGGTAATACAGTGCGAGTGTTCAACTCTGGTAGGGCCAATCTTACGTCTGTTACTTGTGTGGGATCGGCGGTGATGACGAAAGGAGCTGTTCTCCAGACTTCCTGCGCATACCGACATTTGAAAAGGAGATGGGGGATTGATTCGCTTTCGCCGCAGACACCACAATTGGGTGACACGTTCAGATGCCTTTCCGCCAATCTTTCTCCCACTGGTAAGGCTCCCTGAAGTACCTTCCATAAGAAAAGTTGGACCTTTGGTGCGGTTGGTGAGTTCCAAACGTTTTTGAACCAGTTAAAAGGTGGAGGTTGGTTCTGCTCCTGTGGGGGATCCTCGTCTCCTTCCACTGCTGTGATATATCCTGTTTTTAGCGTGAACTCTCCAGAGCTGTGGCGTAGCCATATGATCTTGTCCGGAGCCCCGGCTTTACTAGGTTTAATCTCCAATATTCTTGATTCCTCTCCTGGACATATTTTTCTGATTTTCGTGAGATTCCAGTCTTTCGATTCTGAGTGGAGAAGGTCCGCCACTAAACAGTCCTTGTTGTGTTCTGTGGCAGGTCCCATCGGTTGTTTCCTCTCTGTGCGACTCAGCCATGCGTCGTCCCAGACCCTGATATTCATTCCATTCCCGACTGCCCAGCCGAGGTGTTGTTTGAGGAGGTTTCGGCCCACCAGTATGCTCGTCCATCCGTGCGAAGAGGTCGTGCGTTCAGGGCACGATAGAATGTCATCCTCTGTACAATATTTTCCAAGTAAGATTCTCCCTGCTAGGCTGTCTGGTTTTTGAAGTAGGCGCCAACATAGTTTGGCCAGGTATGCATCATTCAGACTTGCAAAGTCTTTAAAACCGAGTCCTCCTTGTGCCTTTGGTTTTGAAAGTTTTGTCCAGGATAGCCAGGCCATTTTCTTCTTCCCAGTTCTATCATCCCACCAGAATCTTGTGATCGCCGATTGGATCTGTTTATATAGGGAGGAGGGGAGCTTGAAGCAAGTTAGAGCATAGGACGGAATGGCATTTAGGACGCTTTTTACCATGACTAGTTTGCCAGCTGTAGATAGAAAAAACCAAATATTTATATAAAGTTAAAAATGATAGTGAGTAAAATGATAATATTATGCATATTATTATTATCAATGCGTTAAACTGCATTAATTTATGACGTTAACTTTAAAATACGTTCTCTTAGTTTTTTTGTGTGTTTTACATCACTTATAAATGTCGTACAGAACATCATTTTTGAAAGTATACAAAACATTCTCAATACATTCTTTAGAACAAACCACAATTTTGTAAAGAGTAGCAGCTATGTCTAAAACTAATTCCCAAATAAGTGCCATTTTTATTGTTGTAGTTTTGGTGTGTGCGTTTGAACGTGCTATCTCCATAGAAGAAACTGAAGCAAAATCATTATGGGATACATGTCTTCTAAAAATCACTCCTAAATGTGTGTTGGATGTAATTGATGTTGTCTTTGCAAATGGAACAATCAGTTATGCGTGTTGATATGATCTTGTGATTCTTGTCCAAGAGGAAAAACCATGTCATGATATGCTCATCAGATATATTTCTGAAAGACCTCGCCTTAATTGCCAACGAAACACTTTTTGAAGAAGAGAGATGATTTGTGGAACCAGTGTATTTCACTCCAAATTTTCTTGAAATGTATATTCTAGTTATATTATTTTTATTAAAGTAATGTATTTTTTTCTTGAAGCTTCGTAAATATAAATTAAACTATTAAAGCGAATCTGATTGAAAATGAATCTTTACAATTTAAATTTAATATTAAATCAAAATATTACTTACTAAGAGTTGTTTGTTCAAAAAAATCTAGATATTCATTATTTCATTTAATAGTGATGGACGAGTTTGATTTTTATTTATTTATGAATTTCAAATTATATTATTAGTATAATTTACTTGTTAATTATTCATATTTTCTAAACATTAAAAAATATTTTTAATTTAAAATATAAAAAGAAACAAACGTACAATCCTTAAAAACCCTTAGAGTTTATTACCAAAAATGAATGCAATTTACATACCACATGATAGAACCAATTATTTAACTTGAAAACAAAAACTGGCGGAGTGAATACTCAAAATATAAATTATTTTTGCCAATACGATTATTTATAAATAGATCAATAAGCTGAAGTGTGTAGAGAAAGATAACCGTACATTATGATTAATGACATAATAAAACTTCTATCCCTGATATTAGGGTTGAGAATTGTAGATTTCAGTTTAAAAATTCCATCTGAAAACTTTTGGAACCAAATAATTCGACTTAAGCCAGATTATTTTCTAACATATACTTTGTTCCTTCTTAACTATTAGAATTCATAGATCTGGTTTCAAATTTGGGAATGCATTATAAAATCATTTGTTATACCTTTTATCAAACAAATCTAACTTCTATGCAATTTTGACATATAACTTTGTAAAATATTAACAGTATAGTTATTAATCTAAACTGCAAATTCTAATAATTGATTTATATTTGCTACACTAAAATTTTAATTGATTGCGTTTAAAGCTTAAATGCCTTCCTCTAAAAATTTGATCAAAAATATTAATATTTAGGGGAATTAGAGAATATTTTAGTACATGTTGCCAAAAAATATTTTGCAAAAAGTTTGTAAAGGCATGCCTCCAGTTATTGTTGATGCTTCGAGATAGTTTCTGAGTTTTTTGAATCATTGCAAAAATGAAGCTATGCAAACTTTAATTGAAAAACATAGATGATAACAAGGATGCTGAAGATCTCCAAAAAGTTGATCTAAAAAGTCAAGAAAGGAAGTTCAATGAATATCACAATGAAGACGAGATTGTGTTTCCAATTTGGAAGAAGATGTAAATTGGCGAGATGATGATGTTGAAGCATTTATCATAATCAAAAACAAACGGTGAAGGAAGCAGATGATGAAGATGTGGCGGATCAGGAAGTTGAGAGTAATGATGATTACAGGTTCGACTTTTGCAATGAAAGTTATGGAATTAGTTCCGATGACGAGGAGTTTAGCTTTTATGGAAAGTCACATGTAGAAGAAGAGGAGGAGACAAAGTTGTCTTCTAAAAAAAATGTTCACAGCGAACTACTTATGAAGCAAGTGAAATACTAAAAGAGTGTTGTATGCAGCTAAAATCTCTTAGCTTTAAGAGAAAACTTAATTCCTCAGTGTTTTAGATAAGTTTGATTTCGATGTGGATAGATCAAACCTGGAACTTCTGCTTTTCATTCTGGGTTGAAGGCTGTATATGGAGGTTAAGGGCAACTCCGATTGATGATAGCTCCAATTTTTATGTTCGCATATAAAATGATACACATACATGCTCAGTGAGTGAATGGTCAGTGCTTAGTCGTCAAGCTTCTACAGCCATACTTGGTGCATTGTATAAGATATCATATGCGGTGGTGGTAGCATTGACAAATCCGTCTTGCCTAAACACGTTGCCTAAATACTTAATACGCGATTTGAAGTAATGGTAATATTTTTTCTTAATCTATACTAATAAAATATACTAATGGTGTTGATTATGAACACATTTTGATGCTTTATCATGTTTTCGTAGATGGATTACGAGAAGGATTGCTAGAAGGCTCATAGAACTCTCATAGCAGCTCGCGAGCTGTATTAAAAAACTTCAAAGAATGGTTATGTGATGTTGCGAACAAACCTGTATGGTATTATGAGAGCAAACCCAGTAAATTTAACATGGTTAGAAGTTGATGAGAAAGATAGGTTCAATCATTTATTTATCGCATTTAGTGAAAGGATCATGGGTTTTCCTTACATGAGGAAAGTTTTGGTGGTAAACAGAACTTTTTTGCAAGGAAAGTATAATGGAACAATACTGGTTGCGTCAACTTAAGATGAAAACTTCCATATATATCCTACTGTATTTTTCGTTGTCGACACTAATAATCATCAATCGTAGGAATGGTTCTTCACACAACGGAATCGTGTGATACCTGATGACGATGGGTTCTCCATAATTTCAGATAGACACAAATCAATTGCAAATGCAATTTCAAAGATATACACTCTAGGTAACTGTGGGATTTGAATGTACCATCTACGTCAGAATATCATTGTCAAGTTTATAAGTGCAGATGCCTTTTGATTGGTGAAAAAAGCTGCTAATGCGTTCAAGATCGCTATGTTTCAATCCTTATTCAATCAGATTGACGTTTTGAACCATGAATTGCATAATTACTTGGAAAGAGCTGATATAAAATTGTGGTCACGTGCTTATTTCCCGGGTGACAAGTACAACATGACAACAACAAACATAGAAGAATCTTTGAATAAAGTTCTTAAAGACTTACGGAGTCTGCTATTGTGCATGTACTGATGAAATAAAGTCTATGATGACTAAATTGTTTTCACAGAAAATGAAAGATGCTTGATAAGTGCATACTCAATTGTCATGATGACTAGAGAAACGGTTGGAGGTAAATTCTATTTGCCAATAATATTAATTTTTTTTAATTGGTTATCATTAACTAATGAGTTAGTTGTGTTTTTATAGGAGCTTGTTGACTATGCTAAATATCTAAATGTTCAAGAAAAAATTACCACCAAGCTCAAGTGACTGGTAAATCGAGCATACATTTTGTTAATCTTATGGAGAAGAAATGTTTTTGTCGACGGTTTGACTTGGAAAAGTAACATGCGTTCATACCATAGCGGTTGCAGAGAAAAGAAAAGAGTCTAGGATTTCTCTGTGTCATTCGTACTACTCGAAGAACTACTTATGTAATGCTTATAATAATTTTGTTATGCCGAGACATATCGACATGCCTATTCCAGAAAACATATACGAAAAACTGTGTCTGCCTTAGCTGTTTAGACAACCGCCTGGACGACCAAAAAAGTCTCGTATAAAATTTAGATTTGAAGTAGCATTGGAGAAGAAGAAAAATCGTAAACTCATGAATGTTTAAATTGTAACCAACTTGGACAAAACTGTTGCTACGTGCCCAGTTTAATTATGTACTTTTGTGTTTTTTTAGGGAAATCGGCTAATACATGCCCCAAATCACCAAATAGGTGTGAATAAGAACCTGTACAATTTCGGTGTGCTAACTCATATCTGAACAACGCAAAACCGTAATATCAGTACCCAAACATTGCTGTCGTGTGCGGAAAGAAGCATTGATCACATCTCCGTTAGTCAAACAAACGGGCTCTGTTAATGGAGGTGAGTGATTCGTTAACCGTTGAACAACCTTCAAAACGAAATCATTTTATTAAGTTGTGATTGAAAAAAAAAAACAAAACGACGTCATTTTATTAAGTTGTGATTGAAAAACAAAAAAAAACAAAACAACGTCGATTTATTAAGTAGTGATTGAAAAAAAAGAAGAACAAAACGACATCATTTCATTCATCCTCTTTATCATCTCTGTTACGTGATTCCAAGCCCAAAAAAACCTCGATCAATTATCCTTCACCACAACCAAATTGACTTTCAAACTTGTTGGACGTTAACTTACTCAGTGTTTTTGGGGATTAATCGAACTTAAGAGAACTTCTGGGATCTGAATCTCTCAAAAAATGAGGTATATGGTTTTTATTTTCAAATCGATTTTGAGTTGTTTAATGGAATCGATTATGAATTGTTTAAAAGATGCTTTTGAATTGTTTAATGGATACTTTGGAATTGTTTAATTGATGCTTTTCAGTTGTTTAATCAATGGCATTAAAAATCGATTTTTTTTCCCCCAATTATAAACTCTACGCTGCCAAACTTTCTTCACCACATGTTTCAAGCTTCGATCGAGAGATTTTTCTTGGGTTTGGAATCAGGTAAGAGAGATGATAAAGAGGATGAAGGAAACGACGTTGTTTTGTTCTTCTTTTTTTCAATCACAACTTAATAAAACGACGTCGTTTTGAGGGTTATTCGATGGTTAACGGATCACTCACCTCCATTAATGGAGCTCATTTGTTTGACTAACGGAGATGTGGTCAATGCTTCTTTCCGCACACGACAGCAATGTTCGGGTACTGATTTTACGGTTTTGCGTTGTTCGGGTATGAATTAGCACACCGAAATTGTATAGGTTCTTATTCACACCTATTTGGTGAGTTGGGGCATGTATTAGCCGATTTCCCGTTTTTTTTTATCTTGAAGTTTATGGTTTTCTAGTTTTGTTTTTGAACTTGTTGTACAAATTATTGGAACATACGTATTTGATGGTATTTTACCTATTTGAAGCTTTGTTTCTCTTCCTTAGGCTTTTGATCGAAGTTATCTTTAGTTTTTGTACTCATTCCTCCTTTGTCCCTTTAACTGTTTTTGTACTAGATGGTGGCTTTTGGCAGTTTCAGTTGTGGAGCCGTGACGGATTTACTGGAAACGTAAGTTAGAAAAACTATTGACCATGATGATATGTTTTGTTGCTGCTTAATGCGGTCTAAGATGCCTATATATTGTTCTTTGGCTGCCTAATGCGGTCTAAGATGCGTATAGATTGTTCTTTGGCTTTGTTACTTTTGATGTGCAATTTGATATTATGAAGGTTTTTGTTTCATAATGTGAAATTGGTTGGATTTTGGTATTGGGTCCATGGTATCATTTAGCCCTGGGATTATAAACCGAATCGAAGTTTCCGAACCGAATCGAACCGAAGTTTGCATAAACCGAACCGAACCGATTTGATATGGGAGAACTGAACGGTAACATTTATAATTGTATTCGGTCTACAGTTCGGGTCGGTTCGGTTTAGCCTTCCTGAATGGTTAACCGAAACCGAACTCTAAAAGACATAGGATGCTTTTTCTAACCTAGCTAGCTTCATTTTTCTTTTCTTTACAGCCACTCTCGGAACCACTCTCGTCTCTGCAAACAAATCGGCGATATCAGCCTTCTCCATCCTTTTTCTTCTCCGATTGAAGATTTCGGCGGTAGCAGTCTATCTTTCCTCTCCACTCGGTAATAACAGTCGATATGTCCTTCTCTAAAGATTATGTTCATTACCATGTCTTAAGATTCTAGCTTGTAAACACTCACGGGAGTTTGGAAATAAGATTAAGCAATTGCTGGATGTAACAAACTAGATTGCTGTTGGTTCATTTCCAAACAACATTTCGGGAAGCTTAACTTTTTTTGGATTATTGTTGATGTTTGATTTTCATTTAAAAGTTCACCTGTACCTTTAGTAGCCTTCGTATTTGATAACTCTAGGGAAAATCACATAGTTTCCCACATTCTCTTAAAGAATTTTATATTTTTTTCTGCTTTGTGAATGAACCTTGTGAGAATTACTCGTATATGATTTCAGGGACGGATATATTTGCTGACTCGTTGGTTAGGAAAAAACCTCAGCTTCTTGTTCTCTAAGGTGTATTAATTTTTGTAAATGCAAGTCTTTAGAATGCGATAACCAGTCTTTCATATTTTTTTTTTTTATCCAGAAAAAGGACGAGATTAACAACTGGAGCAAATCAGATTCTTGCCTTGGAAAAAAGGAACAAGAAGAGCATAATTCGGACCTAGACAAAACATATTTCTCAATGGACCTTTCTTGATCATAAACTCATAGTAGTTTTCAAAACATTTTGTATATGTGTTCATTGGATAAGCTGGTTTTTGCTTTTTTAAGTTTCAAATTTTCAAAGAATCTAGAGCTATAGATGTTGTACTTGGTTTTTTCGAAACTTTTCATTATAAGAAAAAAAAATTCTGATTCAAAGATTGGTTTTTTCTTCTTCTTAAAGTTCTGTTTAGATCATTTAGGGGGGTGTATTGGATTGAGGATTTTAGAAAATTTGGATTTGTATTAAAATCCTCTGTTATTCAACTAATGATTTCTAAAAAAATAATCAAATCATGTGTTATTCAACATGAAATTTATATAGAGTTATTAAAAACCAGTTACAAATCCCTTGTTATTCAATTAACAATTCATAAAAAGTAAATCAAATCTAGTGTTATTCAAAGTTAAACAATTTTATGAAGAGAAAGTTGTGATTAGGATTTTAAAAGACTTGACATCCATATTTGGTTATAAAAAGTCATTTTCAAATTCACACCAAAGTGGGTGGTATTTGGAGATTCTAAAAAACCAAAGTCCCTGGCGAATGAGTAGAAGCTTTCCCCTTTCTCCTTCTGCACCAGATACGAAACAGCACCAATGAAGATTAACCAGACATCATTCAACGGATACTACCATGATACAAGCAACGCAGAAAAGATATGCAATTCTTGAGATAGTTTTTGGAAACAAACCTGAAGCAAGGTGAACGTCTCGAAATCGAGGCCAGCGTGGTACCAGTTCTTAGCTTCGTAATCCAGACAGTCTAGCTGAAAATCAAGCGTTAGTACCCTTGCCATCTGGCGCTGAATGAAGCCGAGAATACTGAAGCCTCTTGAACGTGAAGTTGGCTGCAATTTGGCACTGGAATTAAACGAATCCTATTAGAGGAAGCAACACAATCAAGAAAGATTTTTATCTTAATTCCACCAAGATTTCCTTGACAAACTATCAGCGCCAAAAGTTATATAAACCCCAAAAAGAAAAATAAGAGAGACAGAGAGGAAAGGCTCACTCTTTATCTGCAATATGAATCGTTGAGACCAAATCCACCTGCAATATAAACATGTTACGACCACGATTTATGACAAAAAACCTGCAAGTAAACAGAGATGGTGCGTTACCTGAAGAAAAGGGTTGAGGAGAGTCCAAGGGAAACGTTTCTTGTAACTGACGATCGCAGTCTGCAACTCGCTGGAGCCATTGTTGCCGGCGTCGGGGCGGCGCTTGAACCGCATGAAATCAGCGATTGAGTTGGATTTGAGAAACAGCGCGGCGTCGGAGGCATCGTCATCCGCAGCCGCTTGATTCAATGAGAAGGAGACAAGCACCTGCGGACAACGGGGATTCGAGTGTTTCGATTTCGATTTGGGGAGGTTCCAGAGTCGGACAAGCTTCGAAGATGAGTAAGAAGAAGAAGAAGAACATCTATCCTTGAGCTAATCACCTGATATTCTGAGATTTGAGAAGAAATCCCACTTAAATCACCAGCAAAACTATTTTTCCTTTTTTTGAATTCTGCCAAAATCACTGAGATTTTCTCCAAATCCACATAAATATCATCAAATCTAAAATCCACTCAAATTTTCTAAAATCCTCAGTCCAATACACCCCCTTAGTACATTTTGTGGCTGAGATTTAAGATTGCTATGTTATATTCAATCAAGTAGAAGCTTTGAGTACTTTATTGATGATTGCTCTTAATATAATATAATCTGCCTTTTTAGCCCAGTGGTCGAGTTTTAGATCCCTACCAAAGTTGTCTCACACCTTTTATGGTTGAGGTTCTCATTTGTCATCAACAGACAGTGGCTGCAACACTACTCTATCAAAGTGACACGACACTACTCTATAAGATGAGTGAAGAACTTGTATTTCAAGATTCATTTGCTAGTTTTCTTCTAAATCTTTATCTTTTGGATAATTGTCTATTTGTAACACTTTGTTTTGTTGTTGTAGAACCTTGGAGTCAAGTTGAAGGTGATATATGAGTCCAAAAACAGGTTTGAGTTCATGGACATATATTCTTATTTTATGAGTCCAAAAAGACACAATCATGTCTGAGACAAAATCCCAATTTGTCTTTACTATCAGCTTCTTAGGTTTTCTTTTTTTTCTTAAATTGTACTTCACGGATCTTTCTAGCTTCTTTTTACATGATGTGTGTTAATATATATTCCTCTGTTTTCTTTTCTTGCAGGGAAAAGAGATATGGAAAGGACAAAAAGAAGGCAACGACACAACATCATCAAATCTCTTTCTATGTCTAGTTATTGTTGGCTTGTAATAACCAGAACTAACCGAACTAACCCAAAATGTTGTAATAACCCGAACTAACCAAAATTATCGGAATAACCCGATATAACCGATCCGAATTAACCAAAATTACCCGAATTATCCTATAAATACCCGAATTAACCGAAATTACCCAAACCGAACTAACCGTTTAAAATCGAGACGAACCGATCCGAACCGAAATATTTTGGTTTCAAGGTTATTCGGTTTAATACGGTAAAAATAATTAGAACCAAAATACCCGTAAACCGAACCGAACTGAATTAAAATTCGGTTATTTTCGGCAGTATTTTCAAAAACCCAAAAGAACCGAAAAACCGAGAAACTGAATCGTAACTGACCCGAAGAACCGAAGTCCCAGAGTTAGTATCATTCCTACACAGTACTTCAATTTATATTTGTGAGAGTCGAAACTAACACAATCAAAAACTTATATAAATGGGGGTTCGAAAATCCTATCTTATAAGAACTCGTGGACGAAATTGAAAAGATGATTTTATTAAGTGGTTTTTTGCCAAAGTACAAGAAAACTCGCAAATGCTTAGCGTCTTATATTGCGAAAGCCCTTATACTTGGATTATGAATGAACTTCAACCTAATACATACATATCTATATATACTAAGCGACTTAAGGTGTTAAGAGCACTTATGGGCGATGTGGGACTCTGCTCCTTTCTCCATCCGCCGACCTTAGTTGGTTTGGACCCGATCCACGGCCCAACTCCTTAGCAGCCCGCCTCTTTGTCCAGCCTCGGTCCAATTTGCCTCCGGTTCACCTAGTCACGACCTTTTAATGAGATCGGCTCCCTTCTTTGGTTTGATTGGTACGTGAATAGTATTTCGAGCTAGGCGGTTTCGGGTCGGATCTTCGGATAAAGATTCAGTCTGCCGGTTTCTTTTTTTTTAAAAAAACTCAGCCCGCCTTTTTCTCAGTCTGCCCGTTTCTTTCAAAAATCAGCCCGCCACTTTCTTGTGTAAACTCAGTCAGTCCGTTTCTTCCTTCAAAACTCAGCCCACCACTTTCTTGTATAAACTCAGTCAGCCCGTTTCTTTCGTATAACTCAGTCTGCCCGTTTCTCGTTGAAGTCCAGCCCGCTGGCTTCTTTCATTAGCTCAGCCCGCCCGTTTCCTTGGGGAGTCCAGACCGCCTACTTCTTATGAGGAGAAACCGGCGGTCTGGCCACTCCTGAGAGAGAATTGGGCGGTCTGGCCGTGCTCGTAGAGAAACGGGCTGGCTGGATTGTGCATGGAAAGAAACGGGCTGGCTGGATTGTGCATGGGGAGAAACGGGCTGGCTGGATTGCGCATGGAGAGAAACTGGCTGGCTATCCGTGCTCGTAGAGAAATGGGCTGGCTGGATCGTCCATGGAGAGAAACTGGCTGGCTGGCCGTGCTCGTAGAGAAACGGGCTGGCTGGATCTTCCATGGAGAGAAACTGGCTGGCTGGCCGTGTTCGTAGAGAAACGGGCTGGCTGGATTGTGCATGGGGAGAAACGGGCTGGCTGGATTGCGCATGGAGAGAAACTGGCTGGCTATCCGTGCTCGTAGAGAAATGGGCTGGCTGGATCGTCCATGGAGAGAAACTGGCTGGCTGGCCGTGCTCGTAGAGAAACGGGCTGGCTGGATCTTCCATGGAGAGAAACTGGCTGGCTGGCCGTGTTCGTAGAGAAACGGGCTGGCTGGATCGTCCAAGGAGAGAATCTGGCGGTCTGGACTAACCAAGGGGAGAAACTGGCGGCCTGGACTGACCAAGGGGAGAAACTGGCGGCCTCACTTGTCCTTGAGGAGAAAGTGGCGGCCTGGACTGGCCAAGGGGAGAAACTGGTGGCCTGGACTGACCAAAAGGAGAAACTGGCGGCCTCACTTGTCCTTGAGGAGAAAGTGGCGGCCTGGACTGGCCAAGGGGAGAAACTGGCGGCCTCACTTGTCCTTGAGGAGAAAGTGGCGGCCTGATCTTGCTTGGAAGAGAATCGGGCGGCCTTGGATAAATCATTTGTAGTAATGTAATGTTCTCTAGTCCGTCAATCTCCGAAGAGTGGGTTTTGACCCCAATAATATTGGACTGGATTTAACTTTGTCTCACTTGTTGCATATATCTTTTCGCGGTTTTAGCTTTATTACAAAACTTAGAAACTTTGGAGATATCCAAAAACCAGTTAACAACACTGGATCCTCTAAGCTTAATGCCTAGACTTCAAATTTTAAATTTACAGGTGCTTGCCTCGTTGATTTTTCATAACATTGCTGTATTTCTTGGATTTTCTATTTGTTTCAAGTACAATAACCTCCCGAGTTATTGTTGTATTCCTGCATGGATACAATGTAATTTGAAGGAAACTATGAAGAGATGGGAGTTGATACTTGCAGCTCTATGGTTGAAATCAATGTTTATGAAGATACATATGGAAACAACACCATAAGGGTTCCTCACAAAAGTGAGCGTTTAATAATTTTTTCCTTTGCATCTGAACTGTGCATGCCTAATTATTGCATTATCATAAGAATTTCAACCACCAAGCTTGATAATAAGTCATCAAATCTACCTATATTACAAGTGCTATAAAAAGAAGCTACACAAAGTGATATACCCAGAAATATTTGATCCTCAGTCGGTATGATTGGATAGGATTCATGCCATGATGCAGGAACAAACAAGGGAGAATTTAGGATGAAATGAGGGGTCGCACGATGGATGCGGAAGGCCACCAATATTCCCACTCACCAAGACACCAAAAAAACTTGTTGATTGGATATTACACACCAAGCAACATAAAACTGTTCTAAGCAAAGAACAAAGAGAGATTGATCTGAAAGTTCAAAGAAAATCAATTAAGTGTTTCTCAAATGAGTTTTGAAGTTTTTAAACAAAGCAAAAGCGTTTTGGGTTTAAGCGATGAAAAAAAAAAGATAGAAATCGATAATAACAGAAAGTAGAAATGGATCATCGGACTCTTGGCCTCCTTTTGCGTGTCCATGGGGACTCTTCAGCTTCTCTTTCTTGGTTGCATGCTTACAAATGGTTTGGTTCGGTTTAAGGAGAAAGCCGGATCATGCACATCAAAGTTCCATCGGCCCGATCTTGTTCAGCTCGGTCACTTTGAGCATTCTCTTGTTTAATCAGCTCCACTAGAGAATCTAGTCTATCCTTGAAGTTTTGGTCGAGAGGAAAATCAAGCGGGTCGGATGAATGTGGGCGGTGTTCGGCTGGTCCTGTGGCAAGGTCGGTTCCTGGCTCTGCCCATCAAGTTCCACTCGTACCAAGTTGATTCTGTCTCTGTCCAAAGATATCGTTTGTCGAGGAAAAACTCATGAGGGTCGAGCAGTTTGGCCGTTGGGTCGAGTGTCAAACCTCAGCTCCTCTCCGGATGCTCGCGGGTCGAAACGGTACACGGCACAGTCAGTTGGAGCAGTGTCCTGGGTCGGTGCTATAGTTTGTTGTGCATCACAAAGGGATTGACATCAAGAAGTTCGATGTCTTCACAGTGTCCTGGATCGGTGCTATAGTTTGCTATGCATCGCAAAGGGATTGACATCAAGAAGTTCAATGTCTTCGCCTACCAGATTTGGTATCTCAATTGTAAATTTAGGGGGAACGACCTCTTCAAAAGTATCACAAACTAACTGTAGAAGAAACGCAGGTCTGTTTGCATCACAAATACCTTCAAAATTTTCTCCCAGCACTAGATGTTCTATATACTTAACTGCACATACGCCACAGTCACTGACGTCGAGATTTTTGGGGATGTTTTTCACACGATTTACCACAAACATAGCAATCTTCTTCTTTAGAATTGTTGCTGGAACTTGGAGATTAAGTAGATATGGGATTATTCTTTGAAAATGGCCTACACGATTATGTTACCTCATTGATTTTTGCATGGGACGGGATGCTATCATAGACGTCAAAACACTCCTCCTTTAGGTTTATGTCCAAAGCGGCCCAATGATCGCTTTTTATTTGCTGAGTATATACCATTTCCGATTCGTCTGAGCATAGTCGCCATAATTACCATTGAAAGTGTCGATGTAGCTAGTGGAAAACTTGAAGTTCTTTGGATCCAACTTGAATTTTTTTAGATCAGCAATTCATAATTTTCACAAATTTTGGTTCAAGAAATGCCTCTCGTCTATTGTACGGGGAAACTTCTAACATACTTGTCAAAGTGAACATCTTCATTATGTATGTCATGTGCTGCAGAGTAAAATAAATAATCACAATCAGTATAACAATCATATAATTTAATAGCAATAAATAGTTAATCATAACTCGACAACATTTTACCCAACACCCCAACATGTAACCATCCGAAGCCTGGATATTTCTTAGGTCATGACTTCTTTGGAGTCATAAGTCTTAGAAATTTTATGGCTCTGTTCTTACCAATCGGTGTTGGCCTGCAAGTTATAGATATTGAAAACAGTTAGAACCAATTTAAAGGTTAATGTGTAAGTTAAAATAGAATTAAACTCACTCATGTTCCTGATGAAATCCAATAACTTCTGCAGAAACTCATCTTTCACATGACTCATCACATCAATTACATCTTCAGGGAGTAAACGCTTCAATGTTGAGCTACCAATAAACGGATGGACCTACGATAGCTCGTTGCACTCGTCTTTTGACCTCGACAGCAACCTTCGCACCATTATCTTGTAATATATCTATTATACCAATGAAGAAACTGTGGAGAGCCTTTTCCTGAGGATTATCATCTGTATCCGAGAATTCAATATCTTTCTTCTCATATGAAAAATCAGAAGCTGTCAAATCTTTATGTTTTGGTGCCACTCGCAACTTGGACGAAACTTCATTGTTTGTGGTAACCTTCAATTTTTTTTTTTAACAGCACATGTAATGGAATTTTTTTTTCTCACGTTTAAACTTTGTAAGCCAACCATGACTGCATTTTAAAACAAAAGGAGACAAATAAAAACAAAACATATATGTACATTTAGTTATACAAATATTCAACCTTAAGGCTTACACAACACACAAATTTCTAAAGTCATAAGTCATATGAAATACAAGTTTTATGAGTTAGACAACACAAAACAACCATTCTAAAGCCGCCGATATACAACACGAAAAACAACATATTTTAAAAAGTCAAAAAGCTAACTTCAAGATTTAAACCTAGAACTTCTACGTCCCAAAGTCTTGCAACTGCTTTCAGCTTTCTTGTCATCCTTAGCCATGACATTAAGAATTTTGTTACACTCAGAAACTTGTGCACGCTTGTTAATATCTGCGATCATCCTCTCCATTTTCCCAAGTCTTGCGTCATAAGCTTCCGTTCTAACCACTTGATCTGCTGCACTTTTGCTCGCAAGACTCCTCAAAATCCAGCGAAGTTTTTTCCAGTATTCGCCTCCATTTAAGTCGGCAGTGTCTTGCCAAATTCATTTAGGCATTTGGAAAACTCTGCCCTCTTCACTTCTGCTACAACTGGATCCTTCTTAGAGCAGCTCTCTTTTACTTGAACCTACAATATCAAATTAAGTTAGTAATAGTGATTCACAAAGAAAGGCAAAAGCAGAAGGAAAATTTTGAAATTCACAATTAAAAATTCTTATTCAGGTTTGTTGGCACATTGTCATTTCTAGAAGTTCCCTCTTCTTCTACTCCTTCTATGCCCATCTTGTTTTCTTACAAGGGAAATTCTGTACACATGATTTCCTTTTTCCAGTTTTTGCACTTGAACCTCTCTGTATAAATTGCGGCAGTACTGATTATGTACAAAATATTGAATTAGATTGTTGAGTTTAGTATCTTGTACATCGTCATCCCATTGTGAATAGAGTTGTGTTTGAGATTGCATAAACATGTTAGAGTGATTAGTGTAGATCTGCTATTTTCTGCTTTGTAAAATTAGTGTAGATCTGCTATTTTCTGCTTTGTTAGTTATTTTTTGTCCGTTTTTTCCTCTAGATCGATGGGAATTTGAGTAAATCATGCTGAGTTGTTAGTTCGGAGATAACACTGAATTCGCCTCCATTTCTCAGTTCGAGGGTGAATGCCCGAAGACAAGGAGGTTGTGGAGGAGGTAATTGTGGAGAAGGCGATTGTGGAGAAGGGTGTCGTGGACAACGAGGTCGTGGGCAAGGATGTCGTGGAGGAGGATGAGATGGACAAGGTGGCAGTGGAAAAAGTGGTGATGGACAGATTTACTTTTATTTTCTTCAGATTTAATTACACTATGAGTGACTTATTGTCACTTATCTTACAAGGAACGTACTTTCTGCTGGAGAGGAACTTTTGAGGGATGAAATTCTTGTTGTACCCTCAAAAGAATATTAATCATTTTACTCATTTTCTTTTCTTTTTCTTCTTCCTTTTTTGGGCGTTTGTTTTTTTTTTCTCATTTTCTTTTTCTTTTTATATACTTTATCATATTCTTACTCTATATTAATTTGATTATTTCAGTTTTTTTGAAGAAACTTAAACTATTTTTTATTTTATATCTATAGTTGTTTTTCTATATTTTGATATCCACTTTGATATATTTTACGTATTTATGAATAAAACTTGTGGACACAACATGCGTGGACACGGACAACCATTCATTCACTCCCCCTCATCGAAGCAAAAAGAGGTGGACACAATAGTCGTGGACACAAACAACGATTTATGCGCGGATTCCCCCTCCTCGTAGCAAAAAGAAGTGGCCACAACAACCGTGAACACGAGAAAGTATTTATAGAAGGATTCTCCCTCCTCAAAAATAAAAGAAGTGGACACGGACAAACAATTCATGCATTACACTCGTCGAAACAAAAGAGAAGTGGACACAACAACCGTGGACACAACCATTCATGCATTCCCCTTTTTTTGCTTCGAGGAGGGGGAATCCGCGCATGAATGGTTGTCTGTGTCCATGGGTGTTGTGTCCACCTATTTTTTTTGCTTCGTAGAGGCGAATGCATCAATTGTTTTTTGGTGTCCACAGTTGTTGTGTCTACGGCTATTGTGTCCACTTCTTTTTTCTTTGGGGAAGGAGGATCCGCGGAAAAACAGTTGTTCGTTTCCACGGTTGTTGTGTCTACTTCTTAATTGCTTCGAGAATGGGGAATTCACACATGAATCGTTGTCCGTGTCCACGACTATTGTCTCCACTTATTTTTGCTGCGATGAGGAGGAATGCATGTATGGTTGTCCATGTCCATGCCTGTTGTGTCCACAAGTTTTATTCATAAATTCTTAAAATATATCAAAGTGGATATCAAAATATAGAAAAAACTATAGTTCTTATAATGAAATAAAAAGTAATTTATGTTTCTTCAAAAAAAATGAAATAATCAGATTAGTATAGAGAAGGGATGATAAAGTAAAAAGGAAAAAGAATAGAATAAATTAATTGAAACCAGAAAAAAAAAGAAATAAAAGAGAAAGCTATATTAGTGAGTGGTAAACCAAAAATAAAACAAAAATAAAAGAAATAAAAAAATAGAACAGATGTTGGTAATATCGGAACAAGAAAAGAAAAAAAAATTGAAAGGAGAGCAAAGTAGAAAGGGACATGAAAGAGTGGTAAAGCAAAAAACAAAGAGGAATGAAAATAAAAAGTTGATGGAAATGAAGGAAGGACAAAATTGGAAAGTCATATGGCTTTAATGGGTAAAAAGTCTCCCACCAGCCGAAAGTCCATACCTTGTAAAATAATTGACAAAAAGTCACTTACGATTTAATTTTCTCTTTTCTTTTCTTGTTTTACTTTTCATTTTATCAGATTTACTTTTCTAACTTCCGTGAACATATGCGGGTTGACATGATTTTATGAACAGTAAATTTGAAATTATAAAAGACTCCTAATTGAACATGTGGACATATTTATGTGGAAATGTAGTTCTGGATTGTCAAATTGTAGTTTGGTACAACATGTCCATTTAAATTTGATACTTTTGTTTGAGATGAGATGCATGTCCACATATTTGTGTTCATTCAGTACTCAACTATTCTCGTACGTTGAGGGTATGTTTTCTTATGTTTGTGGACATATTTATATGTTTGTGGACATATTTATATGTTTGTGAACATATTTATATGGACTTGTAGTTGTGGATTGTTTCGATTGTAGTTTGTTACCACATGTCCACATGAAGCTTTTTAATTTTGTTTGAGATGAGATGCATGTCCACATATTTTTGTCCACTCAGTACTCGGCCACGACGATACGTAGAGAATATGGTTTTTATGGTTATAAACATGTTTATGTGGACATGAGGTTGTGGTCGGTCTTCGGTGGTTGATCCTCATGGATCTCTGAAGTAAAGAAAATAGTATTGGACATACTATAATTCACCATATAGTCATGAAACTAGATGTCGTGGCCATTATAACATGGTCGTATGGTCATGAAATTAGATGTCCACATGAATCATTAATAGATGTTCACGATATTTTGATGTGGATAAAGGAAGTCGTGGACAAATATGATGTGGATAAGAATACCGTGAACAATATGGTCAAGGGAAAGGGTGTCGTGGATAAGGATGCGGTAGACATGGTGGCAGTGGAAAAAGTGGTGGTGGACAAAGAAATTGTGGATAAGGATGCTGTAGATAATGAGGTCTTTAATGTGGTATGTGAAGAAGATGCCATGGATAACGTATGTGAAAAAAGGTTTTTACGTTGTGTAGAGATTATGTAATTTTGCTAATCACCTATATTTACACAGGTTTTATGATTAAATGTGAGAAACATAAACGTAGTTTAGAGAGCTGTTACAAAACGAAAATGTCATTCCACCAAAGACCATCCACAGGGATGTATTGTTATGTGTGGGAGGTGAAACTCGCACAACCGAATTCGTAAAGTGACTTGGGAAATTGGGAGATTTCTGGGAAGAACTCGAGAAAAGAGATCGTAAAAAGAACTTTATTGACTTGTTGTCGAATAATATTTTCGTACAATATTCGTAAGCAAAAGTTCTAGACTAAAGCCTAAGCCGTAAAGTACTAGAAGTTGGGATGATTTGAAAGTGAATACAAATGTGTCTATTTATACTAAGTAGTCTAGGGTCTCGAGAAGTCTTCTAAGCGATGTTGGACGTTGCAAAGTCCTTCTTCAGCTGCTGACTTTGACCTAATGCGGCGGTTTTTGATCCATATCAGTTGACGATATGCTTGTAAAGTCGCCAGACAAACAAGATCATGTCAAGCATCTGTGGGATTGTTTTGATTGTCTGAATAAACACCACATGAAACTCAATCCGACGAAATGCAGATTTGTCGTAGCCTCAGGTGAATTCCTTGGTTACTTGGTAACGCATTGAGGAATCAAAGCCAATCCCAAGAAAATCGACGCCCTGATCGAAATGGTGTCACCAAAGACCAGGCGAGAAGTCCAGCTCCTGAGAGGGCGAGTGCAGCACTGAACAGTTTTATCTCCCGATCAACCGACAAGTGTCCCCCTTCTATGACACCTTGCGCGGGGATAAAAAGTTCTAGTGGACGGAGAAGTGCGAAGAAGCTTTCCAACAACCGAAGACTTACCTAGCGAGTCCCCCAGTTCTCGCCAAGCCCGTTCAAGGAGAGCCCTTATACTTATATACAACGGTCTCAAGAATGGCAGTAAGTGGAGTACTCATACGAGAAGAACGCGGAGAACAAAAGCCGGTGTCTACCCAAGCCATACCTTGACGGATGCCGAAACAAGGTATCCGCAGATGGAAAAGCTCATGTTGGCAGTGGAACCGACAGAAAGCTCAACTTGGTTGCTACACGTAGATGGATCCTCGTCAAAACAAGGGTCAGAAGTCGGGATCCGATTAACCTCGCCAACAAGAAAATCCTGGAGCAATCCTTCCGACTCGGGTTCCCAGCCTCGAACAACGAGGCAGAGTATGAAGCCCTGATCGCAGGTTTGAGACTCGCAATCGGAGTCAAAATCCAAAACGTCCATGCTTTATGCGATTCGCAATTGGTCGCGAACCAGTTCAGCCGGGAGTTAGAAACCAGAGACGATAGGATGGAGGCATACCTCAAAGTTGTTCATAACTTGGCAAAGCAATTCAAAGAGTTCGTACTCACTCGCATACCCCGGGGCGAGAACGCACACGAAGACACCCTAGCGGCCCTCGCATCGACATCCGCTCCGGGAGAAACCAGGATTATACCTGTGGAATTCATCGAGCATCCGAGCATCGGATCGCCGAGTATAATTAGCCTGATCCATCCACCCAGAGGGGATCAAGAAGATGAAGAAGAAGGACCAACCGAGAATACGCAAAGATTCCAATTGTACAAGACTCGTAGAAAACTCAGTTCGGCAAGTTTTTGTCTGAATGGTGCCAAGCTGAATGCCATGAATTCAGCTCGTCACGTTTTATGCTTGATTGTGCAGAGCCGAAAGCCATGAATTCAGCTCGGAATGTTCTTGACTCGAAGGTGCCAAGCTGAATGTCGTGGATTCAGCAAGGCACGTTTTGGCCATGAAGGTGCAGAGCTGAATCCTGTGGTATCAGAGCTGGTTAGCCATTCCAGTGCTGACCTGGGAGGTGTTCTGGGACCAGTCTTGGCGCGCAACGAGGATGTTGTGCTCTGTGAGTGGGGGTGAATTGTAACATCCCGATTTCTGGTATATATGGAAACATATGTGGGAGAGGTTAAAAGAATTGATTTGGCTACCTATGTCACCAATGTGTACTTACCTTTTCGGTTGCACATCTAGAGAGAGCTCTAGGGTTAAGAGTGCTTGAGCTGGAGTAGTCGAAGGATGGGTGACCTACCGGGAAGTGATTCGCGGTATTGTGTGACTTAGGAAAAAACAATGAGAACGGTCATGTGGTGATTGCAGGGACAGTATATCATGACTTTCGAGCTTTGCGAATAACGCACCGACCGTCGGACAGGGGTGGGGCCCACGAGCCCGACAGAGGGATAGGTGACTCACCGGTAGGGGGCGGTTGGGGTGTTGTAAGTATAACATCATGGCGTTATATGTCGCTAATGTTGAAACCATTGATTTAGTACTTGTGTTGGTCGGTTGTCGCTTTGGGTGGGGCAGCGTATACCCTATTGGATATTGGAGCTATGCATATTTTCGTACGTCGGGCATAGTTAAGTATTGATCATCCAGAGTGTTTTTAAGCCTGAGACTAGACAGATTCATCCAATCAGTTTAAAAAAAGAAAAAAAGAAGCTTGGAGCTTTACGCATTTATCGCGATGTACATGTCGTACTCAGGGAAGTTGAGTTTATCGAAGAAACAGCAGAGATGGATATAAAACACCATGATGTTATTTTTAAGGACGGGTTGGAGAATGAGAGTGTATATCCCAGGATCTGAAGGGGTTATCATTTTCCAAGATATTTAAACGAAATGAGAGGTCTGCTTTAAGTTCGTGTTGCAATCAGGAAGATTGTTAGAGGACCAGAACGGATTTTGCAACAGCTGCAAACTGTTATCAGCATTTAAAATAATAATAATAATACTGTCTACCATTAGCCAATCAGTGGCGGTTCTGGAGCATCAAGAAATGGAAGTTCAGGACAAAGAGACTTGATGGTTAGAGTCGATTGAAAGAGCCAGAATTCATAAGGAAGTATATGAGACAGAGACTCAGTTGAGGATTTGACTACCATAGCTTTTTGAGGAATAAATCAGCTAGTCGAACCAGGACTTGAATTCGAGGACGAATTCTTTGTAAGTGGGGAAGAATTGTAACGACCCTAATCTCAGCTCTGACCCAATAAAGGCCCATTCTTCCTTTTTATTTTGTGCATCGTATATGTGTATAGTTGTACACATCTCCTTCTTCGTTAACCTAAGGTGTAGCCGTCAAAGAAGTGAGAGAGAGGGAGAGAGAGAGAGAAAACGAGGAACAAAAAGAGAATATGTGTCATTGTGTTTGCTTGTGTCACTGTGTCTTGTCTGCCCCTTCCGCCTTCATTGCTGTGATTGCTCTTAACCGGGAAACCTCGCCGTGACGTCTCCTCCGACCAACACCATCGCATTCCTTGAGTTGATCATTGCCGGAACAGCTCACTGTCATCATCTGAGTCCTCTCGTTCCATTGCTTTCAAGATCCAAGCCGAGATCACGATCTCAGACTCTTTTTTGCGGAGAAAGACATCTCTTCTCCACCATCCTTGACCTGATACGCCTGCTCCGATCTTGTTTCCAATGTGTTCCTTTTTCTTGATCGAATCTAGGTAGTTTTGTTTGTAAATTGGACTTTGGTTTGTAGAGGATTCAACACACTGATTGAGCATTAAATTGTTAATTGCTCCTTTTTATCATGCTAGTACTCGTTTATGTGTTGGACGTTAAAGATTGCAGGGGTACAGAGACGGGACTTCTGTACTTGCGTCGCGTGTTCTTTGAGGCGGGGAACTGGCAGCTTAGTCGACCGGTTGTCAGTGCCTCGGGCGGTGTGAGTTGGCACTATCCCATACGACCTCCTCGAAGGAGGGTGTCATCGGTCACTTGTTCCGGTAGTAAGGCATTGGCTGTTCTTTGGGCACTTTAGGTACCGTGGTTGTTCATGTTTAGTCTTTTTCTGTGTTTGGCATGCTATGATCAAATTGTGTTTCCTGTGATTAGCATTCCATACCTCACTAAGTGACTCCCCTGTTACTCACCCATCTTTCTTCCCTTTTCAGGTGAGACAGACATGTACTATATGCTTTGACGATACTGGTGCTTCTTTGGGATTCTTACGTTTATTTGTATTTTATTTTATATATAAAGCATTTGAGGTATATGAGTTAGGAGACATTGATAATTGAAGTATTTGAGTTATGTGATGTGGTTAGTGACACCCCGTTCTCGAGTGTCGATGAGACGGGTGTTACATTTTGTAACATCCCGATTTCTGGTATATATGGAAACATATGTGGGAGAGGTTAAAAGAATTGATTTGGCTACCTATGTCACCAAAGTGCACTTACTTTTTCGGTTAACCATCAAGAAAGAACTCCAGGGTTAAGAGTGCTTGAGCTGGAGTAGTGGAAGGATGGGTGACCTACCGGGAAGTGATTCGCGGTATCGTGTGAGTTAGGAAAAAACACGGAGAATGGTCATGTGGTGATTGTAGGGACAGTATATCATGACTTTCGAGCCTCCCAAAAATAATGCACCGACCGTCGGACAGGGGTGGGGCCCACGAGCCCGATAGAGGGATGGGTGACTCACCAGTAAGGGCGGTTGGGGAGTTATAATAAATTTAGAGATCCGAACTCGAGAAAAGATATCGTAAAAAGAACTTTATTGACTTGTTGTTGAATAATTTTTTCGTACAATATTCGTGAGAAAAAGTAATCTAATGCCCAAGCCGTAAAGTACGAGAAGTGTGGATACTTTGAAAGGAAATACAATGTTGTCTATATATACTAGGAGAGAGAGAGATTCGTGTGGTAAAAAAAAAGAGAAATATGTGAATATGGAAAGAATAGTTAATGAGAGACACCAAATAGAAGGGCTTAAAACATGAACAAATCCTTTCACGTCGTAGGTTTCTTTCTCAAAAGTAACGACCTTAACTCCATTTATTAGACTATCACACGCCACTCTACCCCAAGGATATCTCTCAAATGCCTCAAAATCAAGTATTCTTTTCGATGTCTCCAGCGGAATTCTTAAAGATTTTAAAATCCCGTAAATCCCGATGGACAACACGCATAGCAGACAGAACATTTTCTTCTTATTATCAGTCCAAGTGCCGCACTGTGTTAGGACCTCTTCCAGATCGACCCAACAAGGCCCAACACTCGTGTTAACACCCATTTCTTTCCAAAAATCATTGTGGCAGACATCCAACTTTTCTTCCTCATCAAGCAGAGAGCAACTCAGACCTGTTATAATATAAAACTCGTGCTTAGAAAAGCTTATTGGTTCATCACCAATGAGTGACCATATCTCATCCAACAGAAGATTGTTCGAGAATTGAACAAGCCGAGAGTGAGCTCGACCAAAAAAACAAAAATAAATCATAGAAACATCTAGTATTTTTATGGAGTCATATCCTACAAAAACTATTGTATTTTTTTAAACAACTTCTTATATAGAAATTGAATTATCAAAGCGAATCTCATTGCAAAAAAATCTTAAAATTTCACAATTGAATATAAAATCAAAATATCACTCACTAAGAGTTGTTAGATCCATAAAAAAACTAGATATTGAGAATCGCATCTAATAGTGATGAATGAGTTTGAGTTTTATTTAATTTTTAATTTCAAATGATATCACTGGTATAACTTTTATATTATTCTTCTTTTTCTAAACATTAGAATATAATTATCATGCTAAGTTAAAACATAAAAATGAAACAGATACACAATTATATTCCTAAAAAAACCTTAAAGTTGCTTATGGGAAGGCATTCATAAATTGTTTAAGATACAGAGAACGTTTAATAATTTTAAGGAATCATTAACACAAACTAATATTAAAAAAAAATTGTGTTTACTTTTTATTTATACATAGTAAAATATATCTTGTCTTATCAAATTTAATACTTATATAATATACTCTTACACATGTCCTTTTAATGTTAAGTTTGAAACTGATATCTAATCATTTAGATTAGAATATTGGTAACTTTAAAATTTGAATCACACCTTTTTCTATAAATGTTTGAAATGATAGTTAAAAAACGATAATTATATGCATATTATTAATATCTACCTTAAATTGCATTAATGTATGACGGTAACTTTAAAATATGTTCGGGTTTTTAATCACTTATAACTATCTAAGAAAACTTAATTTTTGAAATAAATATACATAACATCCTCAATAAATTATTTTAATATCATTACAATAAACCACATTTTTTATAGAGTTAGCAGCTATGACTATAATTAATTTCCAAATAAGTCCCATTTTTACTGTTGCAGTTTTGGTATGTGCGTTTGAAGTTCAAATCATTATTGCATACATGTCTTCTTAAATGTGCCTTGGATGTAATCGATGTTGTATTTGCAATTGGAACAATCAGTGATGCATGTTGCCATGATCTTGTCCAAAAGGAAAAACTGTGTCACGATACGCTCATCAAATATATTGCTGACAGACCTGGCTTAACTGCCAACAAAACACAGTTTTTGAAGAAAAGAGATGATTTGTGAATCCATTGTATTTTACTCTCCAAACTTGCTTAAAATATATTCTGGTTATATTTGTTGATCAAACTATTGTATCTTTTACTGAAACTTATTAAATATAAATTAAACTATCAAAGCTAATCGTATTGCAAATGAATTTTAAAATTATACAATTCAATATAAAATGAAAATAATGTTAAAGAAGTCAGAAAAGGAAGCAAAAAATGTCAATAAAAGAGGCTGTGAAGTGGAGCTCAAAGTCATAGTAGATTTTGTTTTCTCTATATATATACGAGTCGATCATTGTTATCACATATACTCATTCAAGAAAGAAATCTCACAATAAAACTTTGTATCTCTCTCTCGCTTCTCTTTTCCATTCTCGGTATTCCAAAATTCTGCGGGTATAAAATTTCTCCTTTTATTTATTATTATAACACGTTATCAGCACGATCACTCTATGATACGGCTATATTATAATGGTCGGGATACTCGCCTATATAATAATTTATTATTATTATAATGGTTGTTTAACGCACTATTATTTACTTAATATTAATATGGGAGCGGTTTTGTCGCCTAGTTATAATGGATGGCTGAGCCACCTGTATAATTTTATTGTTAATGTTATAATGGTTGGCTGAGCCACCTGTATAATTTTATTGTTAATGTTATAATGGATGGTTGAGTCACCTGTATAATTTTATTATTAATGTCATAATGGATGGCTAAGCCACCGCATATTTATTTATTGTTTCAATGTGGATGATTAAATCACCATAGTATTCTGATTATATATATGTTTATATTATAATCGTTAAAAATTAAATATGCATATTTTTGTGTTCAAAATAAGATTGCGGTCTCATTTATTCCTCAGGCGAATAAATCTAGACTCATATCAACGTATATCTCCAGGAACCCATGTTCCGTTAAAGAGCACCTTCTTGTCCAACTGGGAAGAAGTAGTACGGATTTAATCAAACATTCAATTCTTTCGGTAGCCTTTTTCATTACGGTCACAAAGATTTTTTCACAAAATTTTTACTTTCCAACGGCTACATGTAACAGCTATGAACAGTATTTTTAGATCTATAAATACACTCATCCCTCACTCATTTCATTTCACTCAACAATTTCTTCTACTCCTAAACATCTTTCAAACAATTTTCTTTATTTTTTACTTTATGATGATTCGTTTGCTTTTAATTTTTTCTGCGATTGTAATTTCTGCATCGATTTTGGAGGGTTTAATACAAAACTCTTCAGATCACCATGGTCTTTGCATAGGAGATTTTAATCGGGCAGATTTTGCCACAAATGTTGTTTTACTTTTTTATGCATTGTTTTTCTTTGTAATCGCTTGTATTATTCATGTAAACGGCTCATTTTAAATGAGTTATTATTACTGCACTAATAAAGTTTTATGATCTTGTTTTAGAAAATAAAATGGCAAATATTGAGAAACTCTAGTTTCCAACTCTCAAAGTCACTGGTTCAAACTACATTGCATGGACCACCGATATCGAGCTCCACCTGCAGTGCGAGAAAATCTCCGACACCATAACGAGAGAAATATATCGCCTCCACACGAAAAAGCTAAGGTGATAATTTTTCTAAGGAGACACCTCGATGAAAATCTAACGCATGACTATGCGAATGTAAAAGAGACCAATGAACTCTGGAAAGCTCTTAAAGAAAGGTTCGACAACCAAAGGGAGATAACTCTTCCCCACACACTTGATGAGTGGACGAACCTGAGGTTCCAAGATTTTGAAAAAGTTCCAATGAACTCTGGAAAGCTCTTAAAGAAAGGTTCGACAACCAAAGGGAGATAACTCTTCCCCACGCACTTGATGAGTGGACGAACCTGAGGTTCCAAGATTTTGAAAAAGTTAAGACATATAATTCCGCTATGTTGAGAATAGCGGCGCAATTAGAATATTGCGGTAAACCGGTCACAGAAGCAGAAATGCTTAATAAGACCTATCTCACTTTTCATATAAATCATTATGTGTTGCAAGTGCAATACAGGAACCGGGGATACAAAAGATTCTCAGAGTTGATTGTGGCACTAATGATAGCGGAGAAGAATAATGAACTTCTCATCAAAAACCATAACTCTCGATCCACATGAACCAAAGCATTCTGATATGTTGGGATTTTGACCCATACTAACCTTAGTATCTGATTCCCTTTTAGAGTTTTTGAGTATATTTCAGGAGATCTTAGGTAGCTTTGGAGCTGTTATTGGAGTTTGGAGCAGTTGAAGCCTTTGGAAAAGAAAAGAGCCAGAATTGAAGAAAAGAAGGAAAATCCTGCAAAGTATCACCAACTCCAATAGGCGAGCACATGCTCCCGAATTTCGGCCACCAAGCGAGCACCTGCTCGCCGTGGAAGATAACAAAATGAAGGGATTTAACCTAATGATTGCCGCCGACTTTGGAGGGAGCAGCCGCCTATGTCTTCTAATATAAATACTCCTTTTTAGTCATAAGATTATTATTCTATTCTAGACCTTTTATCTTTGCCTTTGGCTTATAGCTTTTCAACATCTATGAATTCTTTTGTAAGAGAGAAGATCTCAAGCTATAATTTGGAAAAGATTTCTGAACCCTAGTACTTCTATTTTTAATATCGATTATGCATTCCATTATTTCTTCTGTTTTATTTCTTTCATCTTTAATTATGTCTGAGTAGATCCATTAGTTAGGTTAAGGTTTTCAAGGGAATTCATGAGCTAGGGTTGAACATTAATAGGAAATCGAAATCGGTAGTCTTCATCTAGGTTGTTCATATTGCTTGAGTTGATTTGGCCAATCTATTCCTGATCTTTGGTTTATCTAGACAGCGAGAGTTGCTAGGTTGCTAGAAGAGATCTAGATGAGCGATTTATTCATTACCTGCGAGAGTAGATGTATTGGAGAATTGTGAACAAATCAAACTTAATCATTAATGCTTATCTTTCGAATGCCAACGAGAGTTATGATTTTTAGGTTGCTAGATAAAGATATTGGTATCACGAGAGTGAATTAATATTATCTTCGTGTTTGAGTTCTAGACTTGTTCTTAATAATCGCCTGAATAGTTGTTTGACCTTGCTCTGAATTTCCTGCGATTTGCCTTGACCTAACGCTTGCTTTATAATTGTTTAAAACCGATTTGCTTTACTAACTTGCTAGCCACGATTTCTTACAACCCATTATTGAATCTCTTAGCTCTTGATTTTAGCTCATTAAATCATAGTGTGAACTTGGTCTTTAGGATCGACCCCTAAGTACTGTTACGAATTGCTGTGTACTTGCAGTAGGAAATAGGGTTTAAAACTCGTACATCAAGTTTTTGGCACCGTTGCCGGGGACCAAATTTTCACCTTTGGTTTACGGCTAAGTCTTTAGACTAAGAACTATACTGAACTCGTCTTCTCTTCTTCTTTGTTTTTGTGTTTCAGGTGCATGCCACAAGGAGCACAAGGAGAAAAAACAACGAGGATCTTGTTAGCTTATCAAACGAGGAGTTAGCAAGGAGAGAACGAGAGAACAGGCAGAGACGCAACACGCTTGTTCCGGAACCAGAAACAATAGACACCGATACTCCAGAGATGGGTGACCACAACGCCATTACGGCTCAGCTGCAACAACTTCAGACGGCCATGGAGCAGCTTCGTTTGCAACAGGAGAGGCAACTTGTGCAACAGCCAGCTTTCGGAGATAAGGATGCGGCACACGCCTACTACCAAGACCGGTCCGCGATTATCACTCCGACTATTCAGAGGCAAGATTACGAGATCAAGCCTCAGATAATTACCCTCGTGAAGCAACACCTGTTCCACGGTTTGCCTGCTGAGATTCCGATGGATCACATCGAGAACTTCGAAGAGATCTGTAGCACAACCGGCTCCAATGGTGTGCCTCCAGATTTCTTGAAGTGCAAGCTTTTCCGCTTCTCTCTTGCGGGAAAAGCATCAAGGTGGTTAAAGTCTTTACCACCAGGCTCTTTGGCGACTTAGGCTGATCCGAGATCAGCTTTCCTGGACAAATTCTACACCAAGTCCAAGACCGCAGCCTTGAGGAACAAGATCTCATCGTTCGAGCAACATCCCGGCGAGTCCTTCAATGAAGCATGGGAGAAATTTAAAGAGTACAAGCGTGATTGCCCTCACCACGGTTTCAGCGACGAGCAGCTGCTCAGCACCTTCTACGATGGAGTGGAATGGGACTACAGAAACGCCTTGAATGCAGCCAGCAATGGAGACTTCTACACCAAATCCAAAGAGGGAGCTCTGGATCTGATTGAGAACGTAGCCGCAAGTTCCAGCAACAAAAGTCCGGAGTACGACAGGAAAAAGGTTAACAGTGTAGACTCCAAGAAAATCGATGAGCTCACGGCTAAGGTGAACCTTATGCTAAAGGGGAACCAGAAATCGATCCACTTCGTTGATGAGAATGGATATGAACCTCTCTCTCAAGTCTTTGGGGAAGAAGGCGGCAATGATCAGATGGAGGAGCATTACGTGAATGGGCAAGGTTTCGGACAGAACCGCGGTTTCAACAACCAAGGTTTCAACACTCATCCGAACATGTCCTATAGGAGCACCAATGTGGAGAATCCGCAAGATCAGGTTTATCCAAAGCAAGGAAATCAGCCACAGATGTGTTTTCAGAAGAACTACTCCAACAACTACCAGAACAGGCTATTCGTTCCTAATCAGAACCGATTCCAAGGAGGAAATCAACAAAGGCAGCCCTTCGTGAACTTGCAGCCCCAGCCTTTCACAAATCTGCAGCCTTCATCTTCAGCAACCGGCTCCCAAGACGAGCTGAAGAACATGATGCAGCAGCTGATGACGAGTCACCAAAAGGCGGCAGCGGAGATCAACTCCAAAGTTGACACTATGTGTGTTGATCTTAATGGGAAGTATGAGGCTGTGTGGACTCATATGAAGCAGCTTGATATTCAGATTGCACAGACTGCTGAATCCATTAAGAGGACACCAGGGACTCTGCCCGGAAAAGTTGAAGCACCTAGGAAGGAGTTTGTCAATGCCATCGAGCTAAGGAGCGGGAAAACATTGAATTCGGCAACAACTTCCGGATCGGCAAAAGGGAAAGAAGCGATTTCCGAGCACGTGCTCCCATCCAGCGAACACCTGCTCAAAGGAAATCAAAGCGTCTAAGAAAAAGGTGAATCGAGCAACCGTACAACACACGCTGGAACATCGGCCTCACCTTTCGAGATTTTTGAAGAAGATTCGCCGACCGAGCACCCTGATCCGTCAACCGAGCACATGCTGCCGAGAAACTCCACTAACTTCGGCCAGCAATCCGGCAGCGAGGGTATACAAACCCAAGGTTCCGTATCATGTGCCACCTAAGAAGTCTCGCAAAGACTTGGAGGATGCAAAATGTAGAGAGATGCTCAGAGACCTAACCGTGAAGCTGCCTCTCACAGATGTTGTTCAGATGATACCAGCCCTAAAGCGGTACATGAAGACTTTGGTCTCCGGAAAAGTGGCTGAAGAGGAAAATGTGATGGTGGTCTCCAAAGAGTGCAGTGCTGTTCTGCAGAACAAGGTACTTAAGAAGAGGGGCGATCCCGGCAGATTCGTTTTATCAGTCAAGATCGGCCCCATGACATTCGCATGCTATTTGTGCGATCTCGGCTCCAGCGTAAATCTCATGCCATACTCTGTGGCAAAGCGGTTAGGCTTCACCAAGTTCAAACCTACACGCATCTCTTTGGTCTTCGCAGATAGATCAACAAAGCTTCCGGCGGGCATGTTAGAGGATCTTCATGTGCGAATTGGAGATACACTTATCCCAGCTGAAGCTTGAAGAAGAACCGAAAGACCCTCTGCTTCTTGGGCGACCATTCCTTTGCACAGCTGGTGCAATAATCGATGTCCAAAATGGAGTAATTGATCTCCAGCTAGGCGACATGGTGGTAACATTTGAGATGTACAAACTGCTGGACGGCCAGACCTTCACTGTGGAAGGCGTAGATGATGTCTATAACGAGGCAATTGAGGAAATTCTATGCCCTGATCCTCTTGAAACCGCCTTGACCTTAGCCGAAAAAGAGCATGGTTTTATGAGTGAAGACGCTGACAGCTTTGCTAAGATGCTAGATTCCAGCCGGCGAATGGAGCAGATGGTGGCATACACGAGTTTAGAAGATGAGGAAGATAAATCGGCAGAAACAGATGGAGCACCTACTCAGATACTGCGAGCACCTGCTCCGCCACTTGATCCGATAGACAGCCCTTGGAGCGAACTAAAAGCGCCAAAATTGGAGCTGAAAACCCTCCCAGCAGGGCTCAGTTACGCGTTCCTTGGAACAAACTCTACTTACCCGGTGATTGTGAATGCTGATTTGAACAATGTGGAGGTAGCCTTGCTTTTATGTGAGCTTAGAAAGTATAGAAAGGCTATAGGGTATTCGATTGATGATATCACTGGCATCTCTCCTGATCTCTGCATGCATAAGATACATCTAGAAGATGAATCGATGAGCTCTATCGAACATCAGAGGAGGTTAAACCCGAATCTAAAAGATGTCGTTAAGAAGGAGATAATGAAACTTCTAGAAGCTGGGATCTACGCTATATCTGATAGTACTTGGGTTAGTCCTGTTCATGTAGTTCCTAAGAAAGGCGGAATCACTGTAGTCAAGAATGATAGGGATGAATTGATACCAATGATACACGAGTTTTAAACCATTTTTTCCTACTGCAAGTGCACAGCATACAAAGTAGTATTTATGGGTCGATCCCACGAAGACCAGTTTTCACATTTTGACTTAATGAGCTAAATTAAGAGCTAAGACAATTCAATATGTTTTTGGTTTTTTGTAGATAGCAATAATAAAAGCGAAATCGGTTGTAAAGATAATATTAAACAAGCGTTAGGTCAAGGAATGTCGCAGGAGATTCAGAGCAACGGATCAAACAACTATTCAGGCAGTGTTTAAGAGCAAGTCTAGAACTCAAACATAAAGATAATATCAATCCACTGTCATGGTATCAATAACTTTGTCTAGCGACCTAGAAATCCTAACTGTCGTTGGTACTAGAAAATCGCAAACAAGCATTAAGGATATGTTCGATTTGTTCACAATTCTCCACTACATCTACTGTCGTAGGTAATGAATAAATTGCTCACCAATGTTTATTCTAGCAACCTAGCAACTGTCGTTGTCTAAATTAACCTAATATCATAAAATCAAATGATCAATTTGATCTAAGCATTAAGAACAACAAAGGTGAAGACATCGATTTGAATAACCTATTTGTGTTTAACCCTAAAGCTCATGAATTCCTTTGACAAACCTCAACCTAACTAAGAGATCTACTCAGACATAATTAAAGAAGAAGATAACAACGAGATTATAAAGTTCATCATAAAAACTTGAATATATAACATAAGTTGGATATAAACTTATAAGAACTTAATTAAAGCATAAACATAAATATAAGAACTGAAAGTAAAACTTTAAAGCATAAGCATAAATATAAGAACTGAAAGTAAAACTTAAAGCATAAGCATAAATGTATAAAGCTTAAAAGAAACTAAATAAAACTTAATAAAAGCATAAACATAAAACTTAAAACTGAAGAGAGAGCAATGTTTAGAAGCTAGAGAAGAGATGAGGAAGAAGAAGGTGTGTTTTGAGATGGAAGTTGTGAGTCCAATATATAGGCCAAGGTGAGGGGGAGTAGGTAAGACGGGGAACGGTCGTTCTAGGTGGAGAACGATCGTTCCCAATGGTCGATCCGTAGTAGGTGAGATGGTTGAAGTCGGGAACGATCGTTCTGAGGGGAGAACGGTCGTTCCGTGCATGGTCGATCGCGAAGTAGGTGAGACGGGGAACGATTGTTCCTTGGAGGGAATGGTCGTTCTTCAATCTTGTCGGCATGGTAGGTGGGATGGGGAACGACCGTTCTGATGAGGGAACGGTCGTTCTTGGCTGGTCGTTCTTCTCAAAGAACGGTCGTTCTTCACTTGGTCCTTTTCTCGTGTTTTCCGCATTAACTCGACTCGAACATATCCGTAAACGCCAAACTCCTTCGGAACTCCATGAAATCTGTAAAAAGACTCAAAACAATAGAAAAGACTCGCAAAACCAACGAAAGATGCAAATCAAAACTCAAACCGAATACTAAAAACAAATCAAAATACGTTAAAAACACATAACATCAACTCCCCCCAACTAAAACCTTTGCTTGTCCCCAAGCAAAACCAGAGATCTTATAAAGAGGAGAGGTTAGAAAAACGTGTGAAACTTGTAAAACTTATAGGACCATACTCTAAATCAATTGCCCGTAACCGCATTCGCAAGGTTCGGATCAAACCGTACTTCATTGTACTTCTCCATAACCGTAGTAAATAAGTGAAATCTCATGATCAAGCAGAACTCAATATTTAACATTCATTATCAAATGCGTGTACTCTCACAAAGGGAATATCTAACACATTATGGTCTAGGTATCAAGGTTGGTATTTGGTGGCTCAAGGGTTTTGGTTTCTTTTAGCAGTATAAACGGATGCAAATCATTATGCAAAATCACAGTGAGACACGAACCAATTAGGAGGTACACAACTCTCCTTAACTCTAATCCTTCTACCCTTATAAAGTCACAAGCAAGAACATGATTTCTTTTAACGTTTCATGAAATTTAAAGATATTACCTTGACGACTTTCCCGGTTCCTTCTGTTTTATTTTATTTTATTTTTTTTTTTCTTTTTTTTTTTTTTTTTTTTTTACATATCGGAGAATGGAACCGGTTAGTCTCTAAGATCTGCATCAAAAGAATTTCAACAATGTAAGCTTATTTCTTGAATGTGAATAAAATCTTCTACCCATTAAAAGTTCATTCTCGTTTGAAACGAAAATTTTCGATGAATATATTCAAAAAGATATCACTTTTCTAGACACATCCCATGAGTTTAATCAGAAAGAGACCACCTATCTAGACACAGTCCTAAATAAAAGTTTTGTCGGTTCGTATACTCCATAATTTTTGCACATGAATGCAATGACAGTAAACGAAAATAAGTGGGTTTCAACATGGAAATGGTAAGGGTGTGGTACTATACTAAGGATAAGTCTAGCCATTTGGAGTTAGCAAAGATTGGTAAAAAACTGATGCAAAGAAAAATCCAAATGTAAAATCCAATACATGAATATCAACCCCCTATGTGAGATAAATTAAGTCCATATTAAGTTCCGATAATTCATTAAGTTCAGATGATTTGAGAAAATTCACTAAATGATCAAGTTATAGATTTTTCTGCGTTTCCAAACTATCCTCAAACAATGCTAAGCAGTCCTAAGGCAATGACATCGAACATGTTGCAATTCCAAAAAGTTTAATAAAATCACACACTGTTTTGACTCGATAAATTTTTTTTTGTTTTTTTTTTTATTTTTTTTTGAAAATAAACACACCAAAATAAAACAAATAAAACATAAGAAATAAACATCCATAAAACATAACGTTAGTACACAAATAAATCCCTCCCCCAGACTTGTTTTTAACCGTCCCGGTTTAAACAAACTGAAAGAGAAACCCGTAAAATAACATAAAAGTGTCATAAAATAAAAATGGATATAACAAGGGTGATAGAAATAACCACAGCTCAGTGGTCGCTGGTGGAGCTATCGGTGCTGCTCTCTAGCCTTCATCCGCTCAACCGATCTTGTCTCGCTTTGGTCCTCCTCTCATGGCCATCGCTGGAGACGTCGCTGTCATCTCCTCGTGTCTGCGAACCTGATGCACAAGAACAAGGTCGAATCTTTTGGATCGCTCCCCAGATCTTCCTCATCATTGAGTTGTTCTTCTTTTGCGATTTGATGATCCACTGGAGTTGTTGCGCGGTGTCATCTGCTGGAGGGCTCGGCGGTAAGCGGTATCTGTCAGCGACGTCTCCACCCTCCGCCATCTCATCATCACTCTCTTCGTCAGGCTGTGGTGCGTGCAGTGGTCGATGTATCTTGCGAGGTCGCGAAACTTGTGCGACTTGCCCCGCTGGATCTACTATCAAAAACTCCTGACCAACATCAAACTCCAAACTGTCCTGATCAATGAGAGAAGTGATACCTCTGTTCGGGAGTCTACAAAAACGGGCCACTCCGTCGCGCCCATAGAACTGGTAGACGTCCTTCTTGTTGAGGACTGTGCAACGGATGAGATGGTCGATGTCAATACTCTCCCATTTGTTCAAAACCTCCTCTCCGGACAGATCAACCTGCGTGTGTTGGAAGATAGGCATGAGGATGTTGCTTACATATGTTATCTTCGGAGGCCTCGTCTTGATCTTCACCAACATGTCACACAACACAGCAGCATAGTTCTCGGTAGGACCGTCCGAATCTGCGTACATCGGAATGAGATGCTTCACTCCATAGAACAGCATCCACAACTCATCATCTCGTACAGCTCCCGATTCCTTCTTGCAGAAGAAGGTGTTGCTTATGATCTTGACCACCACTCTCAAAACCGGATTCCTGATCGCGGTTATCTTAGCATTTCGCGGGATATACTGCCCACTAGCAATGATCGCCCAGAACTCATCCGCATCTTCTTTTCTGAACTTGGAGAACTAGACGTCTTCTCCTTTGTGGAAACCATAGATGTCGCAAATCTCGAAGAGGCTGTACTCGTAGTGCTTCTTGTTGAGGAAGAAGGTGAGAGTACCCTCACTTGCCTTCGGGTTTTCAGGATTGGCGTAGGTGAGACGGCAAGTTGCGAGGAATTCCTTCACGAACTTAGGATAGATGGGCACGTTCATCTTCCACAGCTCTCCGAACCCAATGTTCTCGAACACAGTCTCCACATCCTCTTTCAGACCCAACGCCTCCAATGTAGCCTCACTGCCCAACCGGTTTGGCATAAGTTTGGTTTGTCGCAAGTCCGCCAAATACTTGGTGTCATATGCATCCCACCTTCCGGTTATGGGTCTGTTGAGTGGGTTCTTGTCATGCGCTGTCTTACGCTTCCTGCTCGTGTTGCTAGAGCTTCCCACTTCTCGTTGAACTCCGCTCATCCTACAAAATCGACAAATTTCGATTCATTTTAGCAAATTTGCACAAATTTTTTTTTTGTGAGCTACTTTTCATTGAAAATTCATCAAGTATTGTCAAAATGAGTTCCTATATCAATAGAAACAAGAATCAATCTTCTTCAAGGCCTTGAATTCGAATGCACAACTCATTTTTTTCAACTTGGTCGGATTTTTTTCGGACAACCAAAACTCAATTTCGATTTTTCTTATGTAACCATCAATTCAACCTAAAATCAAGTTCCTATATCCATCCTAGACAAGAATCTAGCAATATTTCACCATCAAACAACAATGGACACAAGATACAAGCAATTTTCTTCAACAATGGCGATTTGGTTTCAAGGAATTTCGAACTCATACCTCTGTTAATCGTTAAAACGGTTGCCAGAATCAGAAAGAGTGTGTAAAATCAAGTGGATTAGCACCAAGAATCAACAAAAACCCCCAAAAATTGAGAGAGTTATGGCAAATCAAAATTTTTCTAGGTTTTGTTCTAAGAAAGAAGATGAAGAACGATGGAGAGGGTGAAGAACGATGAAATGATGTTTTTGATAGTGTAAATCGATCGTTCTCAATGATAAAGGAAGTATTTTCCGGTTTATTCTAAGTAAAAACCGGTTTAGTTTTGAATTTGGGGGAGAAATCTTACCTTGGAACGATCGTTCTTACCCCGGAACGATCGTTCCATCGTGAAATATGAAGCGAACGACCGTTCTAAGAAGAGAACGGTCGTTCCGTCGTAAATTGCGAGAAGACGGATGGGTTACAGAACGACCGTTCTTCTTCTCGGATCGATCGTTCTTCCGCCTAGAACGACCGTTCTTGTTAGCGAACGATCGATCTCTTCACTCCCAGCAGAGCGGTTTCTCGAACACTTAATAAAAGCCTGAAAAACAATCTCAAAGAAAACAAGAAACGTAAATAAAACAAGAACGAAAAATTTCACGATATTTACATGTTACCTGGTGGGTTGCCTCCCACGAAAGCGCTTGTTTTACGTCGCTAAGCTTGACGTTGGTGCCATGTGTCAGTTAGGCTGGGTTTGAGAGCTTGCTCCAAAATAAGCTCCATAATCAGGCATCCTCATGTTCGGAACCGTACTCAGCATTCCATTCACAACACCAATACCCTTCTCTTTCAATTCTGATGGAAGAATAGCTCTAACTCTAGAGAAAGGTTTAGGACGACCTTTGCACTTCACCTTGTAGTCAACCGAGTTTCCATCATATCCTTGAGGGATCAAAGTTATTTGAGAAACCTCCCGTCATCTTTTTGCACTGCACATTTCCCTGTGTCCTTGTCTTCTCCCTAAATTTCCCAGGTGCTGGAGCAGGTGCTTGCGGAATCGGAGTACGTGCTTCCTCTCTATCCACTGCTGAGATGCAAGAGGCGCGTGTGGTTGTTCCTATGGAAACGGCTTCGTAGAAGAGATTCTTGTCAATCTTGGAAAAACAGACTTGCCTATTTGGCATATCGATGATTGCACCCACAGTAGCCATGAACGGTCTTCCAAGAAGTATGGGCATGCCATAACCTTCTCTCATCTCCACAACCTAAAAATCGGTTGGAACTAGGCAATCCCCTATTCGGACAGGTAGATCGTGAATGCTGCCAGACGATGTTGTTGAGGAGGTGTTTGCAAATCGAAGAGTCATATGACTAGGCTTTACCTTAGAAATTTTCAACTTCTCTACAATTGCCTTTGACGTGAGATTCACAGTAGACCCGGAATCACAAAGAGCGTCCTTGAATTCAACTCCAGCAACGGAGCATGGGACTAAGAATTTTCCGGGATGTTCAACCTTAGGCAATACCCTCAATGCTGGTGGTGTACTCCTTTCTTCTACAAAGACTGCCTTAATCTCTTCTTGAGTTATCTTCTTAAAATCAGTTGGTTTCTCTGCACTGATGGGTTCCCTCTGATCTCTAGGTAAAACTGGATAAGGCACTTTAGGAATGTATATCCTTTCTGGAAGATTTTCTGATGCCTCAGCAGTTTGACCAATCTGAATCTCAAGCTTCTTCATGCGAGTGCAAACAGCTTCAAACTTATTGTTGAGATCATTGTACATGCTGTCCACCTTGATATTGACCTCATCAGCAGATTTTTGTTGGTTGAGTAGAACCAAGTGCATAAGAGACTTCAGCTCATCTTGAGAGTTAGACGCCGAAGCTTGCAAGCTCTGATTCTCCACATAGCCTCCATTCACGTAGTTCACCTCTGCGTGAGTCCCTGATGTCCTCTTAACTGATTCAGCGGTTTGTGCAATCTGAGTGTCAAGCTGCTTCATGTGAGTCCGTACTGCTTCGTACTTCCCATTAAGGTCCACATACATGGTGTCAACTTTTGTATTGATCTCAGCCGCAGCTTTTTGCTGTCCCGCCAGTAGTTGTTGCATCATGTTCTTCAGCTCGTCTTGGGAGCCGGTTGCTGAAGATGAAGGCTGCGGATTTGTGAAAGGTTGGGGCTGCGAGTTTATTAAGGGCTGCTTTTGTTGATTTCCTCCTTGGAATCGGTTCTGATTTGGGACGAATTGTCTACCCTGGTAGTTGTTGGAGTAGCCTTCCTGTAAGCCCATCTGATTCTGTCCTCCTTTCTTAGGGTAAACCTGGTCTTGAGGATTCTCCACATTGGTGCTCCTATAGGACAAATTCGGATGGGTATTGAAACCTTGGTTATTGAAACCGCGGTTCTGTCTGAATCCTTGCCCGTTCACATAATTGACCTCCCTCCGATCATCACCGGTTTCTTCCTCATGGACTTGAGCGAGGACAGACTTTTGGTTCCCATTAAGGAGAAGGTTAACCTTGGCCGTGAGCTCCGCAATCTGCTTGGACTCCACACTGTTGACCTTCTTTCTGTCATACTCCGGGCTTTTGTTGGTGGAACTTGCGGCTAGGTTCTCGATCAGCTCCAGAGCTCCTTCCTTTGACTTAGTGTAGAAGTCACCGTTACTAGCTGCATTCAGGGCATTTCTGTAGTCCCAGTCTACTCCGTCATAGAAGGTGCTGAGCAGCTGCTCATCACTAAACCCATGGTGAGGGCACTCGCGCTTGTACTCCTTAAACCGCTCCCATGCTTCATTGAAGGATTCGCCGGACTGTTGTTCGAATTAGGAGATCTTGTTCCTCAAGGCTGCGGTCTTGGATTTCGTGTAGAACTTATCCAAGAAGGCTGATCTTGCATCAGCCCAAGTCGGTAGAGAGCGTGGTGGTAAAGATTTTAACCACTGTGATGCTTTTCCCGCAAGAGAGAAAGGGAAAAGCTTGCACTTCAAAAAATCTGGGGGCACACCATTGGAGCTGGTTGTGCTACAGATCTCTTCAAAGTTCTCGATGTGATCCATCGGAATCTCAGCAGGCAGACCGTGGAACAGGTGTTGCTTCACGAGGGCGATCATTTGAGACTTGATCTCGTAATCTTGCCTCTGGATGGTCGGGGTAACGATCGCAGATCGATCTTGGTGATCTCGTAATCTTGCGTGAGACGCATCTTTGTCCCTGAAGGCAGGTTGTGCAACGAGTTGCCTCTCCTGTTGCAAACGAAGCTGCTCCATGGCTGTCTGAAGTTGTAGCAGCTGACCTGCGATGTCTATTTGTCCGCCCATCTCTGAGTTGGCGGTGTCAGACATTTCTGCTTCTTTGACGGGTGTGTTGCGTCTTTTGTTTCCTCGTTCTATCCTTGCTAGCTCGTTGTTTGTCAAGCTAAGAAGGTCTTTGTTGTTTTTGCTCCTCGTGCTCCTTGTGGACATGCACCTGAAACACAAAAACAAAGAAGAAGAGAAAACGGTTCTGTAAAGTTCCTAGTCTAATAATTCAGCCGTAAACCAAAGGTGAATATTTGATCCCCGGCAACGGCGCCAAAAACTTGATACACGAGTTTTAAACCCTTTTTTCCTACTGCAAGTGCACAGCATACGAAGTAGTATTTAGGGGTCGATCCCACGAAGACCAGTTTTCACACTTTGACTTAATGAGCTAAATTAAGAGTTAAGACAATTCAATATGTTTTTGGTTTTTTGTAGATAGCAATAATAAAAGCGAAATCGATTGTAAAGATAATATTAAACAACTGTTAGGTCAAGGAATGTCGCAGGAGATTCAGAGCAACGGATCAAACAACTATTCAGGCAGTGTTTAAGAGCAAGTCTAGAACTCAAACATAAAGATAATATCAATCCACTGTCGTGGTATCAATAACTTTGTCTAGCGACCTAGAAACCCTAACTGTCGTTGGTACTAGAAATCGCAAACAAGCATTAAGGATAGGTTCGATTTGTTCACAATTCTCCACTACATCTACTGTCGTAGGTAATGAATAAATTGCTCACCAATGTTTATTCTAGCAACATAGCAACTGTCGTTGTCTAAATTAACCTAATATCATAAAATCAAATGATCAATTTGATCTAAGCATTAAGAACAACAAAGGTGAAGACATCGATTTGAATAACCTATTTGTGTTTAACCCTAAAGCTCATGAATTCCTTTGACAAACCTCAACCTAACTAAGAGATCTACTCAGACATAATTAAAGAAGAAGATAACAACGAGATTATAAAGTTCATCATAAAAACTTGAATATATAACATAAGCTGGATATAAACTTATAAGAACTTAATTAAAGCATTAGCATATAAGAACTGAAAGTAAAACTTTAAAGCATAAGCATAAATATAAGAACTGAAAGTAAAACTTAAAGCATAAGCATAAATGTATAAAGCTTAAAAGAAACTAAATAAAACTTAATAAAAGCATAAACATAAAACTTAAAACTGAAGAGAGAGCAATGTTTAGAAGCTAGAGAAGAGAGGAGGAAGAAGAAGGTGTGTTTTGAGATGGATGTTGTGAGTCCAATATATAGGCCAAGGTGAGGGGGAGTAGGTAAGACGGGGAACGGTCGTTCTAGGTGGAGAACAATCGTTCCCAATGGTCGATCCGTAGTAGGTGAGATGGTTGAAGTCGGGAACGATCGTTCTGAGGGGAGAACGGTCGTTCCGTGCATGGTCGATCGCGAAGTAGGTGAGACGGGGAACGATCGTTCCTTGGAGGGAACGGTCGTTCTTCAACCTTGTCGGCATGGTAGGTGGGATGGGGAACGACCGTTCTGATGAGGGAACAGTCGTTTTTGGCTGGTCGTTCTTCTCAAAGAACGGTCGTTCTTCACTTGGTCCTTTTCTCGTGTTTTCCGCATTAACTCGACTCGAACATGTCCGTAAACGCCAAACTCCTTCGGAACTCCATGAAATCTGTAAAAAGACTCAAAACAATAGAAAAGACTCGAAAAACCAACGAAAGATGCAAATCAAAACTCAAACCGAATACTAAAAACGAATCAAAATACGTTAAAAACACATAATATCAACCAACTAGGACAATAACCGGCCATAGGATGTGCACAGATTATCGCAAACTGAATGCTGCAACTCGAAAGGATCACTTCCCTTTGCCCTTTATTGATCAGATGCTTGAAAGACTCGCTAACCATCCATATACTGCTTTCTAGATGGTTATTCAGGTTTCTTTCAGATTCAAATTCATCCAGAAGACCAGGAGAAGACGACATTCACATGTCCTTATGGCACATTCGCTTACCGACGCATGCCATTCGGATTGTGCAATGCTCCGGCAACTTTCCAGCGATGCATGATGTCCTTTTTTACCGACTTGATCGAAGACATAATGAAGGTGTTCATGGACGACTTATCGGTCTATGGGAACTCTTTCTCTGACTGTTTGGCTAATTTATGCAGGGTACTTAATATATGCGAGGAAAAACATCTAGTGCTGAATTGGGAGAAGTGCCACTTCATGGTCAGGAATGGGATTGTACTTGGACATCGCATATCAGAGGATGGTATCGAAGTGGACAAAGCCAAGATCGAGGTTATGATGAATCTGCAACCGCCTACTTCTGTCAAGGGGATCCGCAGTTTTCTGGGGCATGCAGGTTTCTACCGCCGGTTTATCAAGGACTTCTCTAAGATTGCCAGGCCTCTCACACGCCTTTGTGTAAGGAGTTGAAGTTCGAATTTGATAGCGACTGTCTTGAGGCTTTTCATACGATCAAAGGAGCATTGGTCAGCGCACCCATTGTGCAGCCACCGGATCGGAGCTTACCATTTGAAGTGATGACAGATGCTAGTGACTATGCTGTTGGTGCAGTTCTCGGCCAAAGGAAAGACAAGACGCTCCACGTGATCTATTACGCCAGCCGCACATTGGATGATGCTCAGTGCAAGTATGCTACGACAGAAAAAGAGCTTCTAGCTGTGGTTTTTGACTTTGAGAAGTTTCGGTCCTATCTCATTGGATCGAAGTTCATAGTTCATACAGATCATGCAGCGCTCAAGTACCTGCTGACCAAGAAAGATGCTAAACCGCGACTCCTCCGGTGGATCCTTCTCTTCCAGGAATTCGATCTTGAGATTAAAGACAAGAAGGGAATAGATAATGGAGCTGTTGACCATTTATCTAGGATGCGGATTGATGAAGAACTCCCACTCAATGACAGCCTCCCGGAAGAACAGATCTACTCGATCGGTGTTCACCAGGTCAAGGAAGCACGTGCTCCCACCCAGCGAGCACCTGCTCAGCTCGAATTCTGCAACCAAATCGAAAGGGGCCAACGTCCTCAGATTCCTTGGTTTGGCGAGATTGCAAATTATCTAGCTGCTGATCTGGAACCACACGGTTTTGTGGGAAACAAAAAGAAGAAATTTCTTAAGGATATCCGCCATTACTTCTGGGATGATCCGTACCTATACAAGCATTGCCCAGATGGCTTATTGAGACGATGCGTAGCAGAGGAGGAGATTCCAGATATTCTATTTCACTGTCACAACTCTTCCTATGCCGGACACTTCGCCACTTTCAAGACAGTCTCCAAGGTTCTTCAAGCTGGATATTGGTGGACTACAATGTCTACAATGTTTAAGGATGCTCAGCGCTTTGTCTCTAGATGCGATTCATGTCAGCAACAGGGCAACATCAGAAAGCGCAACGAGATGCCCCAGAACTTCATTCTCGAAGTAGAGGTTTTTGACGTATGGGGGATTGATTTATGAGCCCATTCCCTTCTTCTTATGGGAACGAGTACATACTTGTAGCTGTGGATTATGTGTCCAAATGGATTGAGGCTATAGCAAGCCCTACTAACGAATCACAGGTCGTGATCAAGATGTTCAAGTCCATCATCTTCCCCAGGGTTGGTGTTCCGCGAGTTGTCATCAGCGATGGAGGCTCTCACTTCATCAATAAAATCTTTGAGAATCTGCTGCGTAAGAATGGTGTAAAGCACAAGGTAGCCATGCCTTATCATCCGCAAACGAGTGGGCAAGTTGAGACCTCTAACCGCGAAATCAAGAGCATACTCCAGAAGACGGTGGGCACAACTCGGAAGGACTGGGCTTCCAAGCTACACGATGCTCTATGGGCTTACCGGACTGCCTACAAAACACCACTCGGAACCACACCATTCAACCTCGTCTACGACAAAGCTTGTCATCTCCCTGTTGAGTTGGAATTCAAGGCCGCATGGGCAGTCAAGTTTCTCAACTACGACATCAAACCAGCTTCAGAAAGGCGTATGATGCAGCTGCATGAGCTCCAGGAGATTCAGCATCTCACCCATGAAAACTCGAAGATCTACAAGGAGCGAACTAAGGCGTACCACAACAAGCGCATCCTGGCTCGAAACTTCGCCCCAAACGACCAAGTTCTTCTCTTCAACTCTCGGCTGAAGCTGTTTCCCGGAAAATTGCGATCGAGATGGTCTGGGCCTTTCACCATAAAGGAAGTGCGACCATATGGAGCTGTCGTCTTGTTCAACACCAAAGGAGAAGAGTTTGTGGTTAATGGGCAACGATTGAAGCCATACCTTGCCGACACACAACTCGGAGACGGGGAAGAAACTCCTTTGACCGAGCCTCCTCAAGCATAATCAGCTCACCAAGTCAAGCTAGTGACTTAAACCAAGCGCTGAGTGGGAGGCAACCCACTGGTAAGAGTTTTTACTTTATTTCATTTTCTTTTGCTTTTGATTTTTGGTTTTGGTTTTCTCTGTTTCAGATAAAAAAAAAAAAGAAGAAGACAACAGGCGAGCACCCGCTTCTGTTCGGGAGCACCTGCTCTGCCATGGTGCTCTTCCTGCCGACTCAGGTAAGTTTTCTCGGATCTTTCTCTTGCTTATTTTCACATCGAGACGGTGTGAAGTAAGTCTGGGGGAGGTTCGTACCTTGAATCTTACTTTGCTTCGTGTTTTTGAGTCTTTTGTTATTTTATTTAGAGTCAGTCTATTTTATTGGGTCAAAATTTTGATTAGGATTTATGAACTATCTCTTAGAATGTTGAGCTGGCTTTTTTTACTTAGTGACCATATCTTTAGGATCCATTCAGCTAAGACTAATTAAAACTCCTAAGTCTGACCAGTCCACTAGAGACACCCATATTTTCAGCAGATTTTACAGACCTGAGCTATTTACGGAGATCTTTCAACTGCAGCTGGTGATCGAGCTTGATTCTCTCATTCATACCTGATATCTGCGGCTGTTGTGAGAAGCTTATGGTTCTCCTCTCCCTTATCCGAAAATCCTGAGAAACAAATGAAAAGATGAGATGATTTTCTTTTGAGTAAAGGGGTAGGAAAATTTCCCATGACCCCATTATTTTAATTTGAAAGAAATGATCACACAAGGGTGGAAACGAGGGAGAGGAAAATTTTCCATCACCCCATTATTCGTCACACCTTTGCAATAAAAATAAAATAAAAAAGAGAAAAAGAAAAAGAAGATCGTAAAAAAAGAGATGCTCAAAAGATCAATGCTATGAGAAAAAGATAAGTCTTGGGGAGAGAAAGAGTACCAAATAGGTGGATTACATGGTTGTATTTGTTGAGGTATAGTATGGGAAAGAGTCTATAAGGTTCTTGGCATTGGAAGCATTGTTAGTCTCTATGCAATGAAGGATAGTGGAAAAAGTTGAGATTTTGTGGAGTTAATCTGGAAAAACTGCGATGTGGCTAAGGATAAGTACATGGTGGTCGATTTTTGGATTGGTTCATAAAAGAATGTGGATTACACGTTAAGCAGTTGGTGCGATTATTCTGATTGAGAATGTGAGATCCCTGTTTTCAACTCCTTTTTCTCGGTTTAGGTTTTAATTTGTTTGAGAACAAACAAAGATCTAAGTCTGGAGGAATTGATATGTTGGGATTTTAACCCATACTAACCTTAGTATCTGATTACTTTTTAGAGTTTTTGAGTATATTTCAGGTGATCTTAGGTATCTTTGGAGCTGTTATTGGAGTTTGGAGCAGTTGAAGCCTTGGAAAAGAAAATAGCCAGAATTGAAGAAAAGAAGGAAAATCCTGCAAAGTATCACCAACTCCAATCGGCGAGCACATGCTCCCGAATTTCGGCCACCAAGCGAGCACCTGCTCGCCGCAGAAGATAACAAAAGGAAGGGATTTTACCTAATGATTGCTGCCGACTTTGGAGGGAGCAGCCGCTTATGTCTTCTGATATATATACTCCTTTTTAGTCCTAGGATTATTATTCTATTCTATACCTTTTGTCTTTGCCTTTGGCTTTTAGCTTTTCAACATATAGGAATTATTTTGTAAGGGAGAAGATCTCAAGCTACAATTTGGAGAAGATTTCTGAACCCTAGTACTTCTATTTTTAATATCGATTATGCATTCCATTATTTCTTCTGTTTTATTTCTTTCATCTTTAATTATGTCTGAGTAGATCCATTAGTTAGGTTAAGGTTTTCAAGGGAATTCATGAGCTAGGGTTGAACACAAATAGGAAATCGAGATCGGTAGTCTTCATCTAGTTTGTTCATATTTCTTGAGTCGATTTGGCCAATCTATTCCTGATCTTAGGTTTATCTAGACAGCGAGAGTTGCTAGGTTGCTAGAAGAGATCTAGATGAGCGATTTTTTCATTACTTGCGAGAGTAGATGTATTGGAGAATTGTGAACAAATCAAACATAATCATTAATGCTTATCTGCGATTTCTAATGCCAACGAGAGTTAGGATTTTTAGGTTGCTAGATAAAGATATTGGTATCACGAGAGTGAATTATTATTATCTTCGTGTTTGAGTTCTAGACTTGTTCTTAATAATCGCCTGAATAGTTGTTTGACCTTGCTCTGAATTTCCTGCAAATTGTCTTGACCTAACGCTTGCTTTATAATTGTTTAAAACTGATTTGCTTTAGTAACTTGCTAGCCACGATTTCTTACAACCCATTATTGAATCTCTTAGCTCTTGATTTTAGCTCATTAAATCATAGTGTGAACTTGGTCTTCGTGGGATCGACCCCTAAGTACTGCTACAAATTGATGTGCACTTGCAGTAGGAAATAGGGTTTAAAACTCGTACATCACAATCCCTGAAGTGAATGCAACAACAACTGTGGAAATACCCGAAGGGAATTACCAAACAATCGGGGTTATGGTCGTGGTCGTGGTCGTGGTCGTGGTCATGGTCGTCGATCTAATCGCGGACGAGGGAATCCTTACAACTCAAGGGGGAGAGGATCTAATAAATGGATCCGATCTGATCAAGTTTCTAAAGAGAAAGGAACACAAAACGACTCCACCCAGAAGAGTGAGACAGTCTGTTACAGATGCGGTTCTAAAGGACATTGGTCCCGTGTGTGTCGTACTCCTCCACACCTTTGTAAGTTATACAAAGGGTCATTAAAAGGAAAAGCAAAGGAGGTGAACCTCACAGAAGACTTTGCGGGTACATCGTACCTCGATTCCTCAGACTTTGCGAATGAGCTCGATTGAGACCACTCCTGAAGAGAACTACGGAAATGCTTGTAGTGAGACTCCTGAATAGTCTCCAGAAATGCCATGTATAATTATTACATTATCGGTTTTTTTTTTCTCCAATACCACTGTTTTTACAAGAAACAAATTACTAATTTTTTCCTCATTAAATAATGTTGTTTTAACAAAACTTATGTAAAATTAATAAACGTCTTTTCTATGAATAAATTTCACTTTCTTTTCATTGATGTTTGTGTCAATTACAGAAATGGATCAAAATGCGGATAGAACAAAATCCAAGAAAAAGATTTAAGAAATTTGCATAATAGATAGTGGAACAACGCACACTATTCTAAGAGAAAATAAATATTTCTCTGATATAAAACCAAGAAGGATAATTGTCAATACAATATCAGGTCCTGCAGACATGATTGAAGGAATTGGCAAAGCCAACTTTATGTTGTCTAATGGAACAAAGATTTCCATAAACAATGCCTTGTATTCTCCGAATTCCAAAAGGAATTTGTTGAGTTTTAATGACATATACCTTCACGGATATGATACTCAGTCTGCAACTGAGAATGGAGAGAAGTATTTGTATATAACTTCTGATATATCTGGCAAAAGGCATATTTTGGAGAAGTTCCCAAAACTCCCTTCTGGTTTGCATCATACTTATATAGATGCAATAGAATCAAATCTCATGATTAAAATAAATCCAGAAGATTTCACACTATGACATGATCGCCTTGGACACCCAGGCACCACAGTGATGCGGAAAATCATTGAGAGCTCACATGGTCATTCACTGAAAATCCAGGAGATATATCAGCGGAATAAAATAACATGTGCAGCATGCTCCCTTGGTAAATTGATTATAAGGCCATCGCCAAGTAAAATTGATAAAGAATCACCAAAATTCCTTGAACGAATTCAAGGTGATATTTGTGGACCAATACATCCACCTTGTGGACCATTCCACTATTTTATGGTATTAATTGATGCATCCAGTAGATGGTCACACGTTTGTCTATTATCATCTCGAAATATGGCATTTGCGAGATTTCTAAATCAGATAATCAAACTGCGAACTCAGTTTTCTGATTATCCCATTAAAAGAGTTAGACTAGACAACGCTGGTGAATTCACATCCCAAGCATTCAATGATTATTGTATGGTGACGGGAATTGAAGTTGAACATTCCGTTGCTCATGTCCATACACAAAATGGCTTGGCTGAATCATTAATTAAACGTCTGCAATTAATTGCAAGACCGTTGATCATGAGATCTAAACTCCCAACATCAGTATGGGGACATGCTATTTTGCATGCAGAAGCACTCATTCGGATAAGACCAATTGCATACCATAAATATTCCCCACTACAATTAGCATTTGGTCGAGAACCAAATATTTCTCATCTCAGAATCTTTGGTTGTGCAATGTATGTGCCTGTAGCACCACCACAACGCACAAAGATGGGACCACAAAGAATTTTGGAATATATGTTGGTTGTGATTCTCCATCAATTATACGATACCTAGAACCACAGACTGGTGATATATTTACGACGCGTTTTGTCAATTGACACTTTGATGAAAAAGTATTCCCAGTTCTAGGGGGAGAAAATAAACAAGTAGGCAAGGAAATCAAGTGGAGTGTACCATCCTTGTTACACCTTGATCCTCCTACTAAAGAGTCAGAACTAGAAGTTCGACGAATTGTGCATTTGCAAAGTATACCAAATCAACTACCAGATGCATTTGCAGATACCAAAACCGTAACAACATCTCATATACCAGCTGCAAATGCTCCTGCTCGTGTTGAAATACCACAAGAACATGGAAAAGCAGACAATACACGTGAGTCCAGAACACGCCTGAAGCGTGGCAGACCTGTGGGTTGAATAAGAATCCTAAGAAACAAAAGAAAGCTGAAAGTATTTAGGAGGAAGTAAATCACGAGACTCAAAATGATGTAGAACATCAAGAGCCAGAAGAAAATCATGAGATTTCTATCAATTACATCCATAACAGAAAGATATGGAAAAGAAAAGAAATAGAAGATCTCGATGATGTTTTCTCATACCTCGTATCAAAAGAAATAAATGAAGAAAATGAGGATCCAAAGCCAAAATCTGTGTATGAATGTCAAAAGAGACATGACTGGAAAAAATGGAAAGATGCAATACAAGCTGAACTAGATTCACTTAATAAACGAGAAGTATATGGATCTATTATGCTCACACCTGCAGATGTGAGACCAGTTGGATACAAATGGGTTTTCGTTCGAAAAAGAAATGAGAAAAATGAGATTATGAGATAAAAAGCTCGTCTTGTGGCTCAAGGGTTTTCTCAAAGACCTGGAATAGATTATGAGGAAACATATTCTCCAGTTATGGATGCAATAACGTTTACATTCCTGATGAGTCTAGCGGCTGTTGAAAATCTAGAGATGCGACTTATGGATGTCGTTACATCATATTTATATGGGTCATTGGATACTGATATCTACATGAGAGTTCCCGATGGATTTAAGATGCCAGAAGCATTAAAATCTAAACCAAAAGAGTTATGTGCAATCAAATTGCAAAGATCATTATATGGGTTAAAACAATCTGGACGTATGTGGTATAATCGTCTCAGTGAGCATTTAACAAAAGAAGGATATGTAAATGATCCTATATGCCCATGTGTTTTTATCAAGAAAACGACATCTGCATTTGTGATAATCGCAGTATATGTTGATGATCTAAACATTATTGGAACTCATGAAGAAATCCAAAAAACATCAAATTATTTGAAAGGAGAATTTGAGATGAAAGATCTCGGGCAGACAAAGTATTGTCTTGGCCTTCAGATTAAGCATTCTGAAAAAGATATATTTGTGCACTAATCCACATATACCAAAAGAGTGTTAAAAAGATTTAACATGGACAAGGCAACTCCACTCAGTACTCCCATGGTCGTGAGGTCACTTAATATTGAAAATGATCCATTCCGACCACATGAGGAAAACGAAGAGATACTTGGTCCTGAAGTACCATATATAAGTGCAATCGGAGCTCTGATGTACCTTGCAAATTGCACACGGCCTGATATATCATTTGCCGTTAATATTTTGGCAAGATTCAGTTCGTCCCCTACGCGAAGAGATTGGAATGGAATTAAACATGTTTTCCGTTACCTTCAAGTGACCACTGACTTAGGATTATTTTATCCTAAAAATTCAAAAGGTAAAATGGTCGGTTTTGCAAATCCATGATATTTATCGGATCCACACAAATCCCGATCACAAACGGGATACGTTCTCATGATCGGAGGCACTGCTATATCTTAGCGCTCTCAGAAGCAGACACTGGTGGCTACTTCCTCGAATCATGCCGAACTTATTGCACTCCATGAAGCAAGTAGAGAATGTGTCTCACTGAGATCAATTAGCCGACACATCCGGTCAAGCAGTGGGATTCTCGGAAATACGGAGCCAACAATCTTGTATGAAGATAACGCTGCATGTGTTGCTCAAACAAAGGAAGGATATATCAAAAGTGATAGAACGAAACATATACCTCCGAAGTTGTTCTTGTACATCCAAGAACTCGAGAAGAATAAAGAGATTGAAGTAAGATATGTCCGATCATGCGACAACGCAGCTGATCTTTTCACGAAATCATTACCCACTACTATGTTCAAGAAGCATGTACATAGTATTGGAATACGTCATCAACAAGATCTCTAAGACAACCTTAATCAAGGGAGAGCTTGCGCAGTTGTACTCTTTTTACCTTACTATGGTTTTTCCCATTGGGTTTTTCCTAGAAAGGTTTTTAACGAGGCAACAAAGGCGTTGAGCAGAATATGAATGTGACATTGGTCTCGAAGGGGGAGTGTTAAAGAAGTCAGAAAAGGAAGCATAAAAATGTCAATAAAAGAGGCTGTGAAGTGGAGTCCAAAGTCACAATAGATTTTTTTTCTTTCTCTATATATACGAGTCAGATCATTGTTATCACATATACTCATTCAAGAAAGAAATCTCACAATAAAACTCTGTATCTCTCTCTCGCTTCTCTTTTCCATTCTCAGTATTCTAAAATTCTGCGAGTATAAAATTTCTCCTTTTATTTATTATTATAACAAATAATACTCACTAAGAATTGTTAGATCAATAAAAAATATAGATATTGAGAATTGGGTCTAATAGTGATGAATGAGTTTGATTTTTTATTTAGTTTTGAATTTCAAATAACATTGTTGGATAACTTTTCAATTATTCTTCTTTTTCAAAACATTAAAATAAAATTATCATGCTAAGTTAAATTATAAAAACGAAACAAATGTACAATTATAATAAAAAAAACCAGTCACACCAGACTACAACATTCATTGCTAATTTGATGTGTTCATTGCTAGATTTGACTTAGCCAATCAAAATCTATATGTTAGGAAATTTTATGCATTAAAGCTGTTTGATTAAATGCTTGAGTGAATCTTCCAAATGATTTGCATATTTAGGCAATAAAAATTGAAGATTAAAATTTCATTGTGGCTACAAAAGTAGAGAAAAATAAATCCAGGTTTCTAGAGAGAGCGATCAAACAAGCGATCTTTAGTGTTGATCTACAGTGCTTTTGATCTTCGCCGTGGTGCGATTTTAACTCCGATCTATTCGGTTTTCTTTCTTCAATCATCTCTATTTCTCTTCTCTTCTTCTCGGATCCATGGAACAAGATCTCTGGAAGGAGATGCCAAAGCTAGATTTGGGTTCAGAGCTTCAGCCTCTTAGATTGTCAAACGATGTTATGAGGAGAGAAGCTCATGATAATAGGCTTAGCCTTATTGTTCGTGGATTGAATCTGAATCACCAAAATCTTAATTGGATGCGCAATATACTTCCAAGGGCCTGGCGACTTCACGATCGAGTCCACGGCCAAATTACCGATGAAGGTACGATCCAGTTCTAGTTTACTGAAGAAAATCATTTACTCTCTGTGGTTGAAAGAGGACCTTGGTCTTTCAAGGAGTGGATGGTTGTGATAGATAGATGGACTCATAGGAGAAACCAGAACTTCCTTCAATTCATATCCTTTTGGATTCAAATATATGGTCTGCCAAGTGAGTTCAGAAATAGAATGGTAGTGGAGGAGATTGGGAGAAATTTAGGATATGTTGAAGGAGTAAGAATAGTTGAGCCTACAAGAGACAGTCCTGCTGAAGTATGGGTTAGGGTCAGACTTAATGCTTATCATCCATTGATTTTTAGTCGATATATTGATCTCTATGACAATGGAAAGCCGGTGCTGATAAGATTCCAGTATGAGAGACTCAAGAAATTTTGTCTCAGATGTGGTATGTTAACTCATGAAAAAGATGAGTGTAACTTAGAAGATGCTCCTCTGCTGGATCATGTTAATGTTGAAGAAGATATCAATCATAACCAAGAGGGTAATAATCCTATTCTGATATGAGGGGAAAATCATGATAACCTTGGTCAAGCTCATGATGATCAGGAGAATGAGATTAGTCTTTCGGAAGAAGAAGTCCACACTGATGCTTACTTCCATGATATCACTGCCCCTCTTCTTAATGAAGGCAGTGTCCCTCTACGAGAGCGAGCTCAGCCAATATTCATAAGTATAGAAGAGGGATCAACATCTGGAGGTGACAAGCGGTCAGAAAGGAAGGTGGATGATGATGAAGAGATAGAAGGGAGCCCAAAGATCAAACAAAGAATATCTGCGAATGACGGGGATGGCGTGGTGGCTGCCAGAAAACCACCATTTAATCCATGAGAATAATGCATTGGAATTGTCAGGGGCATAAGGGGAACCCCCTGGCAATTCCTTTTTTGAAAGACATTATGAAGTCTTCTAAACCTGATGTCATGTTCCTCACTGAAACAAAGAATGGCTATAATGTACTTAGAGACTTATGTAAGGAGCTTGGATACAAGCATAGTCACATTATTCCCTCAGACGGCTTAAATGGAGGTATGGCAATTTTTTGGAGCATGGAAGTTAATCTTGAGTTCATGCGACCTCCAACATTAAATTGTACAGATGTGATTATCTAAGGTAATAGGGAGCCGACTTTTTGTGTATCATACATCTATGGCCCCCCGGAAAGGACCACTCGTACCAAGTTATGGAAAAAGCTCACTTGGCTAGCTGAAAATGGTTGCTATAGATCCCATCCAAGACTATTATTAGGGGATCTAAATGACATAAAGGGTAATGAGGAGAAGGCTGGAGGATGCTTAAGATCAGAGCAATCTTTCTCTGTTTTTCGCAAGATGATTGTTGCTTCAGGGCTTCACGATAGCAAAATGATGGGAGGAGAGTTTACTTGGACTGGTACCAGATACAAGCATCAAGTGAAAACAAAGATTGACAGAGCTACTGCCACTTCTGATTGGCATGATATATTTCCCAGAGTGTTTGTTCAACTCTTGCCTTGGATAGGATCAGACCACCGTTCTCTCATACTCCATACAAATGAGAGAAAATGGAATGGGGTTAAACTGTTCCGTTACGATAACAGATGGAGAGGCAATAGGCAAGTTAAGGAGGAAATCAAGAAGATTTGGGAAAGCCAATGCAAGGATATCCCTGGAGAAGATTTTTTCCAAGCTATTATTAAGTGTCGGAAAAGCCTATCAAGATGGAAGAGCAACAACAATACCAACTCAATGAAGAGGATTCAAGATCCTAAGGACCTCCTTCAAAAAGCGTATGATCAATCTCCCATTGACTATAATTATATTAATAGTATCAAAGAAGATCTCAACAAAGAATATAGAAAAGAAGAGGAGTATTGGAAAACTAAGAGTAGAATCTTTTGGCTGAAAGCGGGTGATCGTAATACTAAATTCTTTCATGCGAAGACTAAGCAGAGAAGAACTTTTAATCGTATCACAAGTATCCTAAGTAAGAAAGGAAGATTATGTTCCTCTGTTGAGGAAATAAAAGAAGTTATTATTAATTACTTTACTGATATCTTCTCTTCTCAATGTAGAGCAAACTTGGATGATGTTATAAAGCACATTCCTAAAAAAGTAACCAGTGAAATGAATGATGCTTTAACAAAAGAGCTTACAAAGGAGGAGTTGTTCAGAGCTCTAAATCAGATGAATAGAGAAAAAGCTCTGGGGCCTGACGGGATGAATGCTGAATTTTTTAAGGATCACTGGAATACAATTAGCGAAGGTGTGTTTAAATTTGCTCAGTCCTTTTTACAAGATTATAAGTTAGATCCTAATATCAATAATACTCAGATATGTCTCATCCCAAAAATAGAAAACCCAATGGATGTTAAAGATTATAGGCCTATTAGCTTGGCAAATATTGCATATAAGCTCATATCCAAGGTTCTAGCTGATATATTAAAGCCTTGGCTTCATGGTATCATATCACAAAATCAATCAGCTTTCATTTCTGGTAGGCTAATAACTGATAACATCCTTGTAGCCCACTAGTTAATGCATTCCTTGCATACTAGGCAAAGAAAGCAGCCTTTTATGGCTTTTAAACTCGACATTAGCAAAGCTTTTAACAAGTTGGAGTAGAATTTTGTAGAAGCAGTCTTAAGAAAGCTTGGTTTTGCGGACAAATGGTGTAGATGGGTTATGCTTTGCATTAAAACTGTCTCTTATTCTATTCTCTTTAATGGATCTCCCATTGGTAACATTAAGCCAAGTCGTGGAATTAGGCAAGGAGATCCTATTTTGCTATATATCTATCTCCTCTGTACAGAAGCTCTTTCCTCTTTAATAAATTACTACATTAAAAAAAAAAGATTCACGGTTTTAAAGCGAGTAAAAATGGTCCTTCAGTTTCTCACTTGCTGTTTGCAGATGACTCTCTTTTGTTCTGCAAAGCCAATGAAAAGGAATGCAAGAATATCCTCGAAGTGCTAAACAAAAATGGGGAAGTGTCTGGACAACAAGTAAACTTCAGCAAATCGGCTATAACCTTTAGTAAGGGTCTGAGTTCGGAAAATAGTAAGTACTTGAGCTCTCTTATGGGAATTGAAAAAAAAAGAAAGGCTTTGGAAGATACTTGGGTCTCCCTGAATTCATTGTAGAAATAAATGCAATGCATTCTCTTATATTGCTCAGAAAGTTATTAACAAAGCAGATAATTGGTATTCAAAACTCTTATCCCCTGCAGGCAAGGAGATTCTTGTTAAAGTCGTTGCTACAGCAATTCCCTCTTACAGTATGTCATGCTTTCTTTTGCCCAAAAAGATAACAAATCAGATTATGAAAGCAAAAAGGAAGTTCTGGTGGTCTTCAAATAAAGATTAATCTAAGATCCCGTGGATAGCTTGGAGAAAGATTACAGAATCCAAAGAGAAGGGAGGTTTAGGATTTAGAGACTTGAGAGATTTTAATGTGGCTTTAATTGCTAAGCAAAGTTGGCGGCTTCTCAAGTCTCCAGACTCGCTTTTGGCCAAAGTTTACAAGACAAAATACTATCCTCAAAAGCCTCTTCTGCAAGCGGAGTACAAGGCGCATCATAGTCAAGCATGGAGAGGTATTGTTGAAGGTAATAGAATCTTAAGTAAAGGAATTAGATGGATAATAGGTAATGGAGAACGAACTCATGTCTGGAATGACAATTGGCTTCCTGTTACTCCATCTAGACCTCCCAAGCCTAAGGATAGAAATAGTAAACCAAACTTAATGGTTAAGGATCTTATAGATTCAGAAACTAGGTTATGGAATGAGAACCTTCTCCATGATCTCTTCGATCCTCAGGATATTACTCTCATTAAACAAATTAAACCATCTGTTATTGGTGCTTCTGATAGTTTTCAGTGGAACCTCAATAAAGATGGTGTTTATTCCGTTAAGTCTGCGTACCATTTTCTTAGAAGTTTAAGTACAAATGAGGATACAAATGCACAAGATGATAGCCATATTTCAACTAAGAAAATGTACAAGGACATATGGAAAATTAAGGCGCCGCCTAAAATTAAACATTTTTGGTGGATATCAGCTCATGATGCGCTTCCTGTTGCAGATAACCTCAAGAAAAGGAAGCTAGGAGTTGATGGACTATGTCAAAGGTGCGGAGAATTTCCAGAAACTGTTAATCACATGCTCTTCCAATGCAGAATAAGCAAAGAGACGTGGGACCTATCACCATGTGCTATCCCGTCAGGTGAGTCAAATTCACAAAATTCTACTCATGAAAATATCAAAAGTATCATGAGTATGAACAAGAGTAATGGAAATGATCATTGCATCTTTCCTTTTCTGGGTTAGAGAATTTGGAAAGCTAGGAATGATCTTATTTTCCATAATAAAAAGTGGTCAATTCCTCACGTTATCAATAAGGCAATGGCTGATTCCAATTCTTGGAAAATAGCGAATGCTAGTGAGGAACAAGACTCTGAAAATGGAAATAAAATTGACATAATTCATCGACGAATGGCTGAGACAGCTCAAGCTAATTCTTTTGAAAATGATGAATTATCTTGTTTTATTGATGGTTCTTGGATTTCAAATTCACAGACAGCTGAAATTGGCTGGGTGCTTCTCGATAATCAAGATCAAGTCATAATGCACGGAAAGGCATCAATATGGCCCACGTCGTCTCCCTTAGAAACTGGCATTAAGGAGGGCTACAATGGACATAAAAAGACTGGGATTCACCCAAGTAAGTTTCTTTGGAGATTGCAAAGTACTAATTGAAGGGTTGAGAAAAGCAATGAATCCTATAAACTCAGATATGATATGGAAGCATCTACCAAATTAGATGCATTCCTTGTGTGTGTTAGTTCCTATTTAAGATTGGATTGATCCTTACTAGTACAATGTAAAGCTGTTAGCTTGCACGTTGAGTGTAGTGAGATTAAAATTTTACCATATCACTTAGTAAACTAATTGTGACCCGTTGTGCACTTATTTTTTTTATGGGAGTCAAAACTCACACAATCAAAATTTATAATAAATGTGGGTTCGAAAATCCATATATAAAAGAACTCAAGGACCAAGATTGAAAGTTTGTTTTATTTGAATGATCTTTTACCAAATACAAAGGATTTCATAAAAGTCTGTATAGTCTTACAATACAAAAGTACTAAGTACTCAGAATGGGATGGTCTAAACCTTTATACTTGTTGTCTATATACTGGATGACTTGGGAGGCTGAGGAGAGTCGCTAGCGATGTGGGACGTCCCTTATTTCAGTATTCCACCGACTTTGACGGGTTTGAGCTTGATCTGCGGCCCAACTCCTCAGCACATCGCCGTTTGGTCTGGTTCTGATCCAGCTCGCCTCCGGCTTTTGTCCAATACGGCTTGATTCTGGTTTTCCGTCTCGTTTGGACTTCCTTCCCGGTTTTAAGTGTCGGTATGTGAACAGTGTTATGAACAATGTTTTGTGAACATTATTTTCGTGAATATTATCCTGAACCTAAGTTACGTTAAACCAAACGTTTGGTTTTCTGTTTCTGTATTCGGTTCGTGAACAATGTTGTGTGAATAGTTTTTCATGAATAATCCTGTGAACACTGTTTCGAAGCCGAGTGATACTAAACCAAACTTTCATTTTGCTGTTTTGGTCAAGTAAAACGTAAATAGTTTGTATGAAATATCAGGTTGCCATCTTGTGATACGTTCAAGTGTTCAAAATGACTTTCAGCTTGCCCGTTTCTTTCAAAAGAGAGGAGTGGCGAGCTGCTTAGCATGGGGGAGGAAATGGCGAGCTGGAGAGGGGAAATGGCGAGCTGCTTATCGGGAGCTGGATATGGCGAGCTGGAAATGGCGAGCTGCTTATGGTATGGAGATGGGAAGTGGCGAGCTGGAGATGGCGAGACGTTTATCATGTTTTTCAGCTAACCAGCTTCCCAAGGGAGAGGAATGACGAGCTATTTTGAGCTCCTTCAAATCTAGAGACAGTTTTCATATCGCCACTTCTTTCTCAAAGGGAGTTGGCGAGCTGTGCATAGTGTTTGGACGAGTTTTCATGCATTCATATGAGTTTTCATGTCTTTGTATGAGTTTTCATGTCTTCTAATGAGTTTTCGTATCTTCGGATGGGTTTTCAGCTCACCCAATCATCCTATGAGGGAATTGGCTAGCTGGTTTGATCCCCAAACAGATTTTCAGTTCGACCAATCTCTCTTGGAGGAAGTGGCGAGCTGGTTTGATCCCCAGGTAGATTTTCAGCTTGCCCAATCGTTTTTGGAGGAAGTTGGCTAGCTGGTTTGGTCTTCAGATATGTTTTCAGCTAGCCTAATCACTCTTGGAGTTGGCTAGCTGGTTTGGTTTTCAGACAAGTCTTCAGCTAGCCCAATCACTTTGGAGGAAGTTGGCTAGCTGGTTTGGTCTTCGGACAAGTCTTCAGTTATTCCAATCTCTCTTGGGGGAAGTTGGCTAGCTGGTTTGGTCTTCGGACAAGTCTTAAGCTAGCTCAATCACTCTTGGAGGAAGTTGGCTACCTGATTTGGTCTTCGGACAAGTCTTTCGTGTAAATATTTAGACTTCTCGGCTCATCAATATCTGAGGGGTGGGTTTTGATTCCAACAATTTTTATTTATTATTATTTTTGGTTATACGAGGTTTCTAGGTGTTGAGGAACCGATGCGAATTGTCACCGATTAATCTTGGGGCATGTGGGCCGACTATCTGGATTCTAAATGACCCTCCGAATGGACATACAACTAGTCAATGTGGCCCAAAGGACATTTTAAATTCGTAGTGACCAAGGGTACTCGAACCCAAGTTGTAGAAGGCTACTAGCACAACCTTGACCACTGGGCCACGAAGCCTTGGTTCCCGTTGTGCACTTCACACCACATCACTACCCTCCTCATCCTCCTCTTGTTATATTTCATAAATAATTACTATTTTTTACTGCACTATTTGGAACATGACTAACTTATTATTTATAACAACTTCTTTTAACCAGAAAACTGATTTCTCAAATTTTTCATAACACACTTCTTTTTTATTTCCCACATATCATGAATCAAGATGATTTTTTTTGCAAAATAGAACATTTTGGAAGTAACTCCGTGTATGTGATAAGTTAACAAAAAAGTCTCTACCATTTTTTGAGAAACAAAATTTTTTGGTAATTCTTTTGAACCAGTTGCATTGACAAAGACCATTGCGCAAAACTCAAGTAAACAGATGATAAATCTCATCCCATCCCAAGACAACATATCCAATGGAACTTTTATCAGACAACCGCAAAGGGAGATTGATTCTACATCCACTTGATCTTCCTTCATGGTTGGTGACCACATCGATACTACTGGAATTTCTACAATATTCCACAAAACTATCCTCAATATTAATTCTTCTCCAAGTCATTGGACGACGAACCCTAAATTTCAGAGTTTTAGAATTAACTTCAAAGACATCGTTTTCTGATAAAAAATCTTCACCCTAATTGTTGGGGTCAAAATCCCCTCCTCGAAGATTGATGAGACCAAAGGCCGAATCAACGGTTAAACATTTCCTATTCTGGCAGCAAGCCCACGAAATGAGACCGGACGCCTGCCCGGGTCAAGCTCTTGGCTTAACCGGTCGCAGATGAACTAGACGGGTAGTGACCATTTGTACTCTTTCCTTGTCCTTGGTTTTATCCCAAAGGGTTTTCCGGGAAAGGTTTTAACGAGGCAAATTGGTTCACTTATCTTAAAACCCGTTCAGAAGCTAATCAAATCGCTCCGACCAAATGCCCGTCGGGCCGAGCTCTTGGCATTCGGTCCGACAGATGAACTGAACTCTCTAACGGCCTCTCAAGACGAATCTCTGCATATCTTCTCAGCCCGGAGCATTTACCGAGCCAAGACATGGGCTACGGCTGAACCTCATCCTCTCGGACCGGCCCCAGAAGCTATTTCCCGACTATTGGGCAAGGCCCAATAGTTCCCGAAGAAACATCACGCCATTTAAATACGGACTTCACGCTGTTCAGAACATAGAAAAACATCAAGGAGTTCACTTAAAATAAACCGGAAGAAGGCTTTTAACCGGAGAAAATCGGGCCAGAGGACTTAAAAGACAAGATGGGCCAAATCAAGACAAGCGGGCCGGATCGGAAGAAAAGAGGACTGATGGGCGGCGGCCCATCAGGTCATTGGCGGCGGCTAGAAGGGATTTTTACAACGTCCCACATTGCTTAGATTAGTCTTTGAGACCCCAGACTCTCTCATATAAATAGACCCCCTTGTATTCACTTTCAGGGCATCCCAACTCAAGTGCAAGAGCTTTCGAGATATAAGATAATAAGCTTTCTCGAATATTTTTGTACATAGAGAATTATTAATAAAATCACCTTTCTCATCTTTTTACCTTTTTGCCCTTTGGTTCTTGTTTAATAGAATTTTCGAAGCCCCGCGAAATATAAATTTCGACAGTGTGAGTTTCGGCTCTCACAGTTTGGCGCCGTCTGTGGGGACATCGAAATATTCTTTTTTCAAGAACGACAGGATACGGAGCGGAAGACCATGGAAGCCGAAAGAAGAATAGACGACGCGGGCAATCGGAAGACCGAAGGATCGACTAGGACGCTCACGGTCGGAGCATCCGGAACGGAAGCGATGGATTGGAGCTCAGCAGGCGCGAACCGCGGCCAAACGATGACCTTTCAAGAACGAGAAGCCGCAGAAATCAATCACCCGCATAACGACCTGCTCGTTATTAGCCTTTCGATCGGAGGATACGAAGTTCCGAAAGTCTTGGTCGACACGGGAGGAATGGTGAACGTCATATTCACCGAAACCCTCCGAAGAATGGGAACCGGAACGTGGCATCTCACGCCACACCCAAAACCGCTAACCGGATTTTCCGGGAAAACGATAATGACAATAGGGACAGTCCAACTCCCCGTCAGAGCAAAAGGAGTAGAGACAGACGCGAAGTTCTCGGTGCTCGATCGTCCCGGGATCTGCGACGCAATTGTAGGAACGCCATGGTTAAACGCAATAAAAGCCATTCCGTCCACCTACCATCTCTGCTTGAAGTTTCCGACCACAACCGGAGTGGAGACAATATGGGGGCGACAGAAAGATTCCCGAACTTGCTTCTTAACAGAACATAAGATAAGGAAGCCGGTGACCGAAACAAGTCAACGAGGAAAACCCGATAAGGCGAAGGAAGAACGACAACTGGAGGAAGCCCAAAGGATAGATAGAGATCCACCGTGCGAACCCGTGATCTCAGTCAACATAGACGAAACAAGCCCGGAGCGATGCACGGAAATTGGAGCAAACCTAGAAGAGCCGATCAAATCAGAACTAATCCCCCTCCTAAAGAAGAATGCCAACTCATTCGCTTGGAAGGCGGAGGACATGCCCGGAATCGATATCGGCATCACAAGCCACGAACTCAACGTGGATCCAACGCTCAAACCGATAAAGCAAAAGAGGCGAAAACTGGGCCCGGAGCGCGCCCAAGCGGTAAACGACGAAGTGGAGAGACTGCTTAAAGTCGGATCCATCATGGAAGTAAAATACCCCGATTGGCTGGCCAATCCAGTGGTAGTGAAGAAGAAGAACGGAAAATGGCGAGTCTGTGTCGACTTTACGGATCTAAACAAGGCTTGCCCAAAAGACAGTTTTCCACTACCACACATAGACCGATTGGTCGAAGCCACAGCCGGCAATAAGCTGTTATCCTTCATGGATGCTTTTTCTGGCTACAACCAGATCATGATGAACCCCGAGACAAGACCTCGTTCAATACGGATCGAGGGATATATTGTTACAAGGTGATGCCATTCGGATTGAAAAACGCCGGAGCGACGTACCAGAGACTCGTCAAGAAGATGTTCGCCGAGCAACTCGGGAGGACAATGGAAGTGTACATTGACGATATGCTGGTGAAGTCTTTAGAAGAAAAGGATCACGTGGAGCATCTGCGAGAATGTTTCGAACAACTCAACCGACACAACATGAAGTTGAACCCCGCTAAATGCAGGTTCGGAGTAGCGTCAGGAGAATTCCTCGGGTACCTGGTGACTCACCGCGGAATAGAAGCAAACCCGAGACAGATCAACGCCCTAATAGAGATGACCTCACCGAAGACAAAAAGAGAGATCCAAAGGTTAAACGGGCGGGTCGCGGCATTAAACCGGTTCATCTCGAGATCAACGGATAAATGTTTGCCGTTCTACGACACTCTCAGAGGAAACAAGAGGTTCGAATGGACAGAGAAATGCGAGCAAGCTTTTCAGGAGTTGAAGAAATATCTGGCGAATCCGCCTATACTAGCCAAGCCAATCGAAGGAGAACCCCTGTACTTATACACGGCAGTATCATCCACAGCGGTGAGCGGGGTGATCGTAAGGGAAGATCGTAACGAGCAGAAACCAGTTTTCTACGTAAGTCAAACCTTGACGGACGCAGAGAGTCGGTACCCGTTAACGGAAAAAGCAGCCTTGGCAGTAGTGATGTCAGCTCGGAAATTACGGCCCTATTTTCAATCGCACACGATCATCGTGCTCACTACCTTCCCTCTCAGAACGATCTTGCATAGTCCTAGTCAATCAGGACGGCTGGCGAAATGGGCGGTAGAGCTAAGTGAATACGATATCGAATACCGAAGCAGAACGTGCGCCAAGTCACAAGTCCTAGCTGACTTCCTGATCGAACTACCAATGCCGGGCGTAAACGAGTCAATACTGGATGCGATCTGGACTCTTCACGTAGATGGATCATCGTCAAAGCAAGGCTCAGGAATCGGGATACGCCTAACATCGCCCACCGGAGAAATCCTGGAGCAGTCATTTCGATTACTCTTCAACGCCTCAAACAACGAGGCCGAGTACGAAGCTTTGACTGCCGGGTTAAAACTCGCCCTTGGGCTCAAAATCCAAAATCTTCAAGCGTTTTGCGATTCTCAGCTAGTAGCAAACCAATTCAGCGGAGACTACGAAGCAAAGGACGATCGAATAGAATCCTATCTCAAGATCGTCCAGGACCTGGCAAAGCAATTCGAAAGTTTCCAACTCACCCGAATCCCTCGGGGAGAGAACACTCAAGCCGACGCATTGGCGGCCCTAGCATCAACATCACCGCCCGGAGAAAAACGGGTCATCCCTGTGGAGTTCATTGAGCAACCGAGCATCGATCCACCACAAGTCGCCAACCTTATACACGAAGGCGAGGACGAAGAAGAACCCCCGGACGAAGAACAGACGACTGACCCGACAGAAGAGTACGGATGCGATCGCAGCTGGATGGCCCCGATACGAGCATACATCATGGACGGAGAAGTCCCAACAGAGAAGTGGGCCGCACGCAAGTTAAAAGCACAGGCCTCTCGCTTTGTTCTCCTTGATGGCAACGTCTATAAATGGAGGCTATCAGGACCATTGATGACCTGCGTGGAAGGAAAAGAAGCAAGAAAAATCATGGAAGAAGTCCACAGTGGATCGTGCGGAAATCACTCCGGAGGAAGGGCGCTCGCAATTAAGATCAAACGACATGGACACTTCTGGCCGACAATGGTGAAAGATTGCGAGAAGTACTCCCTCAAATGTGAGAAATGCCAAAGGCATGCCCCGGTCATCCGCCAACCGGCGGAAGCACTCTCGTCGATCTCCGCACCATATCCGTTCATGAGGTGGTCCATGGACATTGTCGGGCCAATGCATGCCTCAAAGCAAAAACGTTTTCTCCTCGTCCTGACGGATTATTTCTCGAAGTGGGTCGAAGCAGATTCGTACGCAAGCATCAAAGACGCTCAAGTCGAGCATTTCGTCTGGAAGAACATCATATGCAGGCACGGAGTTCCATACGAGATCGTCACGGATAACGGCTCCCAATTCATTTCCACCCGTTTTGAAGGTTTCTGCGAGAAATGGAAAATAAGACTAAGCAAATCGACGCCCCGTTACCCGCAAGGGAACGGCCAGGCTGAAGCAGCTAACAAAACCATCGTGGACGGACTCAAGAAACGCCTCGGAGAGAAGAAAGGGAGATGGGCTGACGAACTCGAAGGGGTCCTATGGTCACACCGCACAACTCCAAGACGAGGAACTGGAGAAACACCATTCGCGCTAGTCTACGGCGCCGAATGTGTGATCCCAGCAGAAGTGGATTTTCACGGAGTCAGGCGCAGACTCCTGCCCGGACAAGAAGGTCTTAACCACTTAATGATGTTGGATGAATTGGATGTAATAAACGAAAGACGAGACCAGGCGTTCATCCGAATCCAGAACTATCAGCAAGCAGCGGCAAGATACTACAACTCAAACGTACGAACACGTAAATTCAAGGAAGGTGATCTTGTCCTCCGCAAAGTTTTCCAGAATACCGCGGAACTAAACGCAGGAAAGCTTGGAGCAAAGTGGGAAGGACCATACAAGGTGACAAAAGTGGTCCGACCAGGAGCATACGAACTAGAAAACGAAGAAGGAAAACCGGTACCGAGAACGTGGAACGCAATGCACCTCAAGAAGTACTATCACTGAAGAATCATACAATAGAACTACGAATCGGCTTGATCCCCGCGATTGGGGTACGTAGGCAGCTCACCTTCCCGTGAGTTCAGCTATAAATAAAAAACAAAAAACAAAAAAAAACAAAAAAAAAATCGCCTCTCGGCGCAAATCGCCTCTCGGCACAAATCGCCTCTTCGCACACATCGCCTCTTGGCATACGTATCAACCGCCCGTTGCTGATCACAACAGGGTGACTTAACCATGGTTCTTTAACATCCCGCAGTGGATAAACTTAGCGCGCTATATAAATTTCCGGACAACATCCAAACGACGTGACCTGACATCCCGCGATCCTGCAGGGAGCGTCGCAGACGATGTTCTTTTAAGCTTATCTTCAGGAGCATTTCGCATAGGCAAATAGTGCGAGGTGTAAACCGCGAAATAAGCTCGTAAACCCAGTAAAACGCCTGACATGGAAAGCTGGTCATGAACATCTCCAAACGCAGTATCAAACCGGCTCTGATACGAGATTCTAAACGCGTTCAGTCGAGAGAGGAATTTAAACGTGTAACTCCTCGACACCAAAACACAAGCCCAGGAAAACATCGCAACCTGGCCAAAAGTTCGAGTGTCCGGAAAAACACTCCAACTCAACGCAATGCCTCTTGGCAAGCAAAAAACAACGCAAACGCCTCTTGGCAAGCGACAAATAAAGCAAACGCCTCTTGGCAAGCAATAAAAAACACAAACGCCTCTCGGCAAACATCGCCTCTCGGCAAACATCGCCTCTCGGCAAACACCTCTCGGCAAACGCCTCTCAGCAAACATCGCCTCTCGGCAAACATCGCCTCTCGGCAAACGCCTCTCGGCAAACATCGCCTCTCGGCAAACGCCTCTCGGCACGCATCGCCTCTCGGCACGCATCGCCTCTCGGCAAACGCCTCTCGGCAAACATCGCCTCTCGGCAAACATCGCCTCTCGGCAAACGCCTCTCGGCACGCATCGCCTCTCGGCAAACACCTCTCGGCAAACATCGCCTCTCGGCAAACGCCTCTCGGCAAACAGCGCCTCTAGGCAAGCAGAACGAACCATCTCTTCAGAGATGGCCAACCGCCTTAAACACGGCGAGGTCCGAGACCCCGGGAACGGCCTCGTCGGATCCACCCAGATCAACGACTCCGATCAACGAAGCCTCTTCCTCAATCAAGCCAGAACTACGGGTGACTTGATCCCTTCTCATAAAGGGCACGTAGGCAGCTCGCCTAAAAAACGAGTTCAGTTGCCAAGGAAAAAAGGAAAAATGAGCTTTTCCAATCCCAAAGGAAGAAGAAGCTTTACCTTTCCTAACACAACGAGAAAAAGGAAATCTTTCTTATCCTAAAACTTGAACAGGAAAAGAAAAATTTTCAGTTTCTTCACTCGTAAAGGAAAAGGAAACTCTTCACAAAACAAGCGGCCGCCAGCAGCCCAAGGAGGAAAAATTCATTTCAACCAAATTTGGCCACTCATTATCGATCTACACGCTAAGGCCTTTAGCCCATCAATCCCGATAAACACTCCATTAACGCTCATCGCCCTTGCAAGCAAAGGCCACGAGCTGGGGGGCTAACTGTTGGGGTCAAAATCCCCTCCTCGGAGATTGATGAGACCAAAGGCCGAATCAACGGTTAAACATTTCCTATTCTGGCAGCAAGCCCACGAAATGAGACCGGACTCCTGCCCGGGTCAAGCTCTTGGCTTAACCGGTCGCAGATGAACTAGACGGGTAGTGACCATTTGTACTCTTTCCTTGTCCTTGGTTTTATCCCAAAGGGTTTTCCGGGAAAGGTTTTAACGAGGCAAATTGGTTAACTTATCTTAAAACCCGTTCAGAAGCTAATCAAATCGCTCCGACCAAATGCCCGTCGGGCCGAGCTCTTGGCATTCGGTCTGACAGATGAACTGAACTCTCTAACGGCCTCTCAAGACGAATCTCTGCATATCTTCTCAGCCCGGAGCATTTACCGAGCCAAGACATGGGCTACGGCTGAACCTCATCCTCTCGGACCGGCCCCAGAAGCTATTTCCCGACTATTGGGCCTTGGCCCAATAGTTCCCGAAGAAACATCACGCCATTTAAATACGGACTTCACGCTGTTCAGAACATGGAAAAACATCAAGGAGTTCACTTAAAATAAACCGGAAGAAGGCTTTTAACCGGAGAAAATCGGGCCAGAGGACTTAAAAGACAAGATGGGCCAAATCAAGACAAGCGGGCCGGATCGGAAGAAAAGAGGACTGATGGGCGGCGGCCCATCAGGTCATTGGCAGCGGCTAGAAGGGATTTTTACAATGTCCCACATTGCTTAAATTAGTCTTTGAGACCCCAGACTCTCTCATATAAATAGACCCCCTTGTATTCACTTTCAGGGCATCCCAACTCAAGTGCAAGAGCTTTCGAGATATAAGACAATAAGCTTTCTCGAATATTTTTGTACTTAGAGAATTATTAATAAAATCACCTTTCTCATCTTTTTACCTTTTTTCCCTTTGATTCTTGTTTAATAGAATTTTCGGAGCCCCGCGAAATATAAATTTCGACAGTGTGAGTTTCGGCTCTCACACTAATTCTAAATCTATTGACAGTAACATGGATCTTAGGTATATGTAGTGCGTAGAAATGTGATTCTCCACTTGATTTTTGATATATCATGGTTTATAGTGTTTTTAGCCATCATATAAGTTGTATATATAGAGTCTTTTTAATGCTTTTGGAGTCTTTTAGAGTCATTTGCAGGTTTAGCTACGTTTGGAGCTTATTTGGAGATTATGAATCATTCTGGAGTTAAGTCAGAAGCTGTGCTGAAGAATTCAATTCTGAGGCGAATTTTAGAGATGATGTCGGTGGACACCACCCCTTTTGTCGGTCGACACCAATTCTTGACGGCAATTTCAAGACGCGTTTTCCAGGCTTTGTAGAGTTGCAAACAGATCCCTAATGCTCCTAATATTTACAATTAAGTGACAAACGTGTTTTCCATATTTTTAGACTATTTATGGGTTTTAAGGTCATTGTCTAGACCAATCTTTATTCTAAGCTTTATTGAGAGATTTGTAGCAGACTTTTGGAGACAAGAATTGACTCATTTCAGAGAAGATTCCGAACTCTTTTAGTTCTATATTGATTTCTTTTAGGCAATCTTATTCAATCATGTTTATTGTTTCAATCTCCATGTCTGAGTACTTTGCTAGTTAGGTTTAGGGTTTCTCATTATGGATTTCATGAATTGCTAAGTTGATTGGTTAGTTAAGGATTCTGGAACACTAGTTCTTCATATAGGTTGTGATATAGGGATTTTGTGAAATGACGAGTTAGATTATTGATCATATGTTGATTCTCCAACGAAGGTTGGTTAATTAGCTAGAAAGAACCTTAGATGAGCAAAATACCTATCTGCAAAGAAATTTGATATAGGGATTTTGTGAACTTATCGAACCTGAGATTATTGCATGTTTATACTTTAGAACTCGCAAAGAGATATGGTTTTCTAGGTTTTAGACATAGATAGTTTTCGCAGCGATAGCTGTTTACTTTATCATTGTATTTTGAGTTCTAGAACATTGCAGAATCCTGAATGACTGATTAGCTTGTATTCATGATTTCCTGAGAATTCCTTGAGCCTGAAGTCTTTTCCATCTGATTTACAACCGATTTTTACTGCATTGTTTTCATTACATTTATTCTAGTTTAGCTTAATTCGAAAACCAACAATTTATTGTGTGATCTTGAATCTCTGTGGAATTCGACCCTTAAATACTACAATCGATCTTTTAATTTGGAGAGTAACTATATGGTGTATATTTGAGCATATCAATTTTCTAGAGAAGGGTCGCGTTTTCGAAAACTTCTTCATCGGGTATCTACACCCATCTTTGCTATCCAATCACGCTCATATTCTTTCAAAACTTACTTACTTTGTACCAAATAAACTTAGATGTCTTATTGATCGGAGGATACCCTGGTCCATTCCTAGTAAAATCGTTAGCAAAACGCTGAATTTGACTATTTTTACACAAAATTAATAAATTCCGGTTTAGGCTTTAATGAGAAAACACTCTAATTAGAACCGGTAAACTTAAATCAACGATCAACAGCAAGCATTAAGAGGTTTGCACGTACTCACTCTGCCGGCTTCCAATTAAATAATATAATCAAAAGCAGCTACACAAATATTTTACACGTTATAACTGTTAAAATCTCATGGAACTGAAGAGTTTTATAAAACTATTTATTCTCTTTGCTAATTTTAGAGTAAACCCTTTATTATTTTTTATTTTTTTTCGGTTCCTTGCGTGATTATGTTTGTAGCTTAAATATCATTCACTCGATTCGCATCTCCTCTTCAGGTAATCGTTTAAGTTTCTAGGTGCCTTTTGTTTTGGTTTGTTCTTCCATTCCGAGTTCGTGCATTTTCTTGTTGATGACGGAAACTCTCGACCAAACAAAAGAATGGAGAATTGGATCCAGAGTAGCATCATCGAAACTCGAAACCAATTTTCTAAAATTGTCTAACAGCTTTGAATAAATATTAAACAATAGAAGCTGGTTAATCTAAAAACTACGACTCCAGAAATAAATAATTAAATTTATTTATAAAATTAGATAAAACAAGATAGAAAGAACATCCAAGCAGAGAAATCTTTTTATTTTATTTTAGAAAAGAAGAAAAACAATACTTAAAAGAGGTTATAACTTATAACGTATCTGTCGTTAAATCTGTTGAATAATTCTTACAAAACACAATCGTTACAAAAGTCAATTGGGTTCCCACGAAACGGTGGGGCCCATCGTGACCAGGTCTTTTTACATGATCTCATCTTCCTCCGTACCCTATTATTGATTTCAATTTGTAAGAATGTTTCAATTAAAGATTGTCTGAAAGTTTCAGGAGAGGCAACAAGGATGGGAAAAAGCTGGTTAACATGTGTCTCGGTCTCTTGTTTATCCCCAGGAAAAGACAAAAAGCATCAAGTTGGTTTTTCAGAATTTATTCTATATCATAAATCTAATGTTTGGAATAATGATTCTGAAATGTTTAATCAAGATTTGCTAACTCTTTGTTTTTGATTCTTCAAGAAACCGGAGAAAGAGAAGAAGAAATGGTTTGGGAAACAAAAGAGTAGAGAATCCATTGAATTCTCTGTGGAGGAGACTCCTCCGGTTGACCCTTCATCTTCCTCTATTACTCGGCCGTCTCCTCCTCCTCTGTTGCCGGATTTTGCTCCTCAGCCTTTGTTACCACCACCGTCCCCTCCTCCTCCTCCTCCCCCTCCTCATCCTCCATCTGCCAGCAATAAAGGTTATGGTGGTTCCAAAGAAGAAAAGACTAGACAAGCTCTGGCTCTTGCATCGGCTGTTGCAGCCGAAGCAGCTGTTGTGGCTGCGCATGCTGCCGCGGAAGTTGTGCGTCTCACACAGACGACCCCAACACATCAAATTGAGGAATCAAAGGAGGAAGCTGCCGCCATCAAGATCCAAAACGCTTATAGATGTTACAAGGTATATACAAATCATTCATTCCCTTATTCTTTTATTTGGAGGGGGGTTTAGTCAGAGCCGTCTTTTAGGATGTGCAATTGGGACATTCCCATACTGTCGGATCATATAATAAAATTATTTTTTTTTCTGAAAATTTAAAATATGTTTAGAAATTAGCGATTATCAACAAAAAAAAAACAACATATTCAAACTTCCCAAACTGTGAAAAAATTGTCGGGAATCAACTTTTTCCCGGGATTTCCGATGGATATTAGTCATCAATATCTGTCGGAAATTAAAATCTTAGGAATTTCTGACAGATTTTCGAAGATATAAAAAGGGGGAATTTGAAAACTACCGTATATATGATTTAAAATTTGAAAAATACATCTCTTTTTTTATTTTTTGAAAACTACACTTTCTCATATATGATAAGACACTTTTTTCCTATTTTATTTCAAAATTAATTTTTTAATAGTTACAGTTATTAATTTCGAAAATGTTTAAATTATTATAATTATTAGTATTTATGTTTTAGATAAATACAGTTTATTTAGACCAAAAAAGATAAAGACATATTAAATCTTAAAATATATAATTGATAAAGTTTGTAAAATATTTCAAGATCTATCTGTACATAATTTCAGTTTTATAAAGTCTATATAAAAATATTTATAGAACAACGTTTATAAAATATCTATATAAAAAGGTCTATAAAAAATTCTATATAAAAAATGTCAATAAAAAAAGTCTAATCATAATAAGATATTCTAATTTAGCGTTTAAAAGTGTAGTGAATATCCTAATAAGATATTCTATTAAGAAAATATTTAAAATTAAATAATTAAAATTTTAACTGTTGGGATGTTTTTAAAAACAAATTTTTGAAACTCAACACTATTTTTTGTTTGAATTTTGATATTAAAATAATTATATACTTAAAGTAAATAATTTGGTCATTTCACATATAAATAAGTGTATTTTTCAAAAGAATAAAAATGAGATGTAGTTTTCAAAATAAAAACTAATAAAAAGGCAGATTTCCAAATTTCCTCATATAAAAATACGAATTTCTGATGGAATGTTGTTTGTTGGAAATGTCATTGAGAATTCGTCGGATAAGTTTATAACGACAAATTTCTGACAAAATACCAAAGAACAGCTTTGATGGATATACTCCCTCTGTTCCAATATATAAGATGTTCTACCCAAAATCACAGATTTTAAGAGTTATATAAATTATGATTTTTTAAAAAAAAAATTACATTGAAAATACCATTTAGTTTTTAATGAAAATAGTTTAACCAATCATAAAAAAGACTGCATAATATAAATAGTTGTAACAAATCAAAAGCATTTAATTTTTGCATAGAAACTTGTAAAACATCATATAAAATAAAACAAACTTTTTTTGCTTAAACATCTTATAAAATGGGACAGACTACAAAGGGAGTAAGAAAATTTACTTAGTTTGTTATAAGAAGATTTACGTTTAGTTGATCATTTGCAAAGGCCCTCCTTAATTAGTTGGATTTTATTGGGGTTTCACAGGCGAGACGCACTCTACGCATGCTGCGAGGAATGGCCAGACTTAAGACATTGCTGCAAGGAAAATACGTCAAAAGACAGATGAACGCTATGCTTAGCTCAATGCAAACTCTTACACGTTTACAAACACAGATTCAAGAGAGGAGGAATCGGTTATCTGAAGAGAACAAAGCTCGTCACAGGTTGATTCAGCAGAAGGGTCACCAAAAAGAATACCACCAAAATCAGAATTTGGTAATTAATTAATCTCTTCACTTTTTACCATAATGTGTGAACCAAAATAACCAATTCTTGTTTGCAGACTATCGTGGGAGATTTTGATTCCAGCAATAAATCAAAGGAACAGATAAAAGCAAAGTTTGTGAATCGAAAAGAAGCTTCTGTAAGACGTGAGAGGGCTTTGGCGTATGCTTATAGCCATCAGGTACATTATAAAACTAATCCAACTTCTTTGTGAATTTATTCATATGCATATATATTTATGTCGGAAAATGAAAACAGCAAACCTGGAGAAACACTTCAAAACTTCCACACCAGACTCTGATGGACGCAAACACTCCGCATTGGGGTTGGAGTTGGCTTGAGAGGTGGATGGCTTCTCGTCCGTGGGATCCTCAATCCAACGACGATCAGGCCTCCCTCAAGAACTCGTCCAAACCCGAAAACTCCCTGAAGACTTCTCCTGCTAGATCTAAAGCACTAAAATCAACCAGCCAAAAAGCTATCCAGTGGCCTACAAACAATGCATCCAAGAGCATGAAGAGCGAGGAGGCTAACCGCAGGCACAGCATCGGTGGTGGATCATCTTCAAATGTCAAAGATGATGAGAGCGTTGGTAGCTCTTTATCACGGAGAAGTTCCTTTGGTAACACGGAAACTGAGAAATCCAAAGCTAGTGTTGAGACAACAAGCAACTTAACTAACCCGCAACCATTGAAGAAACCCAAGGCTAGTGTCGGAACAACAAAAAATACGGTTAACACGCAGACCATGAAACCAAAAGCTACTGTGGGAATAACAAGTAACTTGGCCAGCACGCAAGCTATGAAATCAAAAGCTACTGTGGGAGAAACAAGTAACTTGGCTAACACGCAAGCTCTAAAGTCAAAGGTTAATGTTGTAGCAACGAGCAACTTGGGTTCGCAAAAGAAGAACGTTGTGACTGATAAAAAGAAACCTCCGCAAATGGTGTTGCCAAAGAAGAGGCTTTCATCTTCTACTTCTCTTGGGTCAACGAAGAAGGCGTTGGTTTCGGACAAAGCAACAACAGGCGTTGCAAATGGAGAGAAAAAGAGAAGAAATGGCGGTAGCAGTTAACCTAAAGTTATTGTCTTTTCTAGACCAAGAAGTTGCTTCGATGGAGATTTAATAGATAGCATCTCAAATCCGAGATATGCTTTCCACCTACGCAAATACAAGAGAAATGGAGAGAGAAAAAGAAAAAGTGTGTATTTTTGGTTGTTTTCTTCGGGTGAGTATAAATTACTATTGTCCAGTTCGGTTTGGTTTTTACCTGTTTGACTGTTATCTTTATTGTTTTAGTTAAAAACCTATATTTCGCATTTCCTCCTTATTTAAATAGTCGTTGAAATTTGTTCTACAATTCATTTCGTGCTAAGTCAATCCAACAAATATTAATAGGAAAACTATTTAATATATTTTTATTAATGAAAACTTTTGAAGCTTTTTTAGCTAAATGTGGATAGTTAAGGTTTTTGGTAGTTTTCCAAAATATTAATAGTAATAATGAGTGGTTTAACAAAAAATTCTATATATTTAAAGACAGAATTTTTTTATATATTTTAACGAAATATTTTATTTTGTCTAATGTAATATAAATTTAGTCATAAAATTTTCTGAATCTTATTCTAATCGTATATTTAAATTTAAAAGAATAAGAAGAAAATATAATCTAAATTAAATTGTATAGATTGAAAAAATAAACTAAACCAAAATATTTGGATAAGAAAATAAACTAAATCAAAATCTATGAATGAGAAAATAAACTAAGCCATATTCATGTTTAAGTGTCTCACGTTGGTTCGGTTGTGGGTTTAGCTCTTGGTAGATAACTTTTGGTCCAATGAAATCATGTTGTGTGATTTTTCAATTTGTCACTAATTAAGGAGCAAGGAATCAGATTGTTCGGAGAGGAGAGCGTGAAGCTGAGGACGTCCAATAAGAAGAGCCAGCTGAGTTAAGCACAAATTGAGGTCAACATCAAATGTTCCAACTCAACCAACATTTGGAATACACATTCACTCACCTAGAGTCCACTACAAAGAAGAATCATTCCAATAGCTTTCACAAGAAGAAATTATTGAACGTTTAACTTAGAAGATCACCAATGGACATGATAAAGACGGAAGATTATTAAATGAATCATTCTGACCAAACCAGGAAGAATGAAACAACATCCAACTGTTTTGGATTTTCAACTCATAAAAAAACCACTTGGAATTTGATTCACATCAAAATAGGTTCATGCATGGAAGTTATTGATTTTACAAGTTGGAAAACTGGTTTCAGACTACACTATCCAACTAGGCAAAAGATCGATATGCACAGCCCAACTCACTTACAATCTTGACCTGAGACCACTTATAGAATGTTAATGGATTTCTCATGGTCCCAAAAAGCTCAAGAAATGAAGAGACATCCAATGAAGCCCCAAGTTATCATCCATTTCCAGAACAAGTCAACTTGGGTCCATTTAAGGAAATCACTAGACTATATCGGTTTAGGCGCATCCAGAATTATTTGTAGCGATCTGGAGAGGCATCAAACCATTAGTAGAGAAACTAAGTCAACCAGGATGGTAATATAATATCTTATCATGCACCAGCAATCACATGATCGGGAGGATCAAATTCAAACACACTTATCATCTTTAGAGCATATTTCCATCAAGACTCAACAGATTTTTATCCCAAAGAAAGTGTAACACCCGTCTCATCGCCACTAGAGAACGGCGTGCCACTAACCACATCACATGACTCAAATACTCAAATCCTCAATGTCTCATAACTCAGCTACCTTCAATACTATATGTATAAAATAAAATACGAAGAAAACATAAAATTCCAAAGAAGCACCCGTATCGTCATAAGCATAAATTACTTGTCCGTCTCACCTGAAAAGCTGAAAAGGGAAGAAAGAGGGGTGAGTAATAGGGGAGTCACTCAGTGAGGTATGGGATGCTAATCACAAAAAACGCAAATTGATCATAGCACGCCAAACACAGAAAATAGACTAAACATACACAACCACGGTACCTAAAGTACCCAAAGAACAACCAATGCCCTACTACCGGATCAAGTGACCGACGACACCCTCCTCCCCAGAGGTAGTATGGGATAGTGCCCACTCACACCGCCCGTAGACGTTTTATCGATCTGCCTGAGATACTGACAACCGGTCGACTAAGCTGCCAGTACCCCACGACGCAAGTACAGAAGTCACGTCTCTGTACCCCCGCAAATCCTACCGTCCACACAATCAAACCAACCCTAGTACTAATCATGGATAAAAGAATTAATTAACAGTTTAATACACAATCTATGGATTGAATCATCAATATTCCTAACTCCAATTTACAAACAAAACTACCTAGACTCGATCAAGAAAATGGAACACTATCTAAGGCGATTTTTGACGAAAAGTACGATATTCTGCGGAAAAGCCCTCACCTTAGCCAAAACAGATGATAAGTGCGGCTTCTAAACTCCAGATGCTCAAACGGATGCCAAATCTGAGATCACGGCGAAAGATCGAGTGAGAACGGTCTTCGAACGGCGAAAAACAGTTAAAGAATTTAACTAGTCAAAGTCAACAGAAAGTCAACGGTCAACGATCAAATCAGTCAAACCAGTCAAACCGGACCTAAACTAAACCGGACCCGACCGAACCGGTTACCCAAACCGGGTCCAAACCCGAGCGAAATCCCTAAACCAACTTGAATCAATTAAACTAAACTGAAAATTAAACCAACTAAACCAAAATTAATTAAACTAAACCAAAAATCTAATTAATTAAACCGGTTCAATCTAATTAAACTTAAATTAAACCAACTATACCAACTAATAGTGGAGGCGGAGATCGTGATGCGTTGCGGAGGTTGGCGATCGGAGCTCCGGCACGGAATTGAAGACGCAGCCACCGGGGAACAATGACAGAGGTGGTGTGATGACGCCGGGACGGAGGAGAACACGGTGGAGTGAGATCGGAGCAAACGTAGCAGATTGGAGATGGTGGAGAAGATGATAGCTTGCATCACAAGTAAGGAGAAAGCACAAACGATCTTCCTCCGATGGGCCTAGTGGTGACTGACGATGACTCCAGCAAGGATCTCCAGTGATAGCTCGTGCAGAGGAAGCGACAACAGTGGCGGAAGAGGACGGCACAGTGAAGCTCCCCACTCGGCAATGGAGGACAACGGCGGCAGAGAGAGCAACACGAGTTTCCTTCTTCTTGTCTCCTTCCCCTCTCACTCTATCCCTCTCTTACTTCTTCTTCTTTGTCGGCTGCACGATAGGTTAACGGAGAAGGAGATGTGTATGCTTATATACATATATGTGTTACACGATCACACGATCACAAAGAGGAAAGGGTAGTGGGCTTTAACTGGGCCATAAGAAGAGAGAAAAGGAATTGGGCTGGAGTGGTGGGATGGGGTCGTTACAGAAAGCCACACCATAAACCAAGCCAGTCAAGCTTTCCACAGAATCTTCACCTATGCCTTCAAACCATCCAGATACATGTGAAGCCAAGAATCCCATGATTCTAGTCAATTCACCATCAAATGCACAAAATGCTCAATTTTGTGATTTCTTCAATTATTTGATATCTTTATGATTTCTAATCTGAGCACTCTATAATCTAATATCTAGACCATTTTAAAACACACCTTTCACTCATCAAAAAGTAAAATATCTAATTTGTTTCCATTTTTATCAAACAAGTTTTTTTGATTAAAATGTTTGTCTTTAGTTTCACTTAAGATATTCATTTGATTCTCTAAGTTATAGAATTATGATTGCTTGTGTGATCATTTAAACAAGTCTGGTTCTCCAAGGATTGAGAGAGTCAGTCAAAGCCAAACCCAAGGATTGAGAGATCAATCACAAGTTTCATCACCATCACTACCTTCATCCCTTTCCGCACCAAGCTTGATATCAGTTCTTGATCACATTGTGGAGTGAGACTGTGGAGTAATTCCTAGGATTTATTATTTTGGGTCAAAATATAGTTAATGATGCTGAGCCAATTATTAGGGTCGAAATCAACAAACTAAAAAAAAACGGCGAAACAGATCGGATCCGACTAAATCAAGCGGCTCTAGCCCTCAGAAACCAAATCTTCCTGAGTTATGGTCTGGATGATAGCCAGGTGTGACCCAAGTGAACCGGACAGCACGACAGGATCACCCTGAATCGTGATTTGATCGGATTGGCTCTAGTTGTGCTGCCGACGATCTCTCCCGCACACCAGGCTGCCCCCACAAACGATGCATCCGAGCTAAATGACCGGTCAAGATGATTGATCCTTCCAAGTAGTGCTGCTAACGATCTTTCCTGAGTTGTTCTATACCGTCCGACCCAACATTCCAAGCCGTATCGAGTACCAGGGCGTTCTGCAAGTTGTGCCTCCTAGCTAAGAGACCAACCGAAAAGAGCGAGCCTTCTCAGGTTGTACCACAAATCCTCCTCCATCCGAGCCGAAATTCTGAACTGTTGACATGCTAACAAAGCTAAACCATGCATCCGAACAAAATTACCGGCCAGAAGGAAACGTACCAAGCCGAATGGATCAGTAACGCGAAAAAAACAAACTGAATTGATCGATGAAACACATGAAATGAACCAGTGAGCGACGACAAAACTAAACATATCGGGAGACCCGTTCCAAACTGATCTTCCGATTAGCCAACACATGAACCACCAAGCACATGATCCCGAGCGAAAGGAGAGCAGTTTACATGTGCCAAACCAGGGAGCGATTCGAGTATAGCCAAGCCAAACTGGTTCACCGAACAAACCGTGGTCAACCCGAGTTGGTACAACCAATTCCTGAGACAAAGACGTTCAAATCAACAGGGTTAAGGCAAATGACTAATCATTTTGTCGGCTGACCAGAAATTTTTCGAATGTTCTATAAGAACTTTCCAAAAGTCGTTAGAGGCATGAGGATGAAAAAAATCTCTACAAATCTCAGAAGATATTATATTCGAAACATCAAACCTCTACTATATAAAGAGAAGCATAGTTTGAATTTGGGAGGATATTTTTTCCCTATCAGAAATACTTAGCACCTTTGTTCTTTACGAGAAACTTGAAAAAACAGCTTACAATCTTTGTACGAAAAAGCTTCGCTTATTAGTACTAATAAAATTTACTTTGCAATCTATTCTTGAGTTTTTCCACTAAGAAACTTCAGATCCCTAAATTTGTTTCATAAATTTAGCTTTGCGACTTTTGATTCTCACAATTTGGTGTCGGCTGTGAGGACATGAAATTTTCTGACACTTAATAACAAAATAAACACGAGATTTAAAGAGTTGCTGCTGATGAAGCATACAACAACAAAATGCAAAGCAGCATCAGGATGCGAGCACTGCGAAAACATCTACCACAGCCATCACTGAGATGAAGGAGATGCTAGCCACAATCCTCAAGAAGGTGAAGGATCGGATATGGGCACTTGCATCCTTAATATGAAGCTTATTCTTGCAAACTTCCGCATCGTTAGCACCCATGAATTTGTTTGCCGATGATATGAACCGAAAAAGGAGAATAATCATTATCTAAAACAAATAAAATGATATTAACGACTAATTGGAGATGCACCTTCATTCCATGTACATCATGTACGCCTAATACTCCACGACAGTGTAGGAAGGAGGAAGAAGGACATTACGATCGTTGATCACTGAAAAAAGACTGCAACTACAAGACTGTATCTATACACTCCTTTTGATGAGTCAAACATAAATATGGGCTGGTTTGAATTATCCCACAGAAGATGCACTCTGCAAGATATATGTTTTGGCTCCTTATAACCACAGTCTTCATAAACATTTTTCCATTTGTTCATTGCTGAGACATGCATATTCGGCTCGGCCAAGCTCTAGCTAATACTTGCGTGGAAGCAGCAAGCACACCCAAAATAATCTGTCAGGCTCAGAAGGGCACTCGACGATGATGAACAATCCTTGTGTTCTTTGAGAAAGGAACCGGCTGGGCCACTGGAGGGGTTGTCTCCACCACGAACAGGCTTGGTTCCACCATTACCATAGTTGGCATGACAATCCCCAAAGTTGGCTCGACAATGAAAGGAGCTGGCTCGATGACATTTTTTGTTGCCTCTTTCTCTCACCTTGCCTTCTCTTCTCGTTTCTCTCGGAACAACCTCTAGCTAAAACGTACAAGATGGGAGTTCATAGAGAAAGAAGAGAGAGAAAGTTGCACTTGAGTTTTTGAGAATTTGTGAGAATAATATAAGGAGAGGAAGGATATATATATATATATATATATAGAAGTTTAGACATGGATCTCAACTCAAGTGCAATTATGATTGTCTTCGTTTTCGAACATTAATACCTAAAAGATTTAAATTATAAAAAGAAATTCAACTCCTCCAAAGAAACTACTTTAAAAAATTTAAATACCACACATATTTGGATGAATCCTTTTTTTTTTAATGCCAAGAAAAAATTCTTAGCTGCTTAAAATTAAAGCTTGCATGCTTTTCTTTTATTGTTTTTTTCCAACAATCAGCTTGCGTGTGGTCTTAATTTTTGCAATAATGACATTCAGTATTGCTATTGTTGGATTTAGTTTTAGTGGGTGGATTGGTTCGTCTTTAGCTGTAACTCTTTGTATTGTAGTATTTATCCTGTACGTACATTGGTTGTAGCTGTATATTTATTGTTGTAGCTTTTTTAGCAGAGATTTTGCTGTAGTTATATTGGCTGTAGTTGTAAGTATTTGGCTGTATATATCTTAGATAAAACATGATTGGTAAATTATAAGATTTGTTTGTGTAACATGTATAAAATAATTATTTTTCTATTAATTAAAATATTTTGTATTAGTAAAAAATGAAAATTATCTCTTATTAGAATTTTAAAGTTAGAAAATTACTAAAACTCAAAAAAAAAAACCTTAGCTAAATAATAAAAAATCGAATTTTTTTTAATAAAAACCTTAGCTAAAATAATGATTCAAACTAATGATTACACCAATGATTACACAAAAGAGCATCGGTTAAAGTAATATGCTGGACAATATTGCATGAACAGAAGAGAAGTTTACATTAACGAAGAAGCAGATTATTTTGGTTGGGTCGTAGGTTAAGAAAATTGTGGTTAGAGTTTTGTTTTTATATCAATTCTTTTATATTTATTTTTCACTTTTTCCTTTTTTAACTGATAAAATCTATTTTCACATTATTTTTTACTTTTTCCTTTTTCTTAACTGATAATTTATATTTTCATATTTATCTAATATTTATTAATGATTTATTTTCTCTACAGCTTTTACAACCCAAAAATAAGGATGTGGGATTTTGCATAATACAATACATAAAGAGAGAGATTTTTTTTTGGCTGTATCTTTAGAAAATAAAGCTACATCATGATTGGTTGGGCATTGATGTTTTAATGATAAAGAAGGCTGTAGGAGCAAGATACAGCCCAACCAATCACCCACTATTTCACAGAACCAAAAACTCATGTCAATCTCTGAGTTGATAAGAACACAAAAGCAGAAGCATACCTTTTGGATCCATGGTGTAAGCTTTGAATTTTGGTAATGGTTGTTCCACAACGAACCCAAAATAGCTTAAGGTCTCTGTTGATGGGATGCAGAGAATATTTTTGTATTTCTGATATGGGTTGTCATGGAGATCTATATATATATATATATAGACAATTTCTAATTCGATTTTCAACTGGTGCTACTTAAGTGAGATCTTTTTACTTTATTGTACAAATAGTGTAAATTGAAAACATTATTTCTGATCAGGTAAGAAAATGTGCATAAACACAACTAAAACATAAAACACAAAACCTGAATGAAAAAATCCCACTACACCAAATGATCATCAAACACTGAAACACTCATTCGATCAGTATGCTCATGAAAGACCTTTGGTGTGATCCCCTATGTAAGAGGATCTGCTATCATGGAGATTGTTCTTAACTGTACTATGGAAATCTCTCCACTTTGTACTCTTGCGTGAACTACAAGCAACTTAATTTCAATAAACTTTGGCTTTTTCGTGCTTCTATTCTTGTTGGAGTACATAACAGATGTTATATTGTCATAATATAACTATAGTGGTCTTTCAATTCCTTCAAGAATTCACAGTCGAGTGACAAAATTCTTCAGCCAAAACCCCTTATTGGATGCCTGAAAAGCTGCTACAAATTCCGCTGCCATTGTGGAGAATGCTACTAGTGATTGCTTTGCACTACGCCAAGCAATAGCTCCACCAGCCAACAGAAAAACATAGCCTGAAGTGGATTTTTTACTATCTTGACATCCAGAAAAATCAGAATCAGAATATCCATTGATTTCCAATTTGTCTGATCTCTGATAAGTGAGCATGTAGTCTTTTTTTCTTGCAGGTACGTCAAGACCCTTTTGACTGTTTTACAATGGTCCATACCAGTATTGCACAAGTATATGCCCAAAACTCCAACTATGTATGCTATATCTAGACGCATACAAACTTGAGCGTACATTGGAATCCCCATTGTCGATGCATGAGGGATCTTCTGCTTCTTTTAGATTACCAACTTTCCTTTAGGGCATCGTTTGAGACAAAATTTGTCTTCTTTATCGGCTGGGGTATATCCAGGTTTGCAATTATGCATGTCAAATCTTGTACATACTTTATCGACATAACTCTATTGTGATAATCCAACTCTACTATTGTTACAAAAATTTGTGAGCAACTATTTTTTCTCAATATTATGCCGATTTATATATGAAATCTTTACCAAATTATTTAGTCATAATTCACTATTTCGTCATAATATTATGAAGAAATTGAAGTAATAAATTTTTGTCACTAATAGTGATGTAAATGTTACAAAATATATAGTAACAAATTTTATTACTGATTTGCGATAATATCTAGTAACTAAATTGTTCGATTTTGTGACTAAACAAAAATACTAGTAGTTACAATGTTTTTGTTTGGACATGTTGTTACAGTTAGTCACTGTTTTACTGACTTTAAAATTTGGTCATAGATTGTGATGTTATCATTACCACTTTGTGACAAAGATTAAGATAACAGGTAAATCAGAAAATAAATAATATAACAGGTTCAATTTTAGAAAAAAAAATACTCAAAAATATATAACAACTAAAAAAGAGTATGAATGACATAATAAAGTGTAAAAATAATATTGAGTTTCGTCACAAGATAATTCCATATAAGAATTTTTGTCTTCAGCATCTGCTCCAATTTCTTCTTCAACTTCCCCATCATCGAGATCTTCGGCTTGGCAATGTGTAGTGCCTCGACATGCAATAAATCAGCTTGGACAATTGAATTATCATTTTCATGTTGCATTGCAGTGAAATCCAAATCTCGGTTGACCAATACTTTCCCACTCAATTATATCATAAGTGATGCTTTCCAATGTTGGTCCTTTTTACGTTGAGTCATCTATGGATATAGAACATAACATACTTGTTCTACTTGTGAAGCCAAAACAAAAAGATCGTATTTTTAAAAAATCCCTTTAGCATTAATATTGACAATCCCTGACTTTTTTATTCTTGTAAATTTCCCAATGATTAAGTCATACCAATCACATTTGAAAACCACAGCTTTAAGATCAACTGGTCTGGAATAATGAATCTCAAAACCTCTCTCAATAATCCATAGAAATCACGTTCATTACTTGAGCCAGAAGATGTTGTACCTTTGACAGAAACTCCATAATTGGCATTCTTTTTGTCTTTTCCATGATCATATGCATGAAATATATATCCACGACAAAAATAGATAGGTGAACGAGTAACCTGAATCATTGGACCATGAATGAGAGTCAACAACCACTTTGGATATGAATTATCCTTTCATGTATCCTGCACCAATTTAAAAATATTAAATCCATATACACAGATTGTAATATATGTTTATCAAATATTTATCAGGATAGTATTTTTAAAATAAAAATAAATCTTACATGGTTTTGTAACTAGTTTGAATATTCCTTTTCTCTAAGCTCAATTAAATTGTTTGCGTTTATCCTGGGATTGGCCGCAATTATATTCTCATCAAATAACCTATACACAAGAACTCATGAAGAAGAATACATTATTTTATATCTACTATATCAAAATATAAACTGAAGTGTATATATGCATTTTAATTTTTCATACCTTTCAAATTGTCTTAACTGATTGCAGTTCCGGAAAATATATATGTGTTTGATTTGATGATCTTTATCTTGGAGCCATATTTCCTTTTGTTTACTACTGCCCTCACTGGGTGAAAAAATATATCTGGAATTTCATCAAATTCATGTGTATCTTCTTGATTACCTCCATCATAGTATCACTACAAAAAAAGAGCATATTACATCATTTCTTTTTAATATTTACATCAATTATAAATGATGCAAATAACTTTTACATCACTTAAATAAATGATTCTGAATGTGATGATGCAAATAATTTGCATCATTTTATTAATAACTGATATAAATATTAATCATATTAACATCAATTATTATAATAGATGTAAATATGTGTCAATTGTAAGAAAATGATGTTAATTTTTACATCAATTTATTAAGTGATATTAGTATTAGTGTCAGTTAAAATAATTGATGTTAAATATTTATATCAATAATAATTAATTGATTCTAAAATTAATATTAATTTTTATAATTAACATAATTACGAAAAAATATTTTATTAACAAAAACTTATTTTTAATAATTCTATAATTATTTATCTATAGCAAAAATCATTTCAAATATCAACTAATTAGATTTTAATAACAGAACAGAATCAGTATTTAAAATATTATTGATAACATTTTGTTATACTTTTTTTTTTTACAGAAACGTTTTTTTATACATTAAAATAAAATAAAAACGAATTTTTATTTACAAAACAAAAATAAAATCACAAATCAAACCAATAAACTTAATTATCAATATTCTTGCTTTTGCTTCATGTATGTTTCTTCATTCCATCTTCATTCCATCTCCATTCCATCTTCATTCAATCTTCATTCCATCTCCATTCCATCTTCATTCAATCTTCATTCCATCTTTATTCCATCTTCATTCAATCTTCATTCCATCTTTGTAAATCTTCTACCATTAGAGATTACTTGAATATTATCATATGTAAAAACATTCATATCCTAAAAGATTGAAAGTAAAATAAAAAGATTAAGTTTTATAAGAAATTTAACAATTTACATTTGAATTAGAATAACAATTCTAAAAATATAGATAGCATAAATTTGTGGATTACCTGTATTTTTTCACTAAATCATGTAGAAAGCATACTATTCCTAATAGTTACCTTTTGCATCTCTCTATTGATCTTGAATATAATATGAAAGAAAACAGTTTTAGAAGATGAGAGAAATATCAATCATCAAATTTTAAAAAGAAATTTGAAAACTGTGTTGAAAACTTTTTCTAAAGGTGTGGAGGATGGAAGAAGATGAATATAGCATGAAAAAATGAACTAATATTGGAGGTGAATTTAAAAACAAATCTAACTATTTATTTTTTTAGATAAAATAGAAAAATATCTCTATATTTATGGAAACAAATATATTGCATATATATGTATTTTTATTGGAATTAAATTCTCTTTAAAAATAATACTGCAAATATCCGTTTTAGTTGTTGGTGAATAAAATATAATCTAACTAATTTATTTTTGAGATAAAATTATAAAATCCCTACATTTATGGCAGCAAGTATATATCGTGTGTATATATACATATCTCTATTTTTAGTGGTATATAAGTTTCTTTTTTAAAATATTAATGCATTAAATGTGAAACTAATTAACTATTAATATTTAATTGACGAAAATTGGCAAATTTAAAATAATTTTTTATTTTTAATTATAGTAAAACATATATATATATATATATATCAATTATATCATTGATGCAAATTATTTTAATTTAATTAAAATAGTTTTTTAAAAAAAATATGATGGAAAAAAAATAGTTACAAACAATTGAAGTTAATTTTCACATAATTATTTTGATAGTATTAGTATTTCTTTACATCATCTTTTTTTTTTAATTGATGCTAAAGGAAAAAGAATATATACATCAATTTCAACAATTGAGGTTAATTCACATAATTAATTTAGTGATATTAAAAAAATTATTAGCATCAGTTTTTATTGATGTAAATTTTGTATCAATTTGATAAGTGATGTTAACCACAAAAATAAATACATCATTTATATAATTGATATTATTTTTTAAAATAATATCATTTTTGTGAAAATGATACAAATTATAACTATATAGCATCAATTTATTGAAATGATGTTAAGTTAGTTAATAATAACATCACTTATTATTATTGATATAAAATTGTTTATATTTGTCTCACTTCTTAATAAGTAATTTAAAACAGTATCACTTGATTTTGTGATACAATTTAAGTGATTTAATTCAACCTTTTTTGTAGTGTATTGGTCTTTTCTTTGTATTTTTTTTTGTCTTGATGGTGTGACTCAAAATAATAACTACACAAAGTAGAAATCTATTTATTGATGTATTGTTCAACAATTGAGCCTTCTACCTTTGCTTTTTTCATTTTTTTTTTCAGATGATCCATGTATCTTTCAAAAGGATACTTCTATCTAAATTGCATGTCCTCCAAGACTAGCTTCCTGTGGCAATTGTATACGCAAATGCTCCATGATATCAATAAAGAAGGAGGGAATATTCTCTAGGTTATAGAGAACCATGAAAATATTCTTAATGAACATCGTAACACCATCTTTCTGTACTGTTCTTACATATATATCCAGAAGAAAAAAAGTTAACACCTACACCCAAAATTATATGAATTACAATTTTTAATCACGACATATAATATAAATTAAACAAAAGTTGAATACTTACTAGGTAGTGCATTCTGTACAAGGTTACTGAAAGTAGTTCTTGCATTAAAAAATGGCAGTCATGACTTTTAATCCCAGTTAACTTTTCTCCTGCTAGATTAACACATTTAGATAAACTTGATAAATATCCATCAGAAAATTTAACATCTTTTTTGAGCCATGGTAGAAAAACAATTCTTGCATCAGCTTATAGTCTTAAAACTGGGATTGGTGCATTTACATCAGTTTCTAAGTTTAACTCTTTGAGATTACAATGATCTTGCAAATCAAGTTGTGATTTGATGCTATATTTCATTTTTCCCTTCACAATCACCACAGTGTTTATGGTACTATAATAAAAAATAATAATTTCGATGTGCATCACATCAAGATTGTGTAGAACTTTATGATCCTTCCAATAAGGCATATCCCAAAACATTCTCTCTTTATGCCAGTTGTGAGTGCTACCATAGCCTTGTAGTTTTTCATGGTTTCCCCCACATTCAACTTTTTTTTGGTAAACCATAGACTACTTCCTTCAAAAGTACCTCGCCTATTAGTACCGGAGGTAGATTATCGTTCACAACCCTTCCTCTTTCCGAGTTTTTCTTATTCCGCTGATAGTTATGATCTTCTGGTAGAGAACACCAATGACAATCAAACCAACTTGTTTTTCTGCCACTCTTTAACTAAAGTGCATTGGTGTGATCCAAACAATAAGGACATGCCAACTGACCATGAGTTGTCCACCCCAAAAGCATACCATATATGGGAAAGTCGCTAATGGTCCACATTAGTATTGCTCTTAAAAAAATTATGTTTAGTAGATATATAATGCACTGCAACACCGTTAAACCACAAATCTTTCGACACTTCTATCAACGATTTTATAAATACATCCAAACTTCTCTTGTGATGATTTGGACAGGAACTAGAATGGTTAGAAACATAAAGTCTTGTTTCATATACAGCCCAGGTGGCAGATTATGTGGATTCAAAATAACATGCCATAATGAATAATTATGTCCTGAATAGCAAATGGGTTAAAGCCATACATAAATAATACAATGTAAACAATTTCTTGATTCTGATTCAAAATCAGGGAATATACCTTTTGAAAATGCTTACATGCTTCTCCATCTCATGACATATTTATCTATCACTCGCTAAATGTCCTGCATGCCATCTCATATCTTTTTTAGAATTACTAGATTGATGCCGGCATTTGCCGATATGCAATTTTTTTCTGCCCAATTTTTTTAGTAGGGCCAAATCTATCTTTTTTACTGAAACAAACAACTTTCTTCCTTTCCAGCATTTTTTCAAAATATCATGCAATTATCTTGACGCATGTTAATCTTTTGATACAGTAAACCCAAAGACGGCTTAAGCTTCTTGATATCATAGTATGACTTTGGTAAATTGTTACCGTCTAGCAAATATTCTTGCAATCTGAGCAATAAAATCCATACAATTCTGAGAGAAATTCTAACCAGTCTTCAGACCCATAAGCTGAGCTGCTAAAGAGAGTTTTGAAAGACCCTTTTTACATGCATCATAAATTGGTTGATTTGCAGCATCAGAAATATTGTAAAACTTTTTTGCTTCAGAGTTAAGTTCTTCTTCCATAATCTGATCAAACTCTGGCTCTACATTACGAAACCATTGTCCACATAAGGATTTATTGGCTCTGTGTGAGAGTCGGACCCATCTTCTTTTAGAATCTCTGTTTAACATTTGGTAATCTTCTCCATGAGAAGCCCAAACCGAATAGTTAATTAAGTATGAAACCTTTATTATATAAATGTGCTGATACAATATCTTCTTTCAATAGTCTTCCCCCATTCTCACACTTAATACATTGATAAGACAACTTTTGATTCTCCCAGACAGAGGTTAACTTTTTGCAAACTCGATGAAATTTTCCATCCTTTAATAATAGGTTTCTGAAACTTAATTGGTTGTATGATAAATTCTTTCATGTATCCAACGCCTTGTCACATATACATCACTACTTGAAGACATTACAATTACCCAAAAATATATTTAGGTCAATATTATATTTAAATTTTATTATTTTCATAGATTACTTTTATATTATTTCTACAATTTCAAATTTTAGTTACAAAGACTTAATTAAATAAAATGAATACTTATAATTATTTATAATATGTATATATAATTTATTTATTTATTGCATAAATTATATTAATTTGCATATATTTATAACAATAGAAAAATTTTGTACTATTATTTAATTTTGTAAAATATTTTATAGCAAAAGCGTATGATAATATCATATAGTAAATAATGATAGTTTAAGATTAAATATAATAAATGCGAAATAATATATCTAGCCTAAGATGTAAAATAATAATATAGATTAAAAAGGTTGTCCAAAAAAAGAAAATTAAGAAAAAAACCAAAATTCTTGACAAAAGGAAAGCTAATTTAAAGTTATTGCAGCAACTGGAAAAGTGAAAGACATAATTCATGAAATAAGTAAAAAATCAACCTTGGATACCATGGGTTGCAGAATCGTAGTAACGGTAGTACTCAACAGACATACCACAGGTTTCTCCAAATTGGTTTTGGTATGAAAATGACACTCTAGAAGAATGAAAACCACATGTTAGAAAAAGTATGTAGATTACTTAATTCAGTGACCATAGAAAAATAAATAGCTACAAATTTTACTTGATGGTAGTTTTTTTTCTTTCAGAAACTCAGTCCCATTTATCAGTGAACCAGTAGCGCACAAGCAGTGGATGGTAGCAACTCTACGTCCGGAAATGTAGGATTGTCCAACATAACAAGAAATGATTAAAAAATAAAAAATTGACATTTGTTATGACATTCTTGTCGTTAATTAATATTAAGCTAAAGATCATCCCACCCCGCGTATTCGCGCGAGGCATATTTATCATTTCCATGTTTTTCTATATTTTGTCTATTTTTTATATATTTTTATGTTATAAATTGACAAAATTGTTTTATCTTGGTGAAAATTGTATAAAACTTCATTTTTTTTTCCTTAATTAGAGCGGGTTAATACCATCAGACAAAACATGTTTCTTCTAAATTTGTCTCTTTTATTTTCTTTTCCTTTTCACAATAATAATACTCGTTATATAATCCAATCAAGTCTTAATTTTTCTTCAATTTTTTCCCTGATTCTAGTTTAACCTTTTTATGTTCTATTTTATGACATATTATTGGGTTTTATTTTGTTTATATATATATATATAGAATGTTGCTTAATAGAGGACTTTTGATGTTTCTGTGGTAAAATAAGTGACTTTGCTTGCGTGGTGCACTTTGTCACCCCGATTTTCCGAAAATGCCCCTGGTCCATGCGTGATTAGTTGATTGACATTTTGTACCATTGTGTCATAGTTACCTTTTCTGACCTTTACAGCTATTTACATCGGAGAGAGAGAATAAAAAAAGATTAAAAAATGACAAGAGTCACTTAAGTCACGTAACCATCTGTCAAGTGCAATCACTTACAAATGCGTGTTCGTACGAAGATTTGTTCAATCTCTTTCCTTATCAACGAGTATCCAACCATTGCGCGCATACTATCTTTGTTCATCCACAGTTCGTAGATACCAGCTATACATTTCTAATATGTGTACATCCACTGGATGTCATACACTCCACCTACCTTTGTTATACACGGGCATATCTATCTATCTAGAGATACAAACACGTACTCAATGCACGACATGTATTCAACCGAATATTGTTCACTCTCTTCTCTCATCCACGTTTATCCCCCTTACCGCCACAACACTATCTTTGTTCATCCACAGGTAATGCACACTACCCACACATTTAGATTCTAGAATCCAGTTCGGATAATGCAATGGATATGCTCGTAGTAATCAAAACAAAGCAGATCAGAATCTTTCTATTAGTGTTCATTGAGATTAGTTTGGATCTGGAAATTGATAGAATGGAGGAAATGCAGGTTCGTGGACGTATAGTTAAAGAAAACTGGGATTGGAACAGGGATGAAATTAGCATGTGTGGATGGTAGTGGACAAACATTGTTGTATGATACATATACAGCTGAATACCCATAAGTGTGGATGTGGATGTACGTAAAAGTCCCAGTGTGGATGTTCATCCATGTATACTTGAGGTGAATTACAGGCTCGACAATCTGGAGATGATGAAGCCGTGCTTATGGACACCGAAATAGTGTTTTTTTGTCTTGTCAATTTGTCACATTAGTGTCATGTTCTGAAATGTTATTGTTACAAGAGGTTACAGTAACTCTTAACTTTAATTTCAGTCTCCAATTCTGAATTTTATACGTGGACATCCAAGTATCCATGAGTGTGGATGTACATTGTATAGTGATGTGAATTACAGAAGGCGTGTATGAGGGAACGTTGGTGATGATGATGATTGAGTTAGAAGAAGCGTGGACGTACACTTAAGAAGACTGGGTATGGAACACAGATGAAATGTGTGTGGTCGAACATTAAAGATTCAGCAATGAGAGCCTGCGAAAAATTACGATAAATGTGTAAAGGTTTAAAGTCTTAAAAAGGAAGAGAAAGATAGAGTCATGGAAAGGTTTAAAGTCGCGGCATATGACGTACGAAGGTTGAGAAGAGAAGTGCAACAATGGTGGAAATAGTTTGCAGCCGTGAAAAGAAAGAAGGTCTAGGGGAGAAGAGAGATGTAATATGACAAAATCGTGTCCCCAAAACCCGTGCAAAAAGTTGTGGTACGAGAATCGAATAGTGTGAATCTGGGCCTTTGGATGTTGGTGGTAATTAGAGGGATGTTGATCGAACGGTGGGTTCAGCAATTTATGGATATCCATCACATCATCACCAAAAAGGTGTTCAGACGATTAGATAGAATGTGATTAGTTAGATTGTAAATTATCTTTGGTTAGTTTAGAGGGTATAATCGGAAGAGAGAAATGTTGTGTAAAGCGAGAGAGAGAGTGTGAAAGTACAACCACGCACGAAAGTCTTTATTGTGAAAGCTGAAACATCAAAAGTATGGCTGAGAGCAATATTCTCATATATATTCATTGTTACTTTTACAGGAAATTGTTTTCCGCGACGAACCAATTCAGCGCCAGATTTATTGAGTTAGGTTCACGCGCTTCTTCCTTCCAGTTGTCGTTTTCCGGAATCTCTAATAGCTGATGTAAAGAGAAGATCAAATGCTTGCGTCTCTATGTCTCCCATAGCTCGCCTGCATAGGAAAAAGCAAACATGGTTTAAGCTCTTCTAATTAGATCTCGTCTTCTTTCTCGTTAAACCATGTTTTCTTTTTTTTAATACAAAGTCGTTAATCCCCTATTTGCGTGGTTTTTGTTTATTACGATTAGCTCTCCTGCGGATCTCCCTTTACTCCTTATCTTACAATTAAATATCTAATTCTTTTTTCTTATGTAGATAAAATGGTGGCTCCACTTTTTACAAGTTTCGACAGCGAGAATTTGATTTTATTTTCGAAGGTTTTTTTCCTTTATTTTAATTTTATGTTTTTTATGATTGGTTATCCCTGACTTTGTATTTCTGAATCGATAATACATAACTTAGAGTGGATTTTGAAAATCAAGCTCTGATTAGCGAGAATAAATGCAAACATTTTTGAAGAACACGAACAATTGAGTTGTCGTTCTCTTGTCTCTTTACCCTTGCATCCTGAAACGAACCATATAAGATACAAAAACATGTGAGTCCGTTTTTTCTTTTTTTCATACATTTGCATTAATTTTAAGTTTTCCCTGCTTGAACATTTCCTTTGTACTTCAAATGGAGCTGTTTTCTGTTTATATGGTCTTAATATAATTTAAGGTCTTTTCAAATGTTTTAAGCGTCATTTATTTGTGAAAACAGTGTCGGAAGTTGAATATATTGTGTTTGTTGTCCTGGGTTTGCGACAGAGGTTTAGTTATAGATCCATATTATTTGTTTTCAAACTTACTAGCACCGGACCCGCGCATGAGCGCAGAATTATATTTTATTTTGTATATAAACAAATATAAGTTTATAAATTTTTAATGTTATAAATATAGATATAATTTATAAAAGTATGAAAAGAGAACAATAATATTAGACATAAACATTAACACTATATTTTGAAGCAAGTAACAATTTACTATTATACCAACATCTGCTCACTTACATTTTATAATTGTCCTCGAAGATTAAGTAAACACTTTGCAAGTGCTATATATATTTTAAAGCAAGCATGGCTCTTTTTTGCAATTTTAAGTATTATTGTTTTCGCTGAAATTATGTTATTGTTATGAACCGTTTGGTTAATGGACTCAATATAGACCGGTCCATATAGAGGTTATTAACATAACCGGTCCTTAGTATAATTAGATGTTTTCCTTTATAGACAAGGAATAGGTTTATGGAATATTTCCTTTTCTTTGTATGGGTAGTAAAAGAATAATTACATTTTCTCTACCTGGTGTAACCACTATATAAAGAGACCATTGGTCCTCATAATAATACACACAGAACATTCAGTTCACAACACGTTATCAGCACGAAAGCTCCTAAACCCTAAAACCCTAGAGACCCTGAGTAGCCGCCGAAACTTTAAAGAGTCATATCTTTCAAACCGTGAGGAACCAGAAGGCGATCTAGATATCAAATCGAAGCCCTCGACGAGACGAATCTACCGGTGAAAACCGCTTGTCGATCCGACATCGGACGCGCTCTCACGCACGCATACAGTGCACGACGACCCACCAAATAAACCAAGGAGATCCGATTTCAGCTTGTGTTTTCCGAGGTCATTAGCTCCCGGTTCATTCCAATTCAAATCTAAAAGAAAGAAAAAGGTAAAACCCTAAACTAAGAACAAAGCAAAACCGAATTGGACATTAATGAACTTGAACCCTAAAATCTGTTGCTTCCATGAACTTGTTTGATCTTATATTCAAACCCACCTTGAAATCGGACTTAAGCTTATGAAACCCTAAAATCGGATTGTTTGAATATTGCCTTGCTTGTTTGCTGAATCGATTTGTGATCTTGATTGCATGTTTAAATTAGTTCATTAGCTTGCTTATTTACCTGTTTAAAATCACATGAGAACTTGCTTGCATCAATCACTTAAATCGAATTTGGACTAGCATAGAAATCGCATGTATCATTGACTGAAATCGGATTGTATGAGTTAGGTTGTTAGAATCGATTTGTGCATGCTTGTTTTGACCATAGTTGAAATCGTGAAACCCTAGAGAAAAAGCTAGGTTGAAATCGATCCTAAACCTAATCCTAATCCAAATAGGAAAACCTTAATCCCTTCCTTTTAGTAAAAAGGAAAGTGTTAAGTATATCCTTTTCCCCTTTTGTTTAATTTCCTTTATTGGTTTATCCCTTTAATGAATTGCCTTATGATTAATTTTGCAAAAAGGGAAATTGATTAATATTGCTAATAGCATAATAGAAAATCGGTTGCATGATTTAATTAATTGATTTGCATAATTGATTGAAACCATGAAGTATTAAAATCGGACATGCTATATGCATATATATATAAACCGGCCATTACCACTAAGGTCCGGATTTATTAAAAGCCCCTAACTGAAAATCGTTAAAACGTTTTTCAGATGGCTGACGTCAACTTTGATGCATATGAAAGAATGACCAAAGTTAACAACTTTGAATACCCGGTCCTAGATCTCTCAGGAGACGAATTTATGGAATGGTCATTGAGCACGAGACTTGCTCTACAAGACAGAGGACTCGGAAGATGCATCTACAAAGATAATAATGAACTTGAAAGCCAAAAGCAAAGAGCCATAAACATTATGCGCCGTCATCTCACTGAGGATCTAAGAGATCAGTATGAAGATACTAAAGATCCAGTTGACCTCTGGACAAAGCTTGGTGAAAGATTCTCAATGAAATTATGGCTGACCTCCATGGATGGATGGAGTAGACTCAGCTTCCAGGACTATGAATCCGTGGATGAGTACAATTGTACTCTACTGAGAATCGTACATGGCTTTATGCTATGTGGCGAAGTGATAACACACAGAGATCTTTTAAATAAGACTATATCTACATTCCATCCGAGACAGATAGTGTTATCACGGAAGGCCGAAACTTTCACCAACTATAACGATCTACTATATTACCTCCTTGGTCCACAAAGGACAAAAGAAATTATCAGTAAAGCTGAAGACTTCATAAAGAGGCGTAAAGAGATGACAGAACCTCAAACGCGCAATGAGGAAGAATGCTCAGACTGTGAGGGCAGTTCATACGTTGACTAGAAAAATAATTTTGTTTCCGATTTTATACTTTCATGTTGCTTTCTTGTTTTGATTTGCTTTGGATTCATGTCTTTGGATTTCTATCTATGATTTAATAAAATATTTAAGGCTTTAAGACATGATTCTTGTTTTATGAAGTATGGCCGTATTCCTTGTGGATAGTGGGTCAAGTCATACGATCTTGAAAGATGAAAGATACTTCATAGACCTTAAACTAAGAAAGGCAATCGTAGAGACTATAGCAGGACAGGCCAGTCTTATAAAAGGCCACGGCCAGGCCGCCGTTCTAATGCCTAAAGGCACACATATCGAAATTCCAGATGCATTGTTTTCCCCAGACTCAAATCGTAACTTATTGAGCTTTAAAGACATTCGTTTGAATGGTTATCATGTGGAAACAATGGGCGAAGGGAAGAAAGAATTTCTCCAAATAACAAAAATCGCCAACGGCCATAAGAAGATCCACGAGACCATACCTGCTATAGCTACGGGCGTGTACTGTACTAAGTTCAGTATGATAGAGGCCAATGCCACCGTAAACAAAGCCCTTACGGATATGTTCACTCTATGGCACGACCGTCTGGGACATCCCGGGTCGGGAATGATGCGGAAATTGATCCTCAACACGAATGGCCACGCCTTGAAAGAAAGGAAAGTGATCCCTATGAGTCTCACTTGTGCCTCATGTTCGCAAGGAAAACTGATTGTAAGACCATCACCAGTAAAGGTGACTAAGGAAACGATAAACTTTCTGGAAAGGATTCAAGGAGACATATGCGGACCAATCCACCCACCTTGTGGGACATTCCGATATTTTATGGTCCTCATTGACGCATCTACACGATGGTCACATGTATGCTTATTGTCATCACGGAATATGGCATTTGCAAGACTCCTTGCCCAGATAATCCGCCTAAGAGCGCACTTTCCAGACTTTCCGTTAAAGTCCATCCGTATGGACAACGCGGGAGAGTTTACGTCCAGAGCGTTTGATGACTACTGTATGTCCATGAGGGTAAGTGTTGAGCACTCCGTGGCACATGTACATACACAGAACGGCTTAGCCGAGTCTCTCATCAAACGAATCCAGCTGATTGCTAGACCATTACTCATGAGGTCAAAGCTTCCAGTTTCAGCCTGGGGACACGCTGTCTTACACGCTGCAGACCTAATCCGTATCAGGCCATCTAGTGACCACATGTTTTCCCCAATGCAATTACTAACGGGTCAAGAGCCAAACATATCCCATCTTAAGACATTTGGATGTTCAGTCTATGTGCCTATTGCTCCACCACAGAGAACTAAGATGGGACCTCAAAGGAGGATGGGGATATACGTTGGATATGATTCACCCACGATCATAAAGTATCTTGAGCCAACTACCGGTGATTTATTTAAGGCCAGATATGCGGATTGTCATTTCGATGAGTCCGTTTATCCAACTGTAGGTAGAGAAAACCGGCTGACAAAAGAACTCTCATGGAATCAAACATCCATAAATTGGCAAGATCCTCGAACCCAAGAAAGTGACTTGGAAGTTCAAAAGATTATACATATGCAAAAGCTAGCTATACAATTGCCAGATTCCTTTGCTGACCCGCAGAGAGTTACTAAGTCGTATGTTCCAGCCGTGAACGCACCAATACGCATTGATGTCCAAAGTGGACCGCAAGTGGCTACAGAGTCTAAACCGCGAGTAAAGCGTGGAAGACCAATTGGTTCCAAAGATAAGACTCCTCGGAAATTAAGAAAAGGTGCTGATATTCAGGCCGAGGAGATAACTAATGGACCGGACACTTATGAGCCTAAGGAGCCGCCAAATGATGCTCGGGACGCCGAGCCTCATGGTCCTGAAGTTCCAGATAACAATGAGATCTCAATAAATTATGTTATGTCCGGAATCCAATGGAACAGAAAAGATATCGACGTCGATGATATATTTGCATGCAACGTAGCACTTGAGATTATGAATGAGGATCTAGAACCCACGTCAATAGATGAGTGCACTCAACGATCTGATTGGGCTAAATGGAAAGAAGCCATAAACGTGGAGTTAAACTCTTTAAAGAAGAGAGAGGTTTTTGGTCCCATTATTCGGACACCTCGTGATATAATACCAGTTGGACATAAATGGGTCTCTGTAAGAAAGAGAAACGAACAAGGAGAGATTGTTCGACACAAAGCACGGCTTGTGGCACAAGGATTCTCTCAAAGACCTGGAATCGATTATGAGGAGACATACTCCCCTGTGGTGGATGCAACGACATTCCGATTCCTTATAAGTTTGGCCATAAGAGAAAAGTTAGATCTGCGGTTAATGGATGTTGTCACCGCATACTTATATGGTCCACTGGATAATGAAATCTATATGAGATTGCCAGAGGGTATTGAGCTCAAAGATAAGAAAAGTTCTCGAGAAGAACACTGCATTAGGCTAACCAAATCCCTATACAGACTGAAATAAAGTGGGCGCATGTGGTACAATCGTTTAAGCGATTACCTAATGAAATCCGGTTATAAGAATGATCCCATCAGTCCGTGTATCTTTATAAAGAAGTTTGCAAACGGTGGATTTGTGATTATAGCAGTTTACGTGGATGATTTGAACATCCTCGGCACCTCTGGAGAAATCACCCAAACAGTTGATTTGTTAAAGGCCGAATTTGAAGTGAAAGACTTAGGAAAGACTAAGTTCTGTTTGGGAATACAGCTTGAGTACGTCAAAGACGGAATCCTTGTGCATCAAATGGCGTATACTGAAAAAATACTCAAGAGATTTAATATGGACACAGCTCACCCATTGAGTAGCCCAATGGTCGTAAGGAGCATAAGCCCGGACACAGATCCGTTTGGTCCAATAAGAAAGGATGAAGAAGTCCTTGGTCCCGAAACGCAATATATAAGTGCCATAGGAGCGTTACTATACTTGGCTAGTCACACTAGACCAGATATTTGTTTTGCCGTGAACCTCCTATCAAGATTTAGTTCTTGTCCAACCCAAAGGCACTGGAACGGATTAAACATTTACTTCGTTACCTTCAAGGAACGAAAGATATGGTTTATTTTACACTAACCATAACGACAAAGGTTTAGTTGGTTTTGCTGATGCAGGTTATCTATCGGATCCACACAATGGACGATCTCAGACAGGATATTGTTCACTCACGGAGGAACCGCAATTTCATGGCGATCCATGAAGCAGACACTCACGGCCACATCATCAAATCACACAGAGATTTTGCGATTCATGAAGCCAGCCGTGAATGTGTTTGGTTGAGATCGATGACTCAGCACATAAGACGAGATTGTGGGATGACAGATGGAAAGGACGAACCGACCGTACTTCATGAGGACAATGCTGCGTGCATAGCTCAACTGAAGGATGGATACATCAAGGGAGACCGGACGAAGCACATTCTGCCAAAATTCTTTTTCACTCACGATCTCCAGAAGGCTGGAGAAATACAAGTGCTTCAAGTCCGTTCAAGCGACAACTCAGCTGACTTGTTCACAAAGTCGCTCCCAACTTCCACGCTCAAGAAGCTGGTGTATCAGATCGGCATGCGCCGACTAAGGGACTTTAGTGATGTCTAAATCAGGGGGAGTAATACGTGCTGTACTCTTTCCTCACTAAGGTTTTGTCCCACTGGGTTTTTCTTAGTGAGGTTTTAATGAGGCAGCATCCCCAAGCGTATTACAAAGATCCTTGGTTGCATCGGGATTCGGTCATTTCGTCCAAGGGGGAGTGTTATGAACCGTTTGGTTAATGGACTCAATATAGACCGATCCATATAGAGGTTATTAACATAACCGGTCCTTAGTATAATTAGATGTTTTCCTTTATAGACAAGGAATAGGTTTATGGAATATTTCCTTTTCTTTGTATGGGTAGTAAACGGATAATTACATTTTCTCTACCTGGTGTAACCACTATATAAAGAGACCATTGGTCCTCATAATAATACACACAGAACATTCAGTTCACTACGGTTATGTACTTTAGTCAAGGTTTTGGAATGATTGATTGGTATACGTATTTGAATTTTTCCTCATTAGCTTGTTTCACGCCTAAGTTTTAATTTCATTCCATTGAAACGGTTTCTAAGTTCCTATCACTTCTTTGGTGTACTGCAGACGACATTGGATGTGGAGAGATGGTGATTATGCTGTCGCCAATTATTGTGTTTGAAATCCTATAACCCAGAGTACGATCATATACAAAGACTTTAAACAAGTGGTTTTTTCTCTTCTTCTACAGCCTGTCTGTTTGGAGTATCTGTGTTTTTATCAAATTCATTCATAAGTATGTCTAGGGTTGTGATGTGTTGCATTTTAGGTGGTGGTGTTCATATTCCCCCATTTTTGTTATTTGTTCTCATTTGACAGATTCTTTTTGCAGACTTGAATTTAATGAAAATGAGAGAACCTAAAAAAAGTGAAGGAATAGAAACATGGGAGTAGTAAAATGCAGAATGAGATGCCCATGAATTCACCATACTTCTTTTTTATGTTCTTGGAATCCCAGATCAACACGAGAGCCGTCAAACCACTTGTTGCGAGGAGCGGAAAAAATGCAACTTGTTGAAGGTGATGTAGTTAGCAACCACAGTTATTGCGACAACATCGATGAAGATGACGATAGAAATTTGGTGAGATTAGGGGTTGGTCGAAGGATGGGTTATATTTATAGTTTTGTGAATTGAAATGGCTTAAAAACGCACATAGTGGATACATAATGGGGATTGAAGACGTATATTGAGGTTTAAAAGCAGTTGGAGTCAATGAGTGGCCGGCGGTTACAGATTTGGATGGCCAATCCGATTGTGAAGTAGAGGCGGCCACATTATCTGCAACGGTGTCATGACGGAAGAGATGAGTTGAAGCGGAATGTAGGGTTTGCAGATGGGCCGTAGATTACGTTGGGATTTTTGAAAATTTGGGCCATTGAAGATAGTGTGAGCATAATGAAAATGAGATTAAATTAACACTGTGTTTTCGTTTATTCTTTGGAAAAGGTTGGGATACGTGTCGAGGCTTGAGAAAAGAGCCAAAGTATATAATAGATAAATCATTAAGCAGATGTTAATAAGAAACGAAGCAGATTTTAATGTTGATTTGCTCTTGCTTTCAAAATAGAATTCAAGAAAAGGAAAAGTTAATCAAAGACCTTAACAATTAAGCTACAATATGGATGCTTTATTGGTTGGAACATAAAATAATTATTTGGAGATGTGTTGCTCAAATGCAAGTTATGACCATTAAGTGAGACAAACAAAACCAAGTGAATATCTCGTACACCACAAATATAAACCACAAAACCTATATAAAAGAGGAAAAGTAAACACACGTGGCAAAAAAACAAACATTCACTGAGTCGAAGAGATGAGCGGAGGTGACTTATGGGTCTGGTATAAACAAACATTCTGTAATATAATCAGGATATTGGGTCGTCGTACGGTACGTCTAGACATTTGATGGATTTAAATTTTGGGAAAATAGGCGAACCGTTATAGCAAAGTAAGGACACATGTCCAAACTGTCCTAATGACGTGGATAGCTTTAGAGGGAGAGAAGATCCCCCATTGTATATAAGATTTCCTCACAAATGCTTATACGATAAAATATGGAACACACTCGGCACCCTCACATCTCTACATTTTATTTCTTATTTTTGACATTTTATTCTTTAGTTTTTAGGAGACTGATATACTTTTTAAAAAAACGTTTTCCTCCTTAAGTTTTGGAAAGTAAATATTTCCTTTTGACTCAATACATATACTTGAGAATGTGAGATAAGTCTCTTTATCTTTGATAAAAAAATCTGTGATTTTATTTTTTATTTATATTAAACTTATTTTGATTAAGTAAAAGTTGAATAAATTTTCTTTGATTACAGGAAATACATATAATTTGTTTTCCTCGAATAAGTTCTTCCTGAATAAATCCTCCTTCATCATACTTATTTAAAGAAGAACTTGAATATTTATTTCACTATTTTGTTTTTTTTCAATTTTGTTCTCTCAATATCTCTCTAAATTATTTGACAGTTATTCTTCTCTATTGTCTCTATAAATTACAAAAACTGTAAGTTTTATTTTATTTCATACATATTTACGTTAGATTAAGTTGTTATATATATATTAGGTTGTAATATGTATCTATTCCTGCTTTGTGCCTCTGGTGGCCCTTGACGACATCTGCAACGTCCTCCGACGCTTTTTTTTAAAATACAAGTGGAAGCAACAGATGCTTTGGTCAGCAAGAAAAGCACTTCGAATTGTTGATTCTGAATAGGCCTAACAAAGCTACCTGAAAAACTTTGAATGGATGGCGGAGCGTAGGTGGCAAGCAGTTATATGGATATGGTGCTTTACCCGTAGACGCTTTTCTAGCTCTCGCAAAAATTGTATGGGAGTCGTCCTCGGAGGGACTTCCCGAATGACCGTACCGAGGAATTCTAGCGGCTATATTGTTTTATAAAATTGTATTTATAATGTGATTTTAATTATTTTTTCATTTGTTGTGCATGGATAAATGAAATCAGAGTTGATTCAGTTGGAAAAGACTCTAAAGACGAAAGAAGTACAAGTTATTCAAGAAACGGAACAAAAGAAAAAAATGCAACATGGATATGATCTAAACAAAACATTTATTACAAATACGGAGGAGAATTTCACCTTGGAGACGGATTTTTAAGAGAAAAATATTCAACATAAATTTGATTTAAACAAAAAAAAGTTTATGAGGATGGAGAAATTCACCCTGATAAAGGAATTCAAGATGGCATGATATATAGATATATTAGGGTGAAATTTCTCCATTCTCATAAATTCTTTTTTTCTTGTTTAAATCAAATTCATGTTGAATATTTTTCTTTTCAACAAATCCATTTCTAGAGTGAAATTCTCCTCCATCTTCGTAATAAAATGTTTTGTTTAGATCATATCCATGTTGCATTTCTCCTTTTGTTCTATTTCTTGAAAAACTTGTATTCTTCTTTCTTTAGAATCTTTTCCAATTGAATAAAATCTGATTTCATTTATCTATGCACAACAAATGAAAAAAAATATAAAAATCACATATAAATACAATTTTATAAAAAAAAATATAGCCATCTAATCTAAAACATACACATATTACAACATAAAGTATATAACAACTTCATTTAACATAAACATGTATGAATTAAAATAAAACTTACAGCTTTTGTAATTTGTAGAGAGAATGGAGAATAATACCGGCCAAATAATTTAGAGAGATATTGAGAGAACAAGATTAGAAAAACAAGTAACAAAGTGAAATAAATGTTCAAGTTCTTCTTTAAATAAGTTTGATGAATGAAGATTTATTCAAGAAGAATTATTCAAAAACAAAATACGTATTTCCTGTAATCAAGGAAGATTTATTCAACTTTTACTTAATCAACATATATTAAATATAAATAAAACACAAAAATGATTTTCTATTATTAAAAATACTGAAAGTTATCTCAATTCTCGAGTAAATATATTGAGTCAAAAGGAAATATTTACTTTCCAAAAGTTAATAACGAAAATGTTTCTCTTTTTTAAGTATATCACTCTCCTAAAAACTAAAGAAATTTTTTTTTTTTAAGAAATAAATTGTAGTGGTGTTAGGGTGTGGAATCCTTTGGTCCTTCAATTCTATCAAGAAAACTTTTATAGCCACTTGTTAGATTTAATTTCTCTTCTTTTCAATTTAATGAAACAATATACAATTATTTTGAATCTAGTTTAATGTATATGTATATCTGATGTACGTGTGTTTAGTTTGTGTTTAATTTTGCGAAATTGCATGAAAGATGTGTATTAGTGCTTGTTGTGATCGACGTTGATGAAAAATTGTTTTTAAGTACGTGAATACATATCTATTGTGTTTGATTATCATGAAAATTTTCATAATGTTTAGTTTATTAAATATAGAAATAATTGGGAATCATTCCTTATATATGTACATATATATATATATATATATAATTGGGAAATAATAGTTTTACATAAAATTCTTTATATAATTGGGAATCATTCCTTATTTTTTAAAAATCGTTATCAAAAATTTTAATGTTAAAAATATATTCAATATAAAACATTAAGAATCATGGATTTCTCATCAAATTTTATCTACACTAGGTTTTTCACCCACGGTAAGCGTAGGGATTTTTAATATATATCTTGTAGAAATATAAAATCAATAAAATTTGTTGAAATATTATTTCTATATTCATAATAGTATATATAATCACTAAATTTACATATTGCCAATGAATCAGTTATTCCCAAATTTTGTTTATTTAACATATTTGTCATTTGAATGATTTTTAATAAACAACTTATAGTTTTTTCGTATATTTAACAATATTCTAATTTATATTTTTAATTATATATTTTAAATCATATAAACTATCCTTTTCTTATGGTTTAAAAATGAATTCAAACATTTTTCTGTAACGTGAATATTTTTTTTGTAAATAATTCATAATCTTCTATTTATAAACTATTTTTCTAGGTATATATCACATTTTATAAATACTTGATATTAGATTGGGTGAAACATTTTAACCTTTCAAATCCATTTAGAAGTACACAACTATCATTTAAAAAACATATTTTCTTATTCTTATTTTATGTTTTTTATTACATATTTTTGTTAAAAAAACTTCCAAAAGAGATATATTTTTATACTCACATCAAAATATATATGATTCTCCATATTTAATTAATTTTATAGCCTTAAAAGTTTCAATAAAAAGTTAATTATTTTTACAAAACTGACAAAATTTCTTTTAAGCAGAATAATGCAATTTAATAATTTTGATTTTTAGAATTCTGATATCAAAATTTTACTATGGAATATTAACTTCATCACAAAAAATTCAGTTTCCAGAATAAATTCAATCATGTTGGTAAACTTTAAATTTGAGAAGTTACAAATAATTATTAGTACATCATATAAAGCTTAAATTAAATGCAAACACTCTAAAACATGGTTCAATAATTGTTTTATATCACATCATGGCTCCGATTGGTAATGGTTGTGGCTGTGGCTTTAGGCTTTAGGCTTTAGGCTTTTGTCTGTAGAGATTTTGGTTTTAAGCTTGTTTCCACTCTCATAACCATCCCTTGTTTCCACTCTCATAACCATCCCTTGTTTCCACGATCTATCTCTCATTGAAGCTAGTAGCCTCAGATCAAAATCCATCTTCATACCACTAGAGTGATCTTGCGGTCAATAGTGGTGCTTCTTAGGTTGTTCGTAACCACCTCAGTCTCTGTTAACACAACAGTAGAAGATCGTTTTCATTTTCTCCTTCCCCCTTGGTTGCTGATCTCCAAGTTGTGCTTTGGGCTGTCCAAAGTATGAGCAATCTACGTTATCATAGACTCTGTTTCGATTCATCTTCTATCTTGGTAAGAGAGGCTTTTCTTCATCCTCTAGACCATCCCCATGTGCTTCACCTTCTACAGGAAATCTATCATTCCATGAATGGTTTTGAAGACTTGAGCTTGGATTCAGGGCTAGCTCTGGGCTTAAACCCATAAAGCCAAAGCTCTATGGACCATAAATTATAAATATTTAGGGGCAACAAATCCTAATAATTTTGTTTAGTACAGTGGTTGGAGAACTTATATGTTGGATTCCCATGTGACAAGTTTGAATCTTGTTTGCTACTAGTCATATGTTTCTATTGGTGGCCCATCTTGGCTTAAGGAGCTCATCTTATCTGAAGTGTCAATGGCTTAAAATCCTCATACGCTTGTTTATTCTCTCGCCACCCCCAACTACTTGTGCTGTGTTTACATTCTCTATATTGGTTACCATTTCTATCAGTATTTCTTATTTTCTTGTAACACCGTCTCATCCCCACTCGAGAACGGCGTGTCACTAACCACAACATATAACTCAAATACTCAATTCCATAAATAAACCACGTCTAGATTTCCGGAAATCCATAAATAAGTCTCATAACCGAAATAACTCGAATAATCGTAAAACAATGTCTGAAATAAAATACGGAATAAAATGCGAGATAAAAACCGTAAAGCCCAAAAGTAGCACCCGATCCGATAAGGATCTACTACTCCTCAATCTCACCTGAAAAGGAAAGAAGAGGGGTGAGTAACAGGGGAGTCACTCAGTGAGGTATGGGAAACTAAACTCAGAAACCGCAAATTGATCATAGCACGCCAAACACGGAAAATAGGCTAAACATGCACAACCACAGTACCTAAAGTACCCAACAAAAAGCCAATGTCCTATTACCGGATACAGTGACCGGCGGCACCCTCCTCCCAGGAGGACAACTTATGGGATAGTGCCCAATCGCACCGCCCGTAAACGATTATGGACCTCTAGACACTGGGCAATAGGTCGACTACGCTGCCCAGCACCATCTCAAACAACACGCGACGAAAGTACATAAGTCAAGTCTCTGTACCCCCGCAACCCTAACGTCCAACGATCGACTAATCCTAACTCTAACAAGTTTAAAAGAATCAAATAACAATTTAATGTACATTCATTGAGTTGAATCCTCTAATTTCCTACGTCCGATTTACATACAATCCTAAATAGACTATAGCAGAGAAACGGAACACATTTAATACTAAATTCCATCTATGGCGCTTTTTGATGAAAGATACGAAAGTCTGCGAAAAGCCCTCACCTTAGCAAAAATGGAGTATGACTGCTTCCTCTGCACTCCAGATGCTAAAACGGATGCTAAATCTGAAATCAGGACAAAATTTTGAGTGAGAACGGCTTTCGAACGACGAAAAACGGTTATCAGGTCAAACCAATCAAAGTCAACGGTCAACGGTCAACAGTCAACGATCAAACCAGTCAAAGTCAACGGTCTGACCAGTCAAAATCAAACCGCGACTAAACTGAGTTAAACCGGACCGAACCAGACCAAACCAGACTCAATTGATTTAAACCAGAAAATGAACCAAACTGAATCGAAATTGAATTAAATCGGAAATTGATATTAAACCGACCAAATCAAACCGAACCGGAATCAAATCGATTTAAACCGAATTGAACCGAACCGATCGACCAAATCGGACCAAACCGGCGGCCAGATCGCCGGCGAGTCTCCGGCGACCGGCGACGGCGAGGCACGGCGGCGACAGGCGGCTGCGAGGCACATCGGCGACCGACTGCTGCGGTCGGCGGCTGACAGCGGAGGGCGGCGGCGTGGCTTACTAAAAAAGTCACCGGCGGTGACGGCGGCGCGGCGGCGATTGTGGCGGAGAAGGTGGCGGAGAAGGTGGCTCGTGAGAGTTACGGCGGCTGCAGACGACGGCGCGTGGGCTAGACGCGCCGATCTTCGGACGGCGTGTGGTGGCGCGTGCGGCGGAGGCAGAGGCTGAAATTTACAGCGCTGCTTCGTCTCGTCGAGCTGAGTTCGATGGTGGCCTTAAATTTTCAAGAAACGCGACGGTTAGGGAGGTACGATCGATTTACGATCCGACCAATAAGAAATCAGATCGGAAAACAGTTTCCGGGGTTACTTGAGTCGCGGATCGGTGGAGGAGATGGTGATGGCTTCTCGATTTGACGGCAAAGTTTCTGCAGAGTAACGACGCTCTTTAGGGTTTTGTGGCGAAAAAGGAAGGAACATAAGTCTATTTATAAGAGGCATACCCAGGGTTTCCTGTTGGGCAGTTGGGCCTTGCTGAGCTTTAGAAACTGGGTCGTTACAATCCTCCCCCACTAACGAGGAATTCGTCCCCAAATTCAAGTTCTGAGCCGGCTGCTCGACATCCTTAAACAGGTCTGGATAATCGAATCTCATCTGAGACTCTAATTCCCTAGTCTCCTCCTGAATGATGTATCTCTCCCAAATAACTCTGACCATCGATAGCACTTTCCCCTGAACCACTCTATCTCAGTGCTCAATGACTGACACTGGCTGACTAACTGCAGTCAAATCTCTCCTGATGTCACTAGGTGGCTGCTGAAGAATGAACTCTGGCTTCCGAACGACTTTCCTCAGAACTGACACATGAAACACATCGTGAAACCCAGCCAACTCTGCTGATAACGCTTAGCGATATGCTACTGCCCCAGTCCGCTCAATGATAGCATAAAGACCCATATATCTCGGCTTAAGCTTCTTCAGCTTCCGAGTCTCAGAACCTCCCTGAAATATCCTCATCTTAGCAAAAATAGAGTATAACTGCTTCCTCAGCACTCCATATGCTAAAACGGATGCTAAATTTGAAATCAAGACGAAATTTTGAGTGAGAATGGCTTTCGAACAACGAAAACGGTTATCGGGTCAAACCGGTCAAAGTCAACGGTCAATGGTCAACAGTCAATAGTCAAACCAGTCAAAGTCAACGGTCTGACCAGTCAAAATCAAACCGCGACTAAACCGGACCGAACGAGACCAAACCGGACTCAATTGATTTAAACCAGAAATTGAACCAAACTGAATCGAAATTGAATTAAACCGAAAATTGACATTAAACCGACCAAATCAAACCGAATCGGAATCAAATCGATTTAAACCGAATTGAACCTAACCGATCGACCAAATCGGACCAAACCAGCGGCCAGATCGCCAGCTAGTCTCCGGCGACGGCGAGGCACGGCGGCGGCGAGGCACGGCAGCGGCGAGGCACGGCGGCGGGCGGTGGCGAGGCTGAAATTCACAGCGCGGCTTCGTGTCGTCGAGCTGAGTCCGATGGTGGCCTTAGATTTTCAAGAAACGCGATGGTTAGGGAGGTACGATCGATTTACGATCCGACCAATAAGAAATCAGATCGGAAAACATTTTTCGGGATTACCTGAGTCGCGGATCGGTGGAGGAGATGGTGGGCTCGGCGATCTACGAGGCTGAGATGGCAATTCGACGGCTTCTCGATTTGACGGCACAGTTTCTGCAGAATAACGACGCTCTTTAGGGTTTTGGGGAGAAAAATGAAAGAACATAAGTCTATTTATAAGAGGCATACCCAGAATTTCCTGCTGGGCAGTTGCTGGACTTTAGAAACTGGTTCGTTACATTTCTCTCTTCAGTTTTGATACTTGATATTTTGGCTTCTTTGGGCAAACTTTGATAATGAATTCCAGTTTTAAAAACAAAAATTCTGGAAGTAGTTTAACGGTGATGTTGATTCTTCTTCCAATCGTTGACGATTTGAGACGATTCTTCGTCAAAGCTTGCATCAAAGTGAGAGTGATAGTGAGAGCGAGAGTGATTTTGTTCGTGGGTCAAATATTTGATCGTATTGATCAAACAAGGTTTGTTGTATTCTATGTCTATTCCTAGTTTGATGGAATCTGACTCCTTATCCTCTGTTTCTAAAACGCCGTCATTTCGTCGAACACCTCATAGGCATTGTTTGGTTACACTAATATTTTAACGAAACACTTGCAAAGACACCGACAAAAAAAATGTCTGAAATCGAGAATCAAACCACAAGAACACACAAACGTTGACTAATCTCACAACAAACCAATGGCGGAAGGAGATGAAGAAGAACGGATTAGTTCTCAACGTTTATCCATAGATCCGCTGAAATCAAGAATGGCGAATAAATCTCCGAAAAGAAAACAAGTATCACCTGAATCTCTACTTCTCTCTGTTCTCGATAATTTATTTGTAATTTCTCAAAAATTCGACCACAAAACTAATAATTCAGATGTGTGTCGCTTAAGTTTTGCAAAAGTTGGAAACTTTGCTTCAAAATCCAACGATACAGATCCTTTGATCAAATCTGTAACACTTGTTCCAAGAGTTGGATTAGATGTTAGTCATCTTCTCAAATCTGCATTAGCAGGAGGAATCTCTTGTGCTTTCTCTGCTTTTCTAATGCACCCAGTGGACACTGTCAAGGTAAATAATAATAATAATCTAAGACTTACTTATGAGATTGTTCTCACAACTCACATACTTTGCTGTTTCAATCTTAAGACACAAGTTCAAGCATCAACAACGTTGTCATTTCTTGAAATAATGTCCAAGATACCGGAGATTGGTGCTCGAGGTTTATACAAGGGATCTATTCCAGCTGTTGTTGGTCAATTTGCAAGGTTTAATTATCTCCTTATGCTCTGCGGTTTAGCTCATCAGCATCATCCTCATGTTTGGTCTCTTGTGTTGGATGTTACAGCCATGGTTTACGTACAAGTATATATGAAGCAAGTAGACTGGCGTTACCGCTCGTTGCTCCTGGTCTCATCGACATACAAGTTATTTAAAACCTTAAAAGATACTTCATGCTACATTGTGTTTTCATCATTTGATTCGTTTTATTGGGTGGAATCTTGATTGTGTGTAGGTTCAGCCAATCGCGTCTTTTCTTGGTACGGTTTTGGGGACAATACTGCGAATACCGTGTGAGGTGTTGAAACAACGGTTACAAGCCAACCAGTTTGGTAACATTGTGGAAGCTACGGTTTCGACTTGGCATCAAGATGGGCTCAAAGGACTCTTTCGTGGGACTGATGTAACTCTTCTTCGCGAAGTTCCATTTTACGTTGCTGGTATGGGACTTTACAACGAATCAAAGAAGGTAAACTCTTTTGTCTTTGTTAGTTTCGGACCAGTGCAAGTTAATAGAGAACTAAAACATAGACTTGGTTTGGTTTTGAGTTGCAAAGATGGTGGAGAGACGATTAGGGAGAGTGCTTGAGCCGTGGGAGGCTATCGCTGTTGGAGCCTTGTCTGGTGGTTTCACGGCTGTTTTAACGACGCCGTTTGATGTGATTAAAACAAGAATGATGACGGCTCCACAAGGTGTGGACTTATCTATGTGGATGGCTGCTTATTCCATTCTCACACATGAGGGTCCTCTTGCTTTCTACAAAGGAGCTGTTCCTAGATTCTTCTGGACTGCACCTCTTGGAGCCTTGAACTTAGCTGGCTATGAACTCCTTCAAAGGGCTTTGATCACACCTCTTGATGAATCAGTGCATAGCGATTGACTTTGGTTTTACTGAGTGGACTAGTCATTTGTTCACATGTATTCGTTGTTGATATTAGCTCTCTGTCTTATCTTTTTCCTTATTAATTCTTCGAAATCTAAATTTGTTTTGACCGATCTTGTTAGTGCGGAACAGTGCGCCATCTTGCTTTTATATTATTTACGTTTCATTATTAATGCAGAAAGAAAATGAGTGGAAAGAAATGCTTACTATTAAACTTGTTTGAGTGAGAACAAAATATCATTTTCTACGTTTTCTCTGATCCAGCTCATCCGAATGAGAACAAACAGTTATTCTAGCAAGTCAAAAGTAGAGTATGCTTCTAGAAAGATGAAGAATGAAACTGTCAAATTTCAAAACGTGTGAAGCAAAAAAAAAGAGTTAGTTGAAAAACAATTATGTGGTGAGAGAGGCTCCAACTCTCGACCACAGGATCACTCAATAGCTATGACACCTCTCTCGCCACCACCCAGCACTGGTTACAAGGTTTTCTCAAATAAGTCCTCTCTTTTCGTTGAGGGATGCCATGTTCTCATGTTCAGGATTACTTATTTTGTATTGAACCAACCAACTGCAATTTGGATATATTCTTAAGCATACCATATATACATAAAACTAAAAGTAATTACCTTTGGGTTTTTTATCGAACAAAAAGTATTGTTAAGTATGGTTTTGTCATAATAATACAATTGTTTTAAATATAAAAAAACGCAACAATATTCGTAGTAATGTTTCTTTGCTACTTAGCTAGTGACTTGTGTACTTTGTAAGTCTTTGCCGATGTTCCTTGGTCATAGGACATATTATATTTCCACTTTCTGAACGTTGCTTAGCTAATAGTGAAAACAGATAATCTACGTAAATACAGATCTAAGAGTTTGTTATAGAGTATTTATCTGACATCCTCACTAAACCATAAATAACCAACATAGTTTACATCATAATTAGAATTATAAACCCGAATATTCCAGAGTCCTTAATCGTGTGTATATGCAAGTGTGTATAGTATATACATGTATATTAATAGCCACCCCTCAAGATGGAGGTAAAATGATGTTGCTAACTCCCATCTTGCATATGAGATCACGATAAGGTGCTGGATACAGAGCCTTGGTAAGAGCATCTGCCAACTGATTACCAGATTTGACATACATGGTCTTCAAGAAACCAGAGTTAATCGATTCATGAATCTTGTAGCAATCAAGCTCAACATGCTTAGTCCTTTTGTTAAACACAGAGTTATTAGCAATGTGCATTGCAGAAGTGTTGTCACAGTAAAGGTAAGCTGGTTCCTTGAACGGAATCCTCAAATCAACCAACAAACGAGAGAGCCAAATCATCTTTTTTTGCGGCCAGAGACATTGCACGAAACTCTGCTTCAGCTGTGCTGCATGAAACGGAGTCTTGCTTCTTAGAGCTCCATGAGATAACAGAATCACCAGCGAATATGCAAATTCCTGTAACTGATCTCTGAGTATCTTTGCAAGCAGCCCAGTCAGAATCTGAGAAACCTCGTAGATCAAACTTTGAATCTGCAGGAAAGAATAATCCTTGACCAACGGTACCTTTCAGATAGCGCAACAGTTTGTGAACAGTGGTGAGATGAACATCTCTGGGATCATGAGAGAACTGACACAAAGTGTTAACAGTGTATGAAATATCAGGCCTCGTAGTGTGAAGATACATCAGTTTTCCCATCATCTTTCGATATGAAGAAGGATCAGATAATGGAACTCCATCTTTCTTAGAAAATTTGATACTCGGATCCATTGGAATCGAGGAAGGTTTACTGCCGAGAAAGCCAGTAGTAGACAGCAACTCCAAGATGTATTCCGTTGACAAACAGATATACCCTCAGCAGATCTAGCAATCTACAATCCAAAAAAAATATTTGGTTTGTCCAAAATCTCTAAGTTTAAAGGACTGAAGAGTAGTCTTGAATGTATTCACAGCATCGTCACTGTTGCTAACGATCATTATATCATCGACATACACTAAAACTCCAAGAATAGTCCCTGCTTCGTACTTCATGAACAGAGTATGATCAGCCTTGGATTTAGAGAAGCCTATTTGTACCAAGGTGGCTTTGAGTTTAAGAAACCATTGTCTGGAAGCCTGCTTGAGTCCATTAATGGATTTGTGAAGTCGACATACAACATTGGGAGGTAAATATTCACCGAGAAGCTCAGCATAACCAGGAGGAATTTTCATATATATCTCTTCATCAAGATCTCCATTTAAGAAGGCATTCGATACGTCTAGCTGATTCACTGACCAATTCATCTTAGCAGCAAGCACTAAGAGAACACGCACAGACATCTGTTTAGCAACAGGAGAGAAGGTTTCATCATAATCCAAACCTTCCTGTTGAGTGTATCCCTTTGCAACAAGACGCGCCTTAAATCGCTCTATACTCCCATCAGCCTTATACTTGATGGTGAAGACCCATTTGAACCCAATTGGTTTCTTATTAGGCGGCAAGGTCGTAACACTCCAAGTGAATGTTCTTTTCATAGCTCCAATCTCAACTTTCATTGCATCACACCACAACTCAAAATACTTGGCTTCTGAATATCTTTGTGGCACAATAGTAATGGTAATAGTGTTTATGAAAGCACGAAAAGACTCAGATAAGTATCAATAAGAAACATAATTGGTGATAGGGGGTAGTAACAATTCCTTTTTCAGAGAAAATATCATGAAATTTCAATTCATGAGCATTATCGCTTTTACTTTCATCTTATATTGAGTTGCCATCATCACAAGAAAAGTAGGAAAGATATGCAAAACATCAGAATTTTGTTTCATTAGATAGACCCATGTTGCTCTACTATAATCGTCTACAATAGTCAAGAAGTATTTGTACCCATAAATTGTAGAAACAGAGAATGGACCCCATGTACCAATGCGAACAAGATCAAAAGATGCAAATATTGTTCCTTGATGGAAATGGAAGGCGCTTTTGTTTTGATAAATGGAAAATATGACAAATATGTGATTTGTTCTTAACTTGTCCATTATTACTCTTCAAACACAAAATATCAGAAAGTACAGAAACTTTTGATTCCGATGGATGACCCAATCTATTATGCCAAACATCTTCAGTTATCATGAAACTAAAACAAACTGGTGGAGGTGAACAGATGGTAGAAGTACCTTTTAAAGAAATAGAGTGATCAGATGCATTGAAATCCAAAACATATAAGTTCCTGAATCTAATACCCAAGCTCTAAGAGACACAACTGGTTCTATAGATATTGAAGAAACAAGCATGTCATAATAGGATTTGGAGTATAAGTCGAGAAATGTACCTGAAACGTATGAGATAACAGGCACAGAAGCTGAAGTCGAAGCATAACTCTTATCAGGTGTGGGTTCTGCAGGAGTAAGTTGGAGTTTAGAACTGAGAAAAGAGATCATAGTTTGGATCTGATCCTTTGACATCTCAGCATACGAAGGATTTGACTTAGCATCTGTTTGCTCAAGCAACGCTGAAACTTGCATTTGCAGCAAGGTTAGTTGTGGCAATGTTCTACGATTTCTTCCATTTCGGAGTAGTCCCTTGAGGGTACCCATGTAGCTTGTAGCATTTATCTGCAGTGTGTCCCATTTTGTTACAATGAGAGCATTTTGGCTTCTGATAACCACTCTAAGCAAGAAGAACCGATGGTTCATTAAGATTTGATGAAGTCTGAACTTGAAAAGCTGCCGGACTAGAGATGTTCCTCTCTGTGTGACTACCAACCAGGCGTTTTCTTTCATCTTGTTGCAGAATGTTGTATATTTCAGTCAGTCCTTGTCTCGGCTTCATGTTCAGAATCTGGCCTCGAATATTAGCAAAGTTGTCATTGAGACCCATAAGAAACTGTATGATCTTGCTAGTCTCAGCCTCTTCAATCAATTCTTTGACATGATCGCAATTACAACGTTTCTCCGTGGTAACCTTGGTGTTAGCCAAACTGTTCCCAAAGAGTTTCTTCTTCGTGTAATATGCAGAGAGAACAAGATTCTCTTGTTTGAGAGTGATTATAGATTGTTCAAGCTGATACTTCCTTAGAAGATTGCTGACCCTAAACCGCAGATATAGATCATTCCACATTTCAACCGAATCTTCATAATACAATATAATATACTATCGTATATATCTTTGTTCACCGCATTCAACAACCATGCTTTCACCATGCTGTTACATCTACTCCATATCTTGAACAGATTATCATTTACAGCTGGCCTAGAAAGAGTTCCATCTACAAAGCTAAGCTTGTTCTTTGCATCTAAACTCATTCGCATAACAATTGACCAGTTGTTTTAGTTCGTTCCATCAAGAGTGTGAGTAACGATAGACAAACATGGATGATCAGATGAATGGAGGAAGAATGGACTACGAACATTGTTGTATTGTTCTTTGGGGAATCGGCGATCCATGAGGCAGACACTCGATTTCGTCTGCAGCGGTAAAAATTGGAATCGGCTCCGGAGAATTGAATCGCGACCTCTTGCTTTCCATCCTTGTTTCACTATGATGAATCGAGAAGATCGAGACACAATCGAGAGTATGAGTCGAAGAAGAACAGCTCACAAAGGTGATTCGCAAGCTCTCGAGCTCAAATAAACCACAAAATCGAGTTCAGATCAACGATCGATAGTGAAAACGGAGGAGATGATGAAGAAATACTGGGGAATCGAAATGAAATCACAGAGATTGAGCGAGAAATAGCTCTGATACCAGAATAGTGAAAACAGATAATCGACCTAAATCCAGATTCTTCATTAATGATCTAAGAGTTTATTATAGAGTATTTATCTAACATCAGTAAACCAGAAATAACCAACATGGTTTACATCATAATTATAATTATAAACCCGTACATTCCAAAGTCCTTAATTGTGTTATATGAAAGTGTGTATAGTATATACGTGTATACTAATGACTCTCAAACACCCCTGCGCGGTTTCCAAATCAACATCCCAAAACCATACCTCAGTGAGAGTGAGAGATTGATATTGGTATTGAGAATGAGACTGAACATACAAATGCACATTGATATTACTCCAAAACGGCAGTGTTTACCACGGCCTTTCATCTCGTGCAGCAGCGTCGCAACACATCGAAAGTGTCTTGTTTGATCAAAGAAACTCATTAAACATATGGGGACATGGAGGAAGCATACCTGTAGCGCCTAAGGGATGTCCAATGGCTATGGCTCCTCTATTGACATTGATCTTCTCCGGGTCGAGCCCCAAACTGAGATGCAAATGCCTAAACAAACACAGTAGATTTTTATACAGGGGGATATAAAGGGGTACAGAATAAAATGAATAGAAAGAATAGTTGTTCTATGATTTATAACCTCATTAATCTCAAACAAGTCAATGTCATCGATATCTAAAGCAGCCTTGACTGCAGCAGGAATGGAAACAGCTGGCCCGACGCCCATGATCGCTGGTTCTACACCAACTACAGCAAATGTCCTACAATGTGTCCAAGAGTACTTTACTAAAATGAACCAAAGAAAGGTAAATATAAAGTATCAAGCTTACATGAATACACCAAGAATGGGAAGGCACACTCCTCCTCATGAGGAGACCTAGTTATAATCAAAGGCACACTCCTCCTCATGGGTTGTGCTAGGTCGAATCTCATCATCCACAGAAATTGTTATGGGTTTCTCATCACCTTTCTCTGAGTCAATAATCTGAAATATAAAAGCCAAAAGTCATAAAACATTGGGAAAGAAATCTAAAATGTGCACGGTTGTCACCAGCTTGCATCTACCTTCATGTTTACAGATATTATTTCATCCTTAAATCTACCAGAAGCAGTAGCAGAAGTGGCCTTTCTGTGAGAATCAACCTACACATTTAGCTCCAGAAACTAAGCTCAAGTACATGCATTGGAACTGAGAAAGTTAATTCTAGTTACAGCTGCTTGATCCTGCTCCTCCCTTGAGACACCGAACCGGTGTGCTACATTTCCTGAAGTAATACCCATTGGAAGAAGGCAACTTTGTGCTTGTTCAAACTTGTTCACCTGCAAGAACAGAATAGGTTATAAAGAGCCATTCAAGGAACTCAAGAAAAGAGAAGAATAAGAGCATGGTACCTTTGGGTTTACTGATCCTTTCCATCCCCTTGGACTGGCTGTCATGGACTCCATATCAATTCTTCATGCCAAGAAAAGATAAATTCATGTAAGCAAAAGACAGTTACTCTCTTACCAATGTCATAAAATCCTGCTTTTTATGGCAGCAGCAACAGCCTGAAGCCCGGATGCACACTGTCTGTTCACGGTTCTGATGGGAACTGACTCTTCCAACAAAACATAAGAGCATAAGCATGAAGCAAAGACTGTGGATTAGAAATAGTCGAAACATCATTATTTCACAAGAAAACCAAAATACTAAAAGACGAAGAAAAAAGACAATGACAACATCATCTCCATACTGAGAGGTCCTCTCATATGCAGCAGTGTCTCTCGCCAAGCAAGCTGAGTCCTTGCGAGAAGGCAACAAAACACATTAAGAATAGAAAAAGAAGAAGAAGCAAACATAAACCCCAAAATCATCCTTCATCGAACTAAAAATCAGCTTTACAAGCATCAATTCAGAGTTGTGCAATATGAAGGTCAAAATTCAAAAATCCTCATTGAAAGAATTCAGAGCATTTAGTGTAGGACCATGACTTTTACGATATGGCAAAACTGAGTATTTGCTAAATATAATTATAAAAATAAGAGTTCATCCTCAGCTAGTGTGGAGTCGAGACACTCTTTCCTTAATTCATAAATTGCCCGTAGTGTGACGATGTTTACGCAATTAGAATCCCAGTATAAAACCACACATCGACTATTCTGCAACACTCAAAATATAAGCTAAAGAACCTAGCAATATGTTGTACTCTCGGACACAAAACTAAAACAAAAGATTCTATGCGAGGGATTTTATGTGTATTCAGAATGTGTTGTATCTCTATAAAATGACAACAGTTTTCTTTTTCCACAAATTGCAAGAAATTTTTGTGTTAATTAGAATTCATTCTCTATTTAAAATCATTATTATTTTTTATGTTAAAAAATATATATGCACTTTATGTCACAAAACAATCACCTAAAAGAGAAAGATATTTGTTGACTTGTTCAACAATAAATTTGCAAATGACTTTGGTAGAAAAATGATTTAGACCGCAAGCCCATTTGTCAAATCCTGAAACCCAAAATTCGAGTCCGGTCCACATATCTCTTTTTCCACTTTACATTCCAATGTGAGACATTTTACAAACTAGAATAACTGCTAACCCCGCGCAGAAATTTTTGTGTTAATTAGAATTCAATCTCTATTTAAAATCATTATCTTTTTATGTTAAAAAATATATATGCACTTTATGTCACAAAACAATCACCTAAAAGAGAAAGATATTTGTTGACTTGTTCAACAATAAATTTGCAAATGACTATGGTAGAAAATGATTTATACCGCAAGCCCATTTGTCAAATCCTGAAACCCAAAATTCGAGTCCGGTCCACATATCTCTTTTTCCACTTTACATTCCAATGTGAGACATTTTACAAACTAGAATAACTGCTAACTCCGCGCAGAAATTTTTGTGTTAATTAGAATTCATTCTCTATTTAAAATCATTATTATTTTTTATGTTAAAAAATATATGCACTTTATGTCACAAAACAATCACCTAAAAGAGAAAGATATTTGTTGACTTGTTCAACAATAAATTTGCAAATGACTATGGTAGAAAATGATTTATACCGCAAGCCCATTTGTCAAATCCTGAAACCCAAAATTCGAGTCCGGTCCACATATCTCTTTTTCCACTTTACATTCCAATGTGAGACATTTTACAAACTAGAATAACTGCTAACTCCGCGCAGAAATTTTTGTGTTAATTAGAATTCATTCTCTATTTAAAATCATTATTATTTTTTATGTTAAAAAATATATATGCACTTTATGTCACAAAATAATCACCTAAAAGAGAAAGATATTTGTTGACTGGTTCAACAATAAATTTGCAAATGACTTTGGTAGAAAAATGATTTAGACCGCAAGCCCTTTTGTCAAATCCTGAAACCCAAAATTCGAGTCCGGTCCACATATCTCTTTTTCCACTTTACATTACAATGTGAGACATTTTAAAAATTAGAATAACTGCTAACCCGCGCGTGCGTGGGGTAGGGTTTCTTTGCTTTTATTTTTTTGTGTTTGTATTATATATTATTTTCATAAAAATTTAGGCAATTCACAGTATTTATATAGAGTTTATTTAAGCAATTCACAATATTTATATAGAGTTTATAAAAGTAAAATTACGTTTTTCAAACTAAAATGATTATTTATTTTAAATGTTGTAAAATAATTATAATATTTTAAATAGTATAATATATAAAATTTTTAAACTATAAATATGAATATACATATATATATATATATATATATATATATACAAATCGATAAGTATATTATATAGCTAATAAAAACTATATAGTATTATGATCTATTTCAAAACAAAATTATGACTTCCACAAATATATTTTTCATACAAAAGATTAAAAAACAACATAAGCCAACTAAAAGTATAATTCATTGCAATAACATATTAAAATTATATATTATGGTAATACTATCTAAGCGGGTTTGTTAGTGTGGATTTGGATGGCGGATAGATACGGGACATAATACTGCATAACATTTTTGGCATTGTTTAAATCGACCTGTGATCCAAAGCCATACGCGCTCAGCTCATTGTAACACTCCCAGAGATCACCAAGCCTGAAATACTATCTCCTCCTTCCCCTGTTGCTGCCACAAACAGTAAAGATCAGTCGCAAAATTTTGCAAACAGTACATAAAATTCCAATGTACAGACTTTATATAGAACTGTGGTGAAGATGTTCATATCATTTTAAGCAAATCTGCAACAACATGATCTTTAGTGTGAACACCAACATGGCGTTATTAGTATTATTTAGAGCTATGTATTAATATGTATTAAAAAATAAAGCTCTTAGCCCCTAATCACACACAAAACCATGATTACTGAATAAACCATGTTTTCTTTAATTTTTTACTTTGTGAAATTCTATTAAATGAAAGGGACTTGGGGCCTATGAAGCTAGACAATGTAAGCGAGAAAAAACTACAAGTCGAGTCGCCACGTGTCACGCTATTCTATTCTATTCCTCAAAAAAAAAACCCATCTAAATACGTCAAACATCTTCGACACTTTCTTTTCGTCTTCCCTACTGTCATTAAACTCACTGTCATTACCTCTTTTGTTCAAAGCATTAAGTTGGGTGATCAATCTCTTCTCCCATTCGTCTTTATGGCTTCCTCATCACAGCCGTTCATGTCACTGTTTACGGCTTCGGATCTACCACGCGGTGTTGCAGGTATCGCCTTGCTCTCTCCTTTTTCTTTGAATTTTCTTACTCTTTTGATTCCTCTCAAAATCACCAGTCAGTCTTTTTGGATCGGGGATTGGAATTTTGCTGCTTTTTTGGATGGAGATTTTAGATTCAGCTTTACCTGTTTCGTTCAAGTAAGAAACATTAAATTGAGAAGCTTTATTTTCAATTGATTCCAAAATTGAAAACTTTTTAACCGATTTCTGAATCAGTTATTTTCAATTTCCATGACTAAATTCGCCAGAAAGGGGTTTATATGAGTTTTAAAATCTACCACATGTAGCTTTGCAGATTCAAATATGGAAATTGGGGAAGAAAAATAGATAGCATCACTTTTTGTAAAGACCCAAAGAAATGGACCAAATGGAAGCAAGTACCTCTAATTTCATCATCATTGTCTTTTTCGCGGAAGTAAAATATCTACTATTTAAGTTTCCACCTCTAAGTATAATGAATTCTCTGGTTTTATTTGTTAAATACTGGTTTAAGTGTGCACGTACATATCAAAAATGTTGACAACAGAGAGAAGAGAAACGAGGCTGTGCATATATTTTTGATTTTTTTGTCCTAGGAAGAAAAACAGATAGACAGTGAAATCTATGTTAATTTTTCCAGAGAAATTGTTCATGTCCCAGTGAAATGAATAGAGACGAGTAGAGGTTTCTGTCTTCTGTACATTCGGTATTTGTTTAATGATTATGGAGTTACTTATGCTACTTCATTACCAAACAACAGCTCATGGGGATTTGAAGGCGGTAATGGTTGGTTATCTTTAAGCTGTGGATCATCTCCTCGGCTTTGGAGCAGGAAGAGGAGGAGGTGGATAAAGTCGTAAGGTTGCAGAAGGATCTACGTTTGTTGTCAAAAGGTGAGTTTACTTTACCTCTTCAACTATGTGTGATTGTTATCTGTGTTAACTAGAATTGTTTAACATCTGGTGGATCCATGCGTCTTATTTCAGAATTCAGAAACAAACAACAACCTCGGTTTCAATTTATTGTGATGAATCTTCGGAATATATGTCAGGATTCTCTTACCAATAACATCAAATTTGCTATTTGAGTTGTAATTGGTTCTCATTGATTTTCCAATGATTTGGTTACATTCAGTTACTCCTTTTTTTTTTTTGTAATGATGTTCTAGCAGAAGTAGTGATCTTCTGGGTTTTGTTAAATTTGCCAGGACAGATAATCTGGTAATTGCTAACATTTGTCTTCATCTTCACCTTCTTACCCTCTCAACTCTAGGTTAAAAATATAACATGCCGCATAAGGAGGAAAACAAGCCAGGTGAAGAGATACATTCACCAACTCATCTAGGTTCATCTTAACTACGTTAAAGATTAATTATATATATGCTTATGTTCTTAATAATTATGTGTCTATTGCAGTTGTTCTTAAAGACTCATTTCACCTATTTCAGCAACTGCTGCTGCTAAAGTTTTGAAGAGATACATGTGTATGAGGTAAAGTAAGATCTTTGTTTTTCCCTTTTTCTGACTCTCTGATGATTTGGGATTTTTTTCATTTAATCGTGGGTTTAGTGACATGAAAATGTCATCATAGATGTATCATGGCACATGAAGAAAGGAGAATGTATTTTAATCTATGGGTGATTATTGTACTTGGTAATGGGACTTACGGACAAACCAAATCCAACACCAAGTCAAAGCTCATGAGAGAGGTATAAACTATCTCTTAACTTTTTTACTACGTCTTATGCTTAATCTTTGAATTAGAGGCAAATTGCTACATGAGGTTGGCAAATAAACTATCTTTTCTTAGTGACTGGGTATTATCTACCACTTCCTCATACTCGACTGTAGCTTTGACCTCTGTAAGCTGACTGATCCATTACATGCATGTCTTGAGTAGACACGAGTATCCCTCTCCTATCGTTTCTCACATTTAAACAGTTAATGTTTCCTCAGCTCCCAACCATAAAACAGTGCTTCCATCTTCTGGCACAACTCATGGTCTGGGATATCAACATGTACCATAATCAATAGTTCGGTTTTGTTTTTGACTCCTTCGGACTGGATTAGTAAGTTTCAACTTTCAACATGATAAAATGCAAGATCATGGATGAGCAGTTTGAGATAAGAGTAACATGCAGATAATGGTCCACCTGGCCACAAGGCCAAGATATCAATATTCGCTTGGAACAATGACGAGTCTTGGGTCATCTCAAATGTAGCTGAGGACAACAGTTAGATGTATGATCTATCAAATATTGATTGTTGCCTGTTGTCTTGTTTTGTTTTTATTTGTCTTTTTATTAACACTTGTGTTTGGTAAGTATGAGAATAGTTAGTTAAAGAGTTCTATTTGTATATGTTGGAATTTAGTTTAAAGGTTTGTCAGGTGGCCTAACGTAGTGATAAAAAAGGTGAATATACAACAATATGATCGGAAAAATACAGACTTGGCAACATGCTCATGCAGGTGATCTTCCTTAGTTTCTTTTTAAATAAGGTTGGACACCACTTCAATATATGCTTTGATTGTCAAGTTGTTAACTGTTAAGTGAGGTTTCATTTTTGTTGGACATATCGGTACACTTTGTTAAATCGAAAGCAAAATAATTAGCATCATCTGTGAACCAAAAACATTTAAAAGTGAAGGGTAACAACAAAGCAGTCAATAAAAATAAAGAGGTTGTACACGACGCAGGGCAGATGTTTTGTCCCAAAAGATTAAGGATGTAAAAGACACCCAAAAAAAAAGACATGATAAACAGTGAAGAAATTGTGGATATGATAAACTGATCGAGAAAAGTAAAGAACTTACAAAATAAATTTGACTATGGAAAAAAACTCAAAAGTTGTTAAGTAAGAAAAGATCTATGTCTACTTGTGTCGAAGAGGAATAAACTAACAATACATAATTACAATAAGTGATACCAATTTTTTAATTAAATTTACAATAAGTATTGACAAAAACTATGTATCAATGTTATTGTAAGATAAATTTTTAAACACATTGTTTATGACAAAACTTATGTTTAAAATTAGAAAACTATTCTAAATATAAGAAATCTTCCTTAAATTTACCATAAAATGACTAATTTCTTAATAAAAAAAGAGTAAAAATGACTAATTTGTTAAGAAAAAGCATAAAAGTTTTTGTGTGAAAAAATAGATTTTAATTTTCAAATAATTTAATTCTCCAAGGCCACTATTTATGCATTTATGTATATTAATTAAAAATATCTCAAGCAATATTAAAAGCTATATCAAAGCTAAATTTCAGTAACCCATCAACTGAATAAGTTTCATATTACATTCTGTGTTTAAATAATTGAAATTTATTTTCTTAAATGGCAAAGTCAGACTGAATGTTTTGAGATTGATTAACCTTAAAAAGATCGATATAATCTATGCTTTGATACAAAATATGACGTAAATAATTTAATTTTCAATAACATATTTATCTACACAAACATAAGCAGTATCTTCTTAACTATGCAAAAACACTACTCAAAAATATTAGCAAAACAATTAACCATAATTTTAAACTAACCAACTAATTACAAATAAAGAAAAAAAACCATAGTATATATATATATATAACAAAAGAAAAACAACAAATAACTAAAACCAAATAAAAATGCAAAACCCGCGCTACGCGCGGGTCAATCCCTAGTATACATGATAAATCAAGATTCTACAACATAACGGTCATCATATTTCACAGCTAAAATATGTATTAGTAAGGAAATGTGTGCCATGAAGACAAATAGGTTTGGAATGAAAGGATACACATTCTATTAACAACAGTAGGAAGATCAACGAAGGTGAGATGCATAAATTTTAGACAGAGATATGTAGTTTTCAAGGTCGCTCCTAAAGTTCTATTGACGAAGATTCTCACTGTTGTTATCTTTTCCTCTTCTTTACGTAGTCCATCTAAATTATCCACCGGATTATCTCTCTGATCAGGCTTCTCATTGTGTAACACTTTCCTCTTTTGTAAACCCAGTTGTTGTACACTCCAACTAATATACAGTGTTATCAAAACCCATAATCAGTATACAGGAAAAAATCTAACTTAACGAAAGAAACAACCACGTAAATATATATACACATTCAATGTCATTATAAGTCCTGCAGAATTTGGACGGAGTTGGAGAATTATCCTATACACCTCATTAATAACAACTCATGTTTCCACTCAATTTGGAACAGCTACTTTCAATCCTCTGGACTTCTTCTTTTTATTACGTATGTGTAGATAATAATCTATCAACACAATAACCAAAGATTCCATACGAAAGTTGGAAGATCCGATCTAATATTAACATTAATGAGGATGAAAGTGCTTCTCTATTATATGCACCACTCAGAAAAGACTTATTTATGCTCTTAACAATTACGTCACAGAAAAAAAGATCATACCTTTCATGACACCGAGACCTTGTATCCGGAGCTCTCCTTGGTTTCCTGGTGGAAGGAAAGAGCCATAGCTCCAATCTACTACCTTGGCTTGCATATTAGGAGCAAGTAGTCCGACCGATCAATACTTCCGAAGCTTTTGAGAGTTGAAGCCTCGTGTTCCAACCGCTGTTGTTTCAGTCATTCCATATCCCTGCAACCAAAAAAATAGTGACTACATATATAGAACACGAAAACACTTCCAACAGTAAAACTTCAGAGACCTGAATAAAATCGACATGAGGAAGAGTGGGAAGGAAATTTTCAATAAACACTTTGGCTTTTTTAACTTGGTTCAGATTCTTCGAATATGCTTGCTTCCAATCATCCTGCATTCCAATCATCATTCTCTGGGGGAATTTACAATATATTAAAAAACACATTTATCTAATCGGAAAGCTGAAAGAGCATTTGTATCATATCATCTTGAATCTATTTTTTTAATAACTCTTTTTAATAGCAGCTATTCCTCAAGAACAGAACCGATCACAAGTATATCAAGCTACGCAAATTACTCAAACAGGATGGAAACCACATATAATCAATTAAGTTTAGGATTCACAGAAGAGTCATCAAATACAATGGGATGCGTTCAAATTCGATCTGTAAAGGAGACAGTTAGAGCGGTGGATTAATAAGAGCAGGAGGAAAACGTTTTTGAACTTTAAACAGTGCGTGATTGCAAGATTTACCTTTTCATCGAGGAAAAGCAGAGTTATTCCCATGAATTCATTCTCTCTTTTCATGTTCCTGGAGTCCCACAACCGGAGCAGCCTACAGAGTACCTCCTGTGGAGAGTGCCCAAGCCGTAAGTCATCGAAAGTGAGATGAGCCAAATTGTTTGGAACAGCAACGAAGTCGACGGAAGCCATCAACAAATTTGGATGCCTGATTTGTTTGTGCAGAATTGGAAGAGATTAGGAAGAAAGAAGAAAGTTGGGTGTGGGTGGAGCTTGTTTCTTTCAATATATAGGAGGCGAGAGTGTGCGTTTGAGGATGAAGAGTGGTGATCTTAATCAGGCTTGTCTTCCGGTTATTAGCAATTAGGAATTGGTTAAGTGGTTTAGTTTAGTTAACCACTTGTAAAAACGACTGCATGTAGTCGTGAGCTCTCTCTCTCAGGTTAAGATAGGTTATTAGATTAGTTTCATCATCTTATCGTTTTCATTCAAGTTAGAGAGAGAGTGAGACTCCATTGTTGTAATCGGAACTAGCTCAAGGTTGAGCTGAGATCTAGTGGAACGCTGATACTAGCTATCAGCCCCGGTGACGTAGCTTTGTCCCGAGGTTGCGGACGAAGTGAACACCGGGTAAACAATCGGTGGTGTCTTTCGTTTCTTGTTCATCGATTCAAGTGTTTGAGTGAGCTAGAGAGGTTAAGGATCTAGAGCATAGATCCGTACAGAGGAAGCCCATCAGGTGAGTGATTAATGGCCAAGAAGGAGGTATGCAGGCGTAATTGGTGAGGAATGTTAGATTTTTGAAGAAGAGAAATATAACAGAGAATTGAAACAGAGAACCGAAACTTTAGTAGTTACTGAAAAACTTGTTGTTATTTACATAGGACAAAATTGTTTATATAGAAAACTAATAGATACAAGTACAACAGTACAACGAAACCGTACTAAGCCTTAGCCTTGCGACTCTTCACTTGTAACTGTTGACAAGTCATGCCCTTTGATCACATTTCTTCTCACTGACGTAACTCAATTATCACTAACACTCCCCCATAATTGAGTTACAGTCTAAAACCAAGTTTGCTTCTTTTCATATCAAACTCCAACTCTTGTTGACGTGTGTGTTACTTCTCTTGGCAACTTCTTCTTTCTTGTTGCTTCTTAACTTTGAGGTTGCACAAATTCCTTTGCCATAGAAACTTTTCCTTTGTCACCTTCAAGTTTTCCTTGGACACCACTTTTCCTTTGCCACCTTCAAATTTTCTACACGTAAGCTTTGTCACGTCTCTTCCGCGATCTTCCATCACGTCTGCTTCACATGTTCTTTGGTTGTCTCTGCAACCTTCTTTAACTCCCTCTGAGTTTTTCTTCTCATTACCTTTTAATGTCGTTCTTGATCATCAAATTCATGCGTGAATCATTTACACGTCTTCTTCGGTTATAACTTCAACCGGTTTCTTCTCGTGCCTGAATATTCTCCACATCTTCTTCAGTTGTCTTTGCAACCCAGTTCTGCTCCATTTTTCTCTGAGGTAAGCATCCTCCTTTTTTTTTTTTTTGGTGTCTTCCTTTGATCACCATCACTTCTCCTTGAAGTATGCTCCATTTTTTTTTATGAGGTAAGCATCCTCTTTTGCTTGGTGTCTTCCACTGATCACCATCAACATCTCCTTGACGTCTTCTGCGTGAATACCCTTCACGTCTTTCACTTTTTGTGCTTTGAACAAAATTTCAGATCTCTCCTTCCAAACTCCATCTTCGCATCCATTATCTCCATTTCCTGTTAAGAAGATTTCCTATCTCCTTCATACCTTTGGAGCCTTCCTCTTGAAGTTATGGCATGTGAATGTGCTTGTGCAGATTGAGGGTGCTCTCTCTAGTCACCATCTCTTCTTCCTTTTTTTTTCTCTCGGTTTCTCATCTCTCTCTTTTTCTTCTTCTGCAGCGGATTTCTTGTTTACTATTGTTGTGCTTGTACATGTTCCAAGACCAAACATAAGCTCTGATACCATGTTGGATTTTTGAAGAAGAGAAATATAACAGAGAATTGAAACAGAGAACCGAAACTTTAGTAGTTACTGTAAAACTTGTTGTTATTTACATAGGACAAAATTGTTTATATAGAAAACTAATAGATACAAGTACAACAGTACAACGAAACCGTACTAAGCCTTAGCCTTGCGACTCTTCCCTTGTAACTGTTGACAAGTCATGCCCTTTGATCACATTTCTTCTCACTGACGTAACTCAATTATCACTAACAAGGAAGTGCAATAATGAATTGCTGTTACGTGTGTAGATCAGAAGCGGAGTCGAACTTCGAGAGGGGAAAAATTTTGCTGCAGGGATTCCGTCGGAGAAGACGACTCGCTAGCAGGAGGAGGTGATAAGACATGAGGGCCTGTTGCCGAGTCAATGTTGTTGGGCCAAATGGGCCAATCTGTGTAAACATAAGATTGGGCTGATTTGATAATACAACATGAACGATAAAACAAAGATAGAAAATGGGTCAATGTTATTGGGATGTTTGGGAAACCGATAAATATCGTGGAGCGAGGGGGTTTAGAATTTTTTTTAGGACACGTGGTGCATAGGAGGGAGAGTAGGTGGCTCATTATATAATAGATGTTACTCTACAAACAACCCACTTTGGACCTATATTTTTCATTCACAAATAGTCCGATTTTGACATGTGATTGTACTACTTTTTATAGTGCTCAACATCCAGTCATTTGGACGAATCTTCGCTCGAAAACATCCCGGCAAATGGTTTAAAACCATTTTGTCAAAGACGAATTCCAACATTTTGCGATCAAAAATTCGTAAAAAGAAACAAACGTATGAAGAGGGGATGGATTACAGAGAGAGAAGCCGAGGTTGAAAATGGTGAAGCAGCACCCTTTCGCTAGATTTGTTCTAAACAAAACCGTTATAATCAAAGACCAAACAACACTTTCAGATTTTAAAAAAAAAAGAAAGAAAAAAAATGCCGAGAAAATTAAATAATTATCAACATATTGTCACAACTAAACCAGCTCAGTCCGGTTAAGTCTAGGTTTACTATGGTTCAGTGTTCAGCTGGTTTTCACACTATGAACGGCGTCGTTGGTGTTTAGGGTTTTAGGTGTTTTCTCTTCTTACATATTTAGCTTCTCAGCAGAGAAAATCAGTGTTTAGGGTTTTAGGTGTTTTCGTTTCCTTTGGTTCTCTACGTAAGTCTTTCGGTTGTGGAATTAAGTATCTGCTCCTTACTTATTATTTTTTTTTTTTTTGGTTTGTTTTTGGTTTTGTTTACAATTTTTCATGAAGAGTTTTCCTACTTTTGTCTTTACATTGCTGCTTCTATTGGTGTGTTTTCGCTATTGATTTTCTCAAACGTTTGGATTTTGATTTGATACTTCTAAGTTTGTTTTCCTTTCATGGGTTTTCGTTGATTCAAATACGAAGAAGAAACATCACAGAATTTAATTAATAACTCACAACAGAGCTTTTCACTTGTATGCTTTATGATCAAGCTGGTGACAGCTTTATTAGAAAACTATATTAACTTGTTTGCTGTTCTTGGTTCAGTTTGTTAGAAAATTATAAATAAAAAATTACTATGCTTGTTTATTTAAGCTTCTCCGTAACTGTCGTTATGGTGATATACTAATCCATATTTGTATTATATGTACAGATCAATAAGCAAAAATGGTGCAATATAATTTCAAGAAGATCACTTTTGTTCCCAATGAGAAGGATTTTATTGACATCATCCTCTCACTGACTCAGCGTCAGATGGCAAACTCTTGTCCACAAGGGTTACAATATTAACCGTCTGCGTCAGTTCTACATGAGAAAGGTTAAGTACACGCAAACAAACTTGCATGACAAGCTTTCTACGATCATTGAAGAGTTTCCTCGCCTCGATCAAATCCATCCTTTCTATGGAGACCTTCTTCACGTCCTGTACAACAAAGATCACTACAAGCTCGCTCTATGCCAAGTGAAAACGGCCAGGAACTTGATCAGCAAAATCGCTAAGGATTACGTGAAGCTACTCAGGTATGGTGATTCCTTGTACCGCAAGTGTCTGGAAGCTCTTGGTCTTATGTGCACTGTTTTGAAGAGGATCACTCCTAGTTTGGCTTACCTGGAGCAGATCAGGCAGCACATGGCGAAACTTCCTTCCATTGACCCCAACACCCGCACTGTCTTGATTTGTGGATACCCTAATGTGGGAAAGAGTTCTTTCATGAACAAAGTTACCAGAGCTGATGTGGATGTCCAGCCTTATGCTTTCACCACTAAGTCGCTCTTTGTTGGTCACACCGATTACAAGTACTTGAGGTTTCAAGTCATTGATACCCCTGGGATCTTGGACAGGCCGTTTGAAGACCGCAACATCGTCGAGATGTGCAGTATCACTGCGTTGGCCCATCTTCGTGCTGCTGTTTTGTTCTTTCTGGACATTTCAGGCTCTTGTGGTTACACCATTGCTCAGCAGGCTGCTCTTTTCCACAGCATAAAGTCCCTGTTTCTGAACAAACCTTTGGTGATTGTCTGCAACAAGACTGATTTGATGCCCATGGAAAATATATCCGAAGAAGATCGGAAGCTGATTGAAGAGATGAAAGCCGAAGCTATGAAGACTGCCATGGGAGCAAAAGAAGAACAAGTGCTGTTGAAGATGAGTACTCTGACGGAAGAAGGTGTGATGTCTGTGAAAAATGCTGCCTGTGAGAGGCTGTTAGAGCGGAAGGTTCAGGCGAAGATCAACGACCACTTGAAGAGGTTCCATGTGGCGATGCCGAAGCCTCGTGATAACATAGAAAGGCTCCCTTGCATACCTCAGGCGGTTTTGGAGGCTAGAGCTAAGGAAGCTGCTCAAGTGGAGAAGCGAAAGACGGAGAAAGATTTGGAAGAGGAAAATGGTGGAGCTGGATTCTGCCATTTCTGAATTCATCTTCTTGCATCATGAAGAGTGGGAGGAAGACATTATGCCTGAGATTCTCGATGGTCATAATGCCGCTGATTTCATTGATCCAGACATTTTGTTGAGGCTTGAGGAGTTGGAACGTGAAGAAGAAATAAGGCAGGCCAACGTTGAAGAAGATGATTTGGAGATGGACGGTGAAGAGCTCACGGAGGAGCAGAAGCAGCAGCTTGCTGAGATTAGGAACAAGAAAGCTGTGCTCATTCGAGAGCATAGGCTCCAGAAGACCGTTGCACAAAGCAGATCAACTGTTCCTAGGAAGTTTGACAAGGACAAGAAGTACACAACTAAGAGAATGGGTAGGGAAACAGATGTTGGACCGATTGATGAATATTTCTCATGTTTTGGATTTTGCTTTACCTTTTGTTTATTATTATGTTATGCATTTTTTGTGGTTTTTTTACCGGACTTTATATGAAACATTGTAGCTTCTTCTGCGACCAATGCGTAATAATCGTCTAAGCAAACGTTTTAATGGATTTATTTTGATTAAAGTGGTGTAATTATTTTAATAGATTGTATATTTTAAATACAGTAACCAATAACATTAGATTGTTATAAATAATTTAAAATTAGGGAATGTGCCCGCGTCCTTCGCTGGCAGTGATCTAAAAAACAAAAAGAATTTTAAAAAGACAAACGGCCAATGGCAAGAATATGCAAGAGTATTTCTTTAATCTAACTTGAAAACATATCGGTCATAAAAAACAGACAGAAAAAAAAATCAAATGGCAAATGACAGATAATCTAAACGAGATAAACATAAAAAGACATTGCTAAAAACCTCAAAGTTTTAAACATAAAAATTTGGGAAAACGATCTATTTCCCCACGAAAACTATCCTATAGCACCAGATAGAGCTCAAACTAACACCTCGTATCAAATCTCCACAAAAATAAAGTTTAAAACTTATATCTCCCTGAATTAAAAGTTTAAAACTCCATTATCCATAAATATTGGTTTAAATGGTTATGATCTAAATCTCATACCAGACCAACAAACCTCAGTACTAAACCAAATTACAAACCCTAGATCAATCGAAAACACACCACATTTTAATTGTGTGTTATTTAATAATTTTAGTTACTTTTACAGTTTTACTAAAATAAATGAAAGAAATTGAAAAAAAAGCTTTCATCTTCCGTCATTCTCTCTTCCACCTTGACTCCTCCGTCCTTCTCTCTTCCTCTGCACATTATTTTTTCTCAACTCTACAGATTTCTTCTGCTATTTCGCATTTTAGATTATCTTTATGTTTCTGTTCAATTATATCCTCATAAATCAAACGACCTTCTCTCTACTTCTTCACCCAATTCTTATGTCTCTTCTCCTTCTACCTCCGATGGGCTGCTTCTTCTTCTTCTTCTTCTTCTTCTGATTTTTCCAATCCTAAAGCTCCCAAATATCCTTACATTATCGTTGATTCTCAATTCCCCTTTTCGTTGCTTTTTATGTTTGGGTTTCCATTAAATCTCGATAATTGGATTTTCAGCTTTTGATGTTCAGATCTGTTGTGATTCCATAATATTTTCGTTTTATCCTAGAGTTTTTTGTGATTCCATAATAGAAATGGAATCATTTTCTGAGCTTTCCATTGAGCTCACGACCATATGTACAAACGGCTGTGAGTCACCGAAGATCAATAACCAAACCAAAATTAAGAAACTCTTTAACTATCTCCATGTAAAGAATATATCTGTAATTAAAGAAGATAAACCATGAGTGGTCATAGGCTCTGATACCATTAAATTACTTTTTTCTTTATATATTGTTTTATTACTTTATATGATTTTGTTACATAAAATTTAGTAATAAGTTTTGTTTGTAGTTGTAAAACAGAATACTGATACCATTAAATTACTTTTTTCTTTATATTTTGTTTTATTACTTTATATGATTTTGTTACATAAAATTTAGTAATAAGTTTTGTTGTAGTTGTAAAACAGAATACTGATTAAAACTTGTTTTTATTTTATTTTGTAAAGAAAGTACAAAAGTTTTGATAATACAAGATTTGATAAAGAAAGCTTGAAAACTTAAAAATTACAAGGAAAGTTTTTAGAGAGAAGGGAGAACGTTTGTAGTGAGAGAAAGTTGTGCGAAGATCGCTTGCTTCTCCGTCTTGGCTAGCCTTCGTATTTATAGGCGAGATTGCTTAGTGGAGTCCTTGATACGTGTCATCCATCCGACGGTGCCGACACTTCATTGAGACGTGTCGTTCATCCTATGGTGCCGACAGTTTCTTGCGTCATTGCTTACGTCATTGCTTATGTCAATGCTTATGTCATTGCTTGCGTATATCTTCGTGTGGGTCTCGCCTTGTTGGTTGATTCTTCGTGATGAATGGCTTCGTAGGGGTATCTTATTTAATTACAGATATATTCTTTATTTTATAGAATTACGAAGTACAAGTAGTTTACAAAGTAAAGTACATTAATAAAATAAAGAGTCTACTAGAATATACATTGATAAAACAGAAATTTTATATACACTACTATTAGGTTTTTTTTTTTTTTTGATTAGTTAGTCAAGCTCGTAAGGGTCTTGACCACCGATTAGATCGTCGTGTTGGATAATGTCTTCTTCGTCGTCAGACAATTCCATTTGTTGGGCTATGGCTGCGAGTATTTGCTTAATCTTGTCGTGGCCTTTTTTTTTATTTGATTGTTTGGATTCAGAAGAACTTGTTGAATTGGTTGGACTATGGGATGGTTTGGGGTTAGGTTGAAAGGTTGATGCTTGAGTTGATTTGTCGGGAGTTAGTTGTTTAAGTTGGCTAGGTGTAAGGAGTGGGATGGATTGGGATATGGTTCGGACAGTGTCCGCGGCCTGTTTAGTGATTTGAAAATATTTTTGGATATTTGTAAGAGAGCAACGGTCGAGATTATATTTATCCCACCATTTAATGCGGAATTCTCTGAGAAGGGAATATGGCATGTCTGGTAGATAAGAGGTGATGGTATAGTGCCACGAACATATCCATGGTATACCCATGTCTATGTGGAAACTGATTTTGGTTAAGGTTAGTATGGGTGTCTGTTGCGCGTGTTTAGTGTAAAAAGGTAAAGAGGTCTTGGTAATTTCTGATGGATAGATTTGGTCGGTTGGACCAAACCAGTGCCACCATTCATAAAACCATCCTGGTATCGTCTTAGGACATTTATGGTCGAAAGAGATAAACCATGAGTGGTCATAGGCTCTAAGATAGAAAAGAAGAAAAAAACTTGTTGGTAATCGACATAACTATATCCTTGGATATGATAGCCTGGTGTGGAAAAAGGTTTGATAGTAGGGTGGTGAATAAAACCAAGTTCTTGAATAGAACATATTCGTAGTATTTTACAGGTTGAGTATGATATAAGATTGTGGTTTGATTTATCGGGGTAATGAGTAATTTCTGCAGACAAAGAGTCTACTAGAATATACTCATAGAAGGTTCTATTTTTGATTACATTGTCAGTGGGATACTGACAATCTTCGTATAGATACCGGTTAACAAAGTCGTGAAGTTGTTTAAGAGATATTGGTTTAGTAAAATTTGTGGTTATAATGTGTTCTTTATGGGGTTTTATGATATACGTAGTCTTTTGAGTAGTAGTTTGGTTTGTAGATGGAAGGGGTGTTGAAGTAGATGGTTGATTTTTGTCTATAGCCGCTGCTTTTGAGTAAGATAAATGAGGGAATTCAGCAAGAGCTGAATAGGTATTTTGAGTAGTCAAGGGTTTTCCCTGGAGATGGGGTTGACTTTTGATGTAGTCCGATGCGGTCATCGGCTTCTTCTTCTTTGGATCACTCATCTTGATTATTTTGCTGGTTGCTTGTTTTTCCCTGTAAATATTCTCTTGTTAGAAAGTCTGGTAAATAATTATTTTCACCTTTAGTATATTGAATATCAAAATCAAACACAGATAAAAAGGCTTGCCATCTGGAAAAAATTTGTTTTGAGACTAGGTTTTTAACATCCTTTTGAAGAATTTCTTTTGCGGATTTACAGTCAACTCTTAATAAGAATTTTTTGTTTATTAAATCATCTTGAAATTTAGAGATACAATTTACTATTGAAAGGACTTCTTTTTTTACTGTAGAATAATTCTTTTGTGGACCTAACCATACACCTGAGTGAAATCTAATTATAGATTCACATGTGGCTTCTGGTAGCTTTTGTTTTAAAATTCCTGCATATCCTATTTCTGAACCGTCTGTTTCGACTATCATATTCGCTTCAGGGTTTGGTAAAGATAAACAAGGAAGGGTTTTGACCTTCTGTTTTATTTGTTTGACTAAATTTGTATGCTGATTTGTCCAGGGTTTAGGATTTTTTTGGAGACGTTGAAATAATGGTTGAAGTGTTTTTCTCAGATTTGGTAGGAAGTCTGAAACATAATTAAGACATCCTAAAAATCTTTGTAATTGTGTTTTCTTCCTTAACTCATCAGGGAATTTATCTGCAAATTCTATGGATATTGAAATAGGAGTTATTGTGCCTTGATATATATTATGTCCTAGAAATCTTATTTTTGTTTGAAATAATGACATCTTTTTAGCCGATAGGACTAAGCCATGTTTTTCTACTACATTTAAAAATGTGTTCAAATGGCTAATGTGTTGATCTATTGATGTTGAGTAGACTAATATGTCATCAATATAGACAATGGTAAATTTTGAATAATTATTAAATATATCGTTCATAATGTGTTGAAATTCGGATGATGCATTTTTTAATCCAAAAGGCATTACATTCCACTCATAATGTCCGAATGGTACTGTAAATGCCGTTTTGTATTTATCTTTTTCAGCAATTTGTATTTGCCAAAATCCGCTTTTCATATCGAATTTTGAATAGATTTTTGCATTATACAATCTTTTTAATAGGTCTCTTTTATTGGGGATAGGGTATCTGATCCATTGTAGTACATCGTTTAGTGGTTTATAGTTGATTACTAGACGTGGTACTCCACGTTCTTTTTCAGCTTGATTGTTGACATAGAAGGCTGAGCAACTCCAAGGTGACTTGGATTGCCTGATTAATTTTTTATCTAATAAATCTTTTATTTCTTTCTTACAATGTTCTAATAATTCCTTATTCATTTGAATAGGTCGTGCTTTCGTTGTTATGGTTTTTTCGTTAAATTCTTTTATATATGGGAGTTCAACTGAATGTTGTTTTCTTTCCCAAAATGCGTTTGGTAGATCTGAGCATACTTGACTTAATAGTTCTTTCTCTATTGATTTGATTTTGTCTAATACATATGGAGTAGATAATTGTTCTTCAATTTTTTTATATGTTATTTCATCTTGTAAATATTGAATATGGTTCTTTTTACCTTTTATTAGATTAATTGTTTTTTCTATAGTATTATGTTGTAAGCTTAATACTTCTTTTGTTTTCATAGGTGATAGAAATTTAAATGATAATTTTGTTCCTACTACTTTTGTTGTTACGCCTGATTCTGTAACTTTGAATGGGTAAATTTGGGTAAAAAATGGTGTACCCAATATTATTTTCTGTGAAAGATTTTGCACTAAAATAAATTGATTTTTGAAGCAATATCCTTGATTACATATTTTTCCGCATGGTAGTTTATATTTTACTTTTAAATTGCTACCATTAGCGCCGCTTAGGCGTTATGTAGTTTTTTCATAATATTTAGTAGGTATTACTCCTTCACGGATACAATTATAATCTGCTCCTGTATCCATTAATGCTATTGCTTCTATTTTAAAATCATGACCTATATGTAAGGTAATGCTAGTATACCATTTTTGATAGCTTATTTTGTTAATTATTTGGATATATTCTTCATCTTCTGTTGGTTCTTGTATTTGTATACCTTGTTTACTAGATGATGCTAAACTATTATTATTTTTTGATTCTATTAAAGATAATCGTGCTTCTAACTGCAGATGATTTAGATTTTGTTGATTTGCTAGTAGTTGTAAATCTTTAATCTCTGATTTTAGTTGTTTGACTTCATTTTGTAATTCTCCAGTCGTTACTTGTTTAAATAAATTTTGAGTTGGATATTTTTGAAATATTTTGTTTAGACTAAATGGTTGTGGAGTAGTTAACTGATGTTCTTGAGTTATTATTTCTTTTAAATTTAGCAGATATTCTTTTTAATAGTAGGATATTCTATTTTGTCAATAATATCTAGTAGAAATTGTTTATCATTTTCTCTTGTTATTACATTGATTAATTTACAGTTGTATAAATCGTCGGATAATTCCTCGGTATTATCAGAAGAAGTGCTTAAATTCTCAATTTCGTTAATTGAGTATTCACTACTAATATCTTCTTCTTCTATATCTGATAATAATAGCTTTGTTAATTTTTCTTGGATAGCTGGTTGTTCTTGAAATATTTCATTTATTTTCTTTTTCATTTTACATTCAGTAGACTTATGTCCGGGTCTTTTACAATTCCAACAGTAGATTTTTTGTTTATCTTTTGATTGATATTTCTTGTTTTTCGAATAGTACTTATTAGTTGGTTTTTTATTAAAATCTTCTCTAAATTTTTTATTTTTGTGATAGTATTTATTAATTTTCTTTTGTCTATATTTTAGTCGCTTGACTCTAGATGGTGGATTGAGTTCATTATATCCGTATTGTTTACAGAATGAACCCATAGTTTGATTGAATTGAAAATTTTCCTTCCGTTTTTTATCTCTATGTTCTTGACATATAGCTAATCCTTCTTTTTTGATAAATGTGAATAGTTGACCATAAGTGATTGTATTCCAGGGGACAGGTTGTCCTCCGGATATATCTTTTAATTTGTCGATAAATTTTTCTGCAAAGAAGGATGGTAATCCCGCGATAAACCTTTCTTTCCAGAAGGGTTGATTACAATCATTTCTTTGGAAGATGTTTGTTACAAATATATCTTTATACCATTTGAAATCTCCTAAAGTTGGACATCTTAAATTTGTTAATACTATTTTTTTACTTTCTAGTTCTTCATTAGGGTTGCCAATGAAGTGCATGGTTAATGTGTGGATTAGTACTTCTACCGCATTTTGATTTTCTACTTCTTCATATAAATCATTTTCGTCCTCTACTCTTTTTATTTCAACATGATTGATTATTGAGTCTTGGAGAATTGTGTCTATTGAATTGTCCCACCAGTATTTTAAAGTACCATTAAAACCGGTTATTAATAGGATACATGCTTGTTTATCTGAATTTCCTTTTGCTTTGTAGGCTATGGCAGTTATGCCCATTTCTTGGAATAGATTCATTATTTCGTATTCCGAACGTCCATCTATATTCCATTCATATATACCATCTCCAGTGTATACGTTATGAGAATATTTATGGTGTTCTTCGAATAATAAATCGGGTGGACTATGTCTTTTGTAATAAGGTGTTCTTGATTTCATATTATTATGTCTTGTTATTTTGTTTTTTATTCGATTTATTTCTAAATTATCGCTTTCTGTTTGCACAGATGTTTGGCTAATTGTATCTTCATCTTCATCAATATTATTGATTCCTTTTCTTTTATCTAGTGTATCTAATCTTGATGCGATTGATTTTAATAATTCATTTTCTGGAAATTTAATTGATCTAGAAGTAGTTTTGAATATAGGTGCAGATGTTGATGAGAAAGGATGCGATATAATTGGATATTTGTTCTCTATTATCTTAGTTTCATAGTTTATATTTCTATCTATATTATCTACTTGTCTTGCAATAGTATGTAATATTTGACTGTGATAATTATTTTGTTTGTATATTGATTTAATGTCTTGCATTAATATTGGTTCTTTATTATCTCTATTAGCACCTGTTTTAAAGGGTGTTGCTATAATTTGCCGATTACTTGTATTTATTTTTAAATCATTTAATGGCGGATGTACAGATTTAATCTTACTTCCATCTACTTGTTCCCATATTTGATTTGGTGATAAGCTTACATTAATTGTCTTAAAAGGATATGTAATATTATGAATTATTGAATATTTTTCAAACCATGTAAAAAATGGAATATCACTTTCTTTCAGTGTCATGTAATTGTACCAACTAGAAACGCTGCTAACCTCGCGCATACGTTTGGTATATGTTATTTTTTGTGTTCTATATTTATTTTAACTATAAAATTTATGTAAAATATAGTAATAGTTGTCTGTCTGTTATGATTTATTTTATATTCTTTTCTCACAACCCGTTAAATATTTGTGAGAAGGTAATTGAGTGGTTTAAGAAAACTATTTTACGCCAATCTCCAATTGAACATAATATGTGTGAAATTTGTAGCAAAATACTAAAGATAATAAGTTGCACAATCCATTTTTGATTTTAAGAAAAGAAGGCATTGCAAACGTCTGATTTGTTTTTTGTTATTCTGTTCAACGGTTGTTTTTTTGTTAAAATGCTCTTCCTCTGTCAATTGTGTAATATATGGTGTAACTGTCATTAGTGTAACTTGTTAGCTTTGAATTATCTTCATCTTCTAGCATATGTTCATCTTAATAATCTATATCTTTATTCCCCTAAATGTAAATTAAATGTGTTAGTTGTATTTGTCTTCATATAGTTGTTTGTTTTCGAGACCGTGAACAAAGTCCTCCTTTTCCGAAGAACCATAAACTTTACAAAATACATGGATAATTTGTCCGTCATTTACCAAATGGCATAGTTTAGATAGTTTCTTCTCCGTCATTTTTCCAAACGGTTTGGTTTCAGTAGCTACAAAGTACAAATATTTAGATAGTTTCTCTGCTTTTATTATATAGTAGGCTATTGTTTAATACTTTAGAACACAAAAACATACATTTTTTTTGGGGATAGTTTCTCTGCTATTATTATATAATAGGCTATTTTTAATACTTTAGAACAAAGAAACATACATTTTTTTTGTTTGCCCAAAAAAAAAAAAGATTTTGATACGTGATTCATCTTGAACGATATACTTCTCATAAACATATATGCAACCCACAAAATATTCAATCTCTAATTTCTTGCTCAATTTCCAAACTAACAATTTAATCCAATAAACCAAACCATGAGCCGTAATAATCTCCAAAATCACATGAGATAACAAAGAAGAAAGTTCCCTTCAACTAAATATCTAATTGAGAAAACACAAAATCGAAGAGAAAGTTCCAAGGCATGCAAAAATGTACATCTTCAACACTTACAACCCATTGCTTTTAGCTCTGCTTCAACTCCACATGCTTCCCTAGCCTGTCGCAATAATTAACATATAATGATATGATCACATATCATACAATGGATAATTGTATATATCTAGGCTGGGACATTAGAGAATCTATATCTAATCCATTCTTGTCAAATACTTTAACAACTTTCACTCAAACAACCAACAAATGGATGCGAAGCTAAAAAAGAAAACATTACCCAAGATCTGACGGAAGCTTGAATCCACCTATACGGAGACGCTTTAATGAGTGATCTTGGACCAAGCAAAGACAAAAGAAATAGAGAAAACAATTTAGTATACATTTGGATAACAGGTGAAACGTATGTTGAAAAGTAATAATCGAGTGAAACGAAATTCAACCTCAAGCCCAGCATTTTTTCACTAATTCTCTGACTTCATGTTTCCTCTCTTCGTGAACCTGCATAAGTCCACACTAAAGAAGTCAATTCAGCTGAATATTGGTAATAGATTAATTCAGTATTAGAAAATCAGAGCACTAACTGAAATGTACAGACTTACAAAATATGAATTAAGTTCAGATATTACTTAAGGAGAGAGTGAGCAGCGGAGGTTTTTTGGTTGCAAGGACAAGAAAACTCGGAGAATAAACCACGCCTTAAGTTTTTTTTGTGAGCAGCGGAGGCTTGAAGACGTTTCACTGAAGTATAAACGCAAGTTTAAGTTTCAGAACTGAATCAAAGACGCATAAACCTAAAGCGGTGGTTTAAGTTTCACGAACATGGAAATCCACATAAACCCTTTTGTCGAACTGCAATAAGCACACACACATTGTTAGAACAATACCATAAGTAAGTTAATCTACGGTAAAATGAAACACCTTATCCAAACTTCAGATATCAATTGAGATAGTTTACAAAAAAATAAAATGAAACAAACTACAAATTCCAGATATTTCTCTAGCAGGATTGATACAAAACGATTGTGATAGTGGTCTAAACGAAGATTGTTCAAAAAATTGAATTCAATATTGTCAGCTATTTGACAAATGAGTAATACACAGTAAGGAAGATGGAAAAAAAAATTCACATATCAAAACCAAGAGAAATGCTCAGAAATCAAACACCAAACAATCTCATTCATTCGCAACGAAACCAAAATCGAAAGAAATGGAACCACGAAGATCCAATCTTATTGCAGAGGGAAAAGCTAATTCAATCAAATCACCCAGCCACTTTCCGGTAAACCGAAACCCTAAATCAAATAATACTAACCGGAAAGCTGAAATCGTCCAATTGGAGATCGATTCGAAGGCTAAGCGTTAGCGGTGTTAGGGATTAGAGTAACACCGCTCTCTTGTAGTTTATTCTGTTTAGCCTTGGCTTCTTCCTCGCGGATCTTCTTCATGGCAAGCAATCTCTCCATGATGAGCTCGTACTCGCACTTGAATCTCGTGTTATAGGGAGCTGAAGGAGCAAAGAGTCGCGATTGTTACCCAATGTTTGTTTCAACATAACTAAACGAAAGAGATGACATTGCAAGTGGGTTTTTTTGGACCAGGCCGATAAAGTATTTGGAAGGCCCAAGAGGAAGGTTTCTTTCCGTAAACAAAACATAAAAAATGACAGGTGGCAGTAGGTTTGTGTAGTCTTAGGAAAGTTAATCTCAAATTATATATAAAGATTTTCTCTAAATTCTGTTGTTTGTTGTTCAGAAAATGTTGCAAAATACCATTGGGGTTTTTCATCATTTTCATTTGAATAGAAATCTTCCTTAATATATTGTTTATTAATTTCATAATATTTTGTTATAACATTTATGGATTTGAAATCTGATAACGTAGGAGAAGTTGGGTATAAATTTTCGGGTTCAGCTTTAGGAGCCTCAAATTTAACTGGGTTATCTTGTTTACTTTGATTTATGCTTTCAGTTTCCGAGCCTGCACTAGATTGACCAGTGCGGTATTCGGAAAATGATGCTCTTGAAGGAGCATAATATTCATTAAAAGAACTTCTTGAATGATATGAACTAATTCTAGGTGGTAATGGGTCTTTATATGATCCGAATTGCAATAATATTTTTCCATCTCTTTGTTCAATTATTTTTGATATAGTCTTTTGTTCAAAGTTTCTTGGGGGTTGTGTTATTTCTAATTTCCACTGATCTGGAATAGTTATTTCAGTCCATTTTAGTTGCTTGGGTGCGTAAGTAGCTGTTGGAGTATCTTTACTATGAGCCGCTAAAATAGTTGTTTCACCTTTATCGTCTTGTAATAAACAGCTTGGATTAAATTCTGATGTTGATTGTTTAAAATAAATTCTATAGAGTAATAAATATCCATGTCGTTCATTTTGGAATTTTATTTCTGGTAGATGAATATTTAATACCAAAGTATTGAGTATGGTTGGATCAAGTAAACTTACTTGGAAATTAGGTGCACAATTAAAATAGACTGCCCCGTTGCATAGATTTGTTTGGACAGCTCCAAGGAGTGAATCCTCAAATTTTAATAGAGTTTTATCTCGTAATAGCATAAGTATAGGCGAATCTATACCTGTTCTTGATAGTGGTTTTACTGCTATTTGAACTAGTCCAAAATGGATATAGTTAAATCCTTTTTGTTTATACTTATCTAATGCGATGGATGATAATAGTTTTATTTCTTCAAATTCATTTTGAAGGGATAGAGTTTGGTCATGTTCTTTAATCGCATATGCTGTTTTAAAATCGAAAGTGCCTATTTGATATATGTTTTCTGGGTTAATATGTGGTAATTGATTTTTTTATATTTCATTATTAAAAGTAGTTATTTTGTCATAATTTCCCTTGAATTTATTGTTGTATTAGAAGTAGACGCTGCATGTTTATGTTTAAAAAGTTTTCTAAATGAAGACGCCATGTTTAATCTAGATTTAAACAAATACTAGAAGGATACTTACCAATTTCAGGTTGATACTTTTCTTCGGCTTGCCACCGGTCTTACTGCCTCTTCTAGGTCTTGCAGCCTGGAACACCGACAAGTATCTTGTTGAGACGGTGAGGATCTTTCAAGAGGTGTATTTAAACTAGATCAAGTTTGGGCGAGAAAGTTTTGAAAACCTTTTAAAGAAAACGTTGCAGTGTTTGTTTTGAAGATCGTTTTAGCATCTGATACCATTAAATTACTTTTTTCTTTATATTTTGTTTTATTACTTTATATGATTTTGTTACATAAAATTTAGTAATAAGTTTTGTTTGTAGTTGTAAAACAGAATACTGATACCATTAAATTACTTTTTTCTTTATATTTTGTTTTATTACTTTATATGATTTTGTTACATAAAATTTAGTAATAAGTTTTGTTTGTAGTTGTAAAACAGAATACTGATTAAAACTTTTTTTTATTTTTTTTGTAAAGAAAGTACACAAAGTTTTGATAATACAAGATTTGATAAAGAAAGCTTGAAAACTTAAAAATTACAAGGAAAGTTTTTAGAGAGAAGGGAGAGCGTTTGTAGTGAGAGAAAGTTGTGCGAAGATCGCTTGCTTCTCCGTCTTGGCTAGCCTTCGTATTTATAGGCGAGATTGCTTAGTGGAGTCCTTGATACGTGTCATCCATCCGACCGTGCCGACACTTCATTGAGACGTGTCGTTCATCCTATGGTGCCGACAGTTTCTTGCGTCATTGCTTACGTCATTGCTTATGTCAATGCTTATGTCATTGCTTGCGTATATCTTCGTGTGGGTCTCGCCTTGTTGGTTGATTCTTCGTGATGAATCGCTTCGTAGGGGTATCTTCTTTAATTACAGATATATTCTTTATTTTATAGAATTACGAAGTACAAGTAGTTTACAAAGTAAAGTACACAAATAAAATAAAGAGTCTACTAGAATATACATTGATAAAAACAGAAATTTTATATACACTACTATTAGGTTTTTTTTTTTTGATTAGTTAGTCAAGCTCGTAAGGGTCTTGACCACCGATTAGATCGTCGTGTTGGATAATGTCTTCTTCGTCGTCAGACGATTCCATTTGTTGGCCTATGGCTGCGAGTATTTGCTTAATTTTGTCGTGGCCTTTTTTTTATTTGATTGTTTGGATTCGGAAGAACTTGTTGAATTGGTTGGACTATGGGATGGTTTGGGGTTAGGTTGAAAGGTTGATGCTTGAGTTGATTTGTCGGGAGTTAGTTGTTTAAGTTGGCTAGGTGTAAGGAGTGGGATGGATTGGGATATGGTTCGGACAGTGTCCGCGGCCTGTTTAGTGATTTGAAAATATTTTTGGATATTTGTAAGAGAGCAACGGTCGAGATTATATTTATCCCACCATTTAATGCGGAATTCTCTGAGAAGGGAATAGGCCATGTCTGGTAGATAAGAGGTGATGGTATAGTGCCACGAACATATCCATGGTATACCCATGTCTATGTGGAAACTGATTTTGGTTAAGGTTAGTATGGGTGTCTGTGGCGCGTGTTTAGTGTAAAAAGGTAAAGAGGTCCTGGTAATTTCTGATGGATAGATTTGGTCGGTTGGACCAAACCAGTGCCACCATTCATAAAACCATCCTGGTATCGTCTTAGGAAATTTATGGTCGAAAGAGATAAACCATGAGTGGTCATAGGCTCTAAGATAGAAAAGATGAAAAAAGCTTGTTGGTAATCGACATAACTATATCCTTGGATATGATAGCCTGGTGTGGAAAAAGGTTTGATAGTATGGTGGTGAATAAAACCAAGTTCTTGAATAGAACATATTCATAGTATTTTACAGGTTGAGTATGATATAAGATTGTGGTTTGATTTATCGGGGTAATGAGTAATTTCTGCAGACAAAGAGTCTACTAGAATATACTCATAGAAGGTTCTATTTTTGATTATATTGTCAGTGAGATACTGATAATCTTCGTATAGATACCGGTTAACAAAGTCGTGAAGTTGTTTAAGAGATATTGGTTTAGTGAAATTTGTGGTTATAATGTGTTCTTTATGGGGTTTTATGATATACGTAGTCTTTTGAGTAGTAGTTTGGTTTGTAGATGGAAGGGGTGTTGAAGTAGATGGTTGATTTTTGTCTATAGCCGCTGCTTTTGAGTAAGATAAAGGAGGGAATTCAGCAAGAGCTGAATAGGTATTTTGAGTAGTCAAGGGTTTTCCCTGGAGATGGGGTTGACTTTTGATGTAGTCCGATGCGGTCATCGGCTTCTTCTTCTTTGGATCACTCATCTTGATTATTTTGCTGGTTGCTTGTTTTTCCCTGTAAATATTCTCTTGTTAGAAAGTCTGGTAAAGAATTATTTTCACCTTTAATATATTGAATATCAAAATCAAACACAGATAAAATGGCTTGCCATCTGGAAAAAATTTGTTTTGAGACTAGGTTTTTAACATCCTTTTGAAGAATTTCTTTTGCGGATTTACAGTCAACTCTTAATAAGAATTTTTTGTTTATTAAATCATCTTGAAATTTAGAGATACAATTTACTATTGAAAGGACTTCTTTTTTGACTGTAGAATAATTCTTTTGTGGACCTAACCATACACCTGAGTGAAATCTAATTATAGATTCACATGTGGCTTCTGGTAGCTTTTGTTTTAAAATTCCTCCATATCCTATTTCTGAAGCGTCTGTTTCGACTATCATATTCGCTTCAGGGTTTGGTAAAGATAAACAATGAAGGGTTTTGACATTCTGTTTTATTTGTTTGACTAAATTTGTATGCTGATTTGTCCAGGGTTTAGGATTTTTTTGGAGACGTTGAAATAATGGTTGAAGTGTTTTTCTCAGATTTGGTAGGAAGTCTGAAACATAATTAAGACATCCTAAAAATCTTTTTAATTGTGTTTTTTCCCTTAACTCATCAGGGAATTTATCTGCAAATTCTATGGATCTTGAAATATGAGTTATTGTGCCTTGATATATATTATGTCCTAGAAATCTTATTTTTGTTTGAAATAATGACATCTTTTTAGCCGATAGGACTAAGCCATGTTTTTTGACTACATTTAAAAATGTGTTCAAATGGCTAATGTGTTGATCTATTGATGTTGAGTAGACTAATACGTCATCAATATAAACAATGGTGAATTTTGAATAATTATTAAATATATCGTTCATAATGTGTTGAAATTCGGATGGTGCATTTTTTAATCCAAAAGGCATTACATTCCACTCATAATGTCCGAATGGTACTGTAAATGCCGTTTTGTATTTATCTTTTTCAGCAATTTGTATTTGCCAAAATCCGCTTTTCATATCGAATTTTGAATAGATTTTTGCATTATATAATCTTTTTAATAGGTCTCTTTTATTGGGGATAGGGTATCTGATCCATTGTAGTACATCGTTTAGTGGTTTATAGTTGATTACTAGACGTGGTTCTCCACGCTCTTTTTCAGCTTGATTGTTGACATAGAAGGCTGAGCAACTCCAAGGTGACTTGGATTGCCTGATTAATTTTTTATCTAATAAATCTTTTATTTCTTTCTTACAATGTTCTAATAATTCCTTATTCATTTGAATAGGTCGTGCTTTCGTTGGTATGGTTTTTTCGTTAAATTCTTTTATATATGGGAGTTCAACTGAATGTTGTTTTCTTTCCCAAAATGCGTTTGGTAGATCTGAGCATACTTGACTTAATAGTTCTTTCTCTATTGATTTGATTTTGTCTAATACATATGGGGTAGATAATTGTTCTTCAATTTTTTTTATGTTATTTCATCTTGTAAATATTGAATATGGTTCTTTTTACCTTTTATTAGATTAATTGTTTTTTCTATAGTATTATGTTGTAAGTTTAAGACTTCTTTTGTTTTCATAGGTGATAGAAATTTAAATGATAATTTTGTTCCTACTACTTTTGTTGTTACGCCTGATTCTGTTACTTTTAATGGGTAAATTTGGGTAAAAAATGGTGTACCCAATATTATTTCCTGTGTAAGATTTTGCACTAAAATAAATTGATTTTTGAAGCAATATCCTTGATTACATATTTTTCCGCATGGTAGTTTATATTTTACTTTTAAATTGCTACCATTAGCGCCGCTTAGGCGTTCTGTAGTTTTTTCATAATATTTAGTAGGTATTACTCCTTCACGGATACAATTATAATCTGCTCCTGTATCCATTAATGCTATTGCTTCTATTTTAAAATCATGACCTATATGTAAGGTAATGCTAGTATACCATTTTTGATAGCTTATTTTGTTAATTATTTGAATATATTCTTCATCTTCTGTTGGTTCTTGTATTTGTATACCTTGTTTACTAGATGATGCTGAACTATTATTATTTTTTGATTCTATTAAAGATAATCATGCTTCTAACTGCAGATGATTTAGATTTTGTTGATTTGCTAGTAGTTGTAAATATTTAATCTCTGATTTTAGTTGTTTGACTTCATTTTGTAATTCTCCAGTCGTTACTTGTTTAAATAAATTTTGAGTTGGATATTTTTGAAATATTTTGTTTAGACTAAATGGTTGTGGAGTAGTTAACTGATGTTCTTGAGTTATTATTTCTTTTAACTTTAGCAGATATTCTTTTTTAATAGTAGGATCTTCTATTTTGTCAATAATATCTAGTAGAAATTGTTTATCATTTTCTCTTGTTATTACATTGATTAATTTACAGTTGCATAAATCGTCGGATAATTCCTCGGTATTATCCGAAGAAGTGCTTAAATTCTCAATTTCGTTAATTGAGTATTCACTACTAATATCTTCTTCTTCTATATCTGATAATAATAGCTTTGTTAATTTTTCTTGGATATCTGGTTGTTCTTGAAATATTTCATTTATTTTCTTTTTCATTTTACATTCAGTAGACTTTTGTCCGGGTCTTTTACAATTCCAACAGTAGATTTTTTGTTTATCTTTTGATTGAAATTTCTTGTTTTTCGAATAGTACTTATTAGTTGGCTTTTTATTAAAATCTTCTCTAAATTTTTTATTTTTGTGATAATATTTATTATTTTTCTTTTGTCTATATTTTAGTCGCTTGACTCTAGATGGTGGATTGAGTTCATTATATCCGTATTGTTTACAGAATGAACCCATAGTTTGATTGAATTGAAATTTTTCCTTCCGTTTTTTATCTTTATGTTCTTGACATATAGCTAATCCTTCTTTTTTGATAAATGCGAATAGTTGACCATAAGTGATTGTATTCCAGGGGACAGGTTGTCCTCCGGATATATCTTTTTCTTTGTTGATTAATTTTTCTGCAAAGAAGGATGGTAATCCCGCGATAAACCTTTCTTTCCAGAAGGGTTGATTACAATCATTTCTTTGGAAGATGTTTGTTACAAATATATCTTTATACCATTTGAAATCTCCTAAAGTTGGACATCTTAAATTTGTTAATACTATTTTTTTACTTTCTAGTTCTTCATTAGGGTTGCCAATGAAGTGCATGGTTAATGTGTGGATTAGTACTTCTACCGCATTTTGATTTTCTACTTCTTCATATAAACCATTTTCGTCCTCTACTCTTTTTATTTCAACATGATTGATTATTGAGTCTTGGAGAATTGTGTCTATTGAATTGTCCCACCAGTATTTTAAAGTACCATTAAATCCGATTATTAATAGGATACATGCTTGTTTATCTGAATTTCCTTTTGCTTTGTAGGCTATGGCAGCTATGCCCATTTCTTGGAATAGATTCATTATTTCGTATTCCGAACGTCCATCTATATTTCATTCATATATACCATCTCCAGTGTATACGTTATGAGAATATTTATGGTGTTCTTCGAATAATAAATCGGGTGGACTATGTCTTTTGTAATAAGGTGTTCTTGATTCATATTATTATGTCTTGTTATTTTGTTTTTATTCGATTTATTTCTAATTATCGCTTTCTGTTTGCACAGATGTTTGGCTAATTGTATCTTCATCTTCATCAATATTATTGATTCCTTTTCTTTTATCTAGTGTATCTAATCTTGATGCGATTGATTTTAATAATTCATTTTCTGGAAATTTAATTGATCTAGAAGTAGTTTTGAATATAGGTGCAGATGTTGATGAGAAAGGATGCGATATAATTGGATCTTTGTTCTCTATTATCTTAGTTTCATAGTTTATATTTCTATCTATATTATCTACTTGTCTTGCAATAGTATGTAATATTTGACTGTGATAATTATTTTGTTCGTATATTGATTTAATGTCTTGCATTAATATTGGTTCTTTATTATCTCTATTAGCACCTGTTTTAAAGGGTGTTGCTATAATTTGCCGATTACTTGTATTTATTTTTAAATCATTTAATGGCGGATGTACAGATTTAATCTTACTTCCATCTACTTGTTCCCATATTTGATTTGGTGATAAGCTTACATTAATTGTCTTAAAAGGATATGTAATATTATGAATTATTGAATATTTTTCAAACCATGTAAAAAATGGAATATCACTTTCTTTCAGTGTCATGTAATTGTACCAATTTTCTCTAAATTCTGTAGTTTGTTGTTTAGAAAATGTTGCAAAATACCATTGGCATTTTTCATCATTTTCATTTGAATAGAAATCTTCCTTAATATAGTGTTTATTAATTTCATAATCTTTTGTTATAACATTTATGGATTTGAAATCTGATAACGTAGGAGAAGTTGGGTATAAATTTTCGGGTTCAGCTATAGGAGCCTCAAATTTACTGGGTTATCTTGTTATTTTGATTTATGCTTTCAGTTTCCGAGCCTGCACTAGATTGACCAGTGCGGTATTCGGAAAATGATGCTCTTGAAGGAGCATAATATTCATTAAAAGAACTTCTTGAATGATATGAACTAATTCTAGGTGGTAATGGGTCTTTATATGATCCGAATTGCAATAATATTTTTCCATCTCTTTGTTCAATTATTTTTGATATAGTCTTTTGTTCAAAGTTTCTTGGGGGTTGTGTTATTTCTAATTTCCACTGATCTGGAATAGTTATTTCAGTCCATTTTAGTTGCTTGGGTGCGTAAGTAGCTGTTGGAGTATCTTTACTATGGGCCGCTAAAATAGTTGTTTCACCTTTATCGTCTTGTAATAAACATCTTGGATTAAATTCTGATGTTGATTGTTTAAAATAAATTCTATAGAGTAATAAATATCCATGTCGTTCATTTTGGAATTTTATTTCTGGTAGGTGAATATTTAATACCAAAGTATTGAGTATGGTTGGATCATGTAAACTTACTTGGAAATTAGGTGCACAATTAAAATAGACTGCCCCGTTGCATAGATTTGTTTGGACAGCTCCAAGGAGTGAATCCTCAAATTTTAATAGAGTTTTATCTCGTAATAGCATAAGTATAGGCGAATCTATACCTGTTCTTGATAGTGGTTTTACTGCTATTTGAACTAGTCCAAAATGGATATAGTTAAATCCTTTTTGTTTATACTTATCTAATGCGATGGATGATAATAGTTTTATTTCTTCAAATTCATTTTGAAGGGATAGAGTTTGTTCATGTTCTTTAATCGCATATGCTGTTTTAAAATCGAAAGTACCTATTTGATATATGTTTTCTGGGTTAATATGTGGTAATTGATTTTTTGATATTTCATTATTAAAAGTAGTTTTTTTTGTCATAATTTCCCTTGAATTTATTGTTGTATTAGAAGTAGACGCTGCATGTTTATGTTTAAAAAGTTTTCTAAATGAAGACGCCATGTTTAATCTAGATTTAAACACATACTAGAAGGATACTTACCAATTCAGGTTGATACTTTTCTTCGGCTTGCCACCGGTCTTACTGCCTCTTCTAGGTCTTGCAGCCTGGAACACCGACAAGTATCTTGTTGAGACGGTGAGGATCTTTCAAGAGGTGTATTTAAACTAGATCAAGTTTGGGCGAGAACGTTTTGAAAACCTTTTCAAGAAAACGTTGCAGTGTTTGTTTTGAAGATCGTTTTAGCATCTGATACCATTAAATTACTTTTTTCTTTATATTTTGTTTTATTACTTTATATGATTTTGTTACATAAAATTTAGTAATAAGTTTTGTTTGTAGTTGTAAAACAGAATACTGATTAAAACTTGTTTTTATTTTATTTTGTAAAGAAAGTACAAAAGTTTTGATAATACAAGATTTGATAAAGAAAGCTTGAAAACTTAAAAATTACAAGGAAAGTTTTTAGAGAGAAGGGAGAGCGTTTGTAGTGAGAGAAAATTGTGCGAAGATCGCTTGCTTCTCCGTCTTGGCTAGCCTTCGTATTTATAGGCGAGATTTCTTAGTGGAGTCCTTGATACGTGTCATCCATCCGACGGTGCCGACACTTCATTGAGACGTGTCGTTCATCCTATGGTGCCGACAGTTTCTTGCGTAATTGCTTACGTCATTGCTTATGTCAATGCTTATGTCATTGCTTACGTCTTGTAGGTCCCACGTGGCTGCGTATATCTTCGTGTGGGTCTCGCCTTGTTGGTTGATTCTTCGTGATGAATCGCTTCGTAGGGGTATCTTCTTTAATTACAGATATATTATTTATTTTATAGAATTACGAAGTACAAGTAGTTTACAAAGTAAAGTACATAAATAAAATAAAGAGTCTACTAGAATATACATTGATAAAAACAGAAATTTTATATACACTACTATTAGGTTTTTTTTTTTTTTTTTGATTAGTTAGTCAAGCTCGTAAGGGTCTTGACCACCGATTAGATCGTCGTGTTGGATAATGTCTTCTTTGTCGTCAGACGATTCCATTTGTTGGGCTATGGCTGCGAGTATTTGCTTAATCTTGTGGTGGCCTTTTTTTTTATTTGATTGTTTGGATTCGGAAGAACTTGTTGAATTGGTTGGACTATGGGATGGTTTGGGGTTAGGTTGAAAGGTTGATGCTTTAGTTGATTTGTCGGGAGTTAGTTGTTTAAGTTGGCTAGGTGTAAGGAGTGGGATGGATTGGGATATGGTTCGGACAGTGTCCGCGCTACTTACGCACCCAAGCAACTAAAATGGACTGAAATAACTATTCCAGATCAGTGGAAATTAGAAATAACACAACCCCCAAGAAACTTTGAACAAAAGACTATATCAAAAATAATTGAACAAAGAGATGGAAAAATATTATTGCAATTCGGATCATATAAAGACCCATTACCACCTAGAATTAGTTCATATCATTCAAGAAGTTCTTTTAATGCATATTATGCTCCTTCAACAGCATCATTTTCCGAATACCGCACTGGTCAATCTAGTGCAGGCTCGGAAACTGAAAGCATAAATCAAAATAAACAAGAAAACCCAGTTAAATTTGAGGCTCCTATAGCTGAACCCGAAAATTTATACCCAATTTCTCCTACGTTATCAGATTTCAAATCTATAAATGTTATAACAAAAGATTATGAAATTAATAAACAATATATTAAGGAAGATTTCTATTCAAATGAAAATTATGAAAAACGCCAATGGTATTTTGCAACATTTTCTAAACAACAAACTACAGAATTTAGAGAAAATTGGTACAATTACATGACACTGAAAGAAAGTGATATTCCATTTTTTACATGGTTTGAAAAATATTCAATAATTCATAATACACTACAAAAAAAATGGGCATTGATAGCATTCCACGATAGCACGATTTCACGAAGTGCTATCGAAGATAATTTTCTAATTTTGGTAACTCTATAATAGCATTGTTTAAACGCTACAATAGAGTTTTACTAAGCGGGAACTAAAAATGACTTATTCGGCCAAAACTTAGCAAAATTATCAAAGTAGCGGCAACTTTTTTGGTGATACCGCCAACAGTTAGCCCAATGTTGTTTTAACTTTTCCATTGTTTAGAAGACCAAAAAAAATATCTCGGGGAAAAAAAATCTCTCTTTCTCTACTCTCTACCCATCTTCTTCTCAGATCTACGCCTCCACCGTTTCCGATGTATACTCCTCCACCGTCTCCCCCTCTCTGGCTGGACCAACTCTCACGACCGTCCCCCCTCAGCCTCCTCTTCCACCTTCCTTTCTCCCGACACAGCTTACCCAAACCCTAACTCACCATGAGACCGCACCCTCGAAATCTCCTTCTCCACCGCGACACTCGCTTCTTTCATCACTTCTTCTCTCTGCAACTCAAAAATCTTCCTCGAAATCTTCATTGGTCCACGGAGGAAGCGAAAGAATCACCTTCCTCTTTCCTAAAGTTTTTTTCTCTTTCTCTCGTCTTCTCGGGTTTCAATTTCTAGATCTAACCCATCTGATCTCGAGACAAAGGAAGAAGTAAACCCCGAGCTAATTGAAGAGTCCAAGGACGATTCCGTCGCTGAGGAATCGAAAAACCCACCCCGTGTCCGAGCCGTTAAGCAGAACCCGGTTCCATACACTATCCCAGAGTGGAGTGGACCTCCGTGCCATCGATTTCAGCTTGAAGTCCTCAAGGAAGGCGCCATTGTCGACCATTTAGACATGTAAGCTCTTCTGAATCTATTCTAAGATTCAGCTATTGATTTCGTAGATTTTCTGCTTCTTGTATATGAAAGTCTTTTTTTCTTCTTTCTCTTTGTAGCTTCGAGAAAGGAGCTTACTTGTTTGGACGTGACGTTATCTGTGATTTTTCTCTTGAGCACCCATCGATTTCCCGATTTCATGCAGGTGATTGATTACTTTACTGCATATATCATAGTGTTACTGCTTTCAGTCTGGATACGGCGTTTTGATTCTGTGTTTTTTTTTTTTTTGTAATGGTTTGCTAGTTATTCAGTACAAGAGAAGTGGAGTTGCGTATCTCTTTGATCTTGGAAGCACTCATGGAACGTTGATTAACAAGAATAAGGTGTTGTGATTATTTGTGGCTTCAGTTTGTTTATCCTCTCTATTAAGCTTTGATTAAGTGACTTATGGTATTTTTGTAACAATGTGTTTGTGGTTAATGCAGGTGGACAAAAGAGTTTATGTGGATTTACATGTTGGTGATGTTATTCGCTTTGGCGGGTGAGTCAAATCTTTCTGTTATGGTCGAATTTAGTTCTATGTATAGTTCCTTGGTATAGGAGTTCCTTGGTATAGGAGGTCCTTGGTACCTGTTCTCTCTGCCTTTTTGTTTTAAATTTCATCCCATTGCTGCTATAAAAATAACTTCTGGAGAGAGACTGTTGCTTTTGCCTTTCGTGGGTTCTTTTAGCATCTAGCATTAGTTGTTGATGTCCTTTTGATTTGCTTCTGGTATTGGTTTTTAGGAGAAAGATTTGCAATTAATGAGAGAAGCAAAGTTGAGACGGGAGATGTCGGAACGAGAAGCTTCACTTCGGCGTGCAAGAGAGCAAGCATCCATGGCTGATGGTGTTTCATGGGGCATGGGGGAAGATGCTATTGAAGAAGAGGAGGTAATCATTACTATTTCATCTTTTAGTGTTGCAGACTTAAAATGTATCAGGTTTTCAGAAATCACTCCATCTGAGATCTGACTGAACTTTGTTTCTTCTACTGTTTTGACATGAAGGAGGATGTTGAAGAAATCACGTGGCAAACATATACGGGAGAACTCACGCCAAAGCAAGAAAAAACTAAGGATAAAGTATTGAAACGGTGGAGAAGGTAAGCTTTTTCTTTCCCGATATTTCACACTTTAGTAACTTGTTTAATTTGTAGATTTTTCCAACTCTTCTGCACTCATAAATACAATTATAGATATTTTTTTAATTGATAGACTACTCCCAGTTCACCTCATCTTTATATGGAGCTTTATGCTTTCGTATGCTTTTATAAACTTGTTGCTATTTATGCTTTCGTGCATGCAATTTAGTTATGTTAAGAATGATAATTACTTGGGATTGATTTCACTTGATTTTGCAGGTAGCAGGTCATCTAGATCAAGCTGTTTCAAATCTTGGATTGTAAGAGACCTTTTCCTACATATTTTCTGCTTGTTGGAAACCGTAAAGCCTCAGTTGCAAGAGAGGACAAAGAAGAATATACAAGTATTGAATTTTTCTTAAGTTTTTTTTTGTAATAATACAATTATGTAATTTTTTTATGATCTATGAAATATTTATTGAATCAAATATAAATTTTGAATGTGTAAGTGATTTATAATGTGTAGAAAAATAGGATTTAAAACAATTACATAATAGCAATTAATCCTATAATGGCGTGAATTATGAGTCGTAAAAAATAGTAATACGTGGTTCTAAATAATATACTATAACAACTGGATATTGCTATTGTATAATAATCTACTATGACAGACATAACATGCTATTGTATCGGTGGTATCTAAGATAGCTGTCGATTTCACGGCACGACTGAAAATGCTATCAATAACATATAATAGCATTTTTTCTATGCTGACAATGTCCATATTTGTTGTAGTGATATTACATATCCTTTTAAGACAATTAATGTAAGCTTATCACCAAATCAAATATGGGAACAAGTAGATGGAAGTAAGATTAAATCTGTACATCCGCCATTAAATGATTTAAAAATAAATACAAGTAATCGGCAAATTATAGCAACACCCATTAAAACAGGTGCTAATAGAGATAATAAAGAATCAATATTAATGCAAGACATTAAATCAATATACAAACAAAATAATTATCACAGTCAAATATTACATACTATTGCAAGACAAGTAGATAATATAGATAGAAATATAAACTATGAAACTAAGATAATAGAGAACAAAGATTCAATTATATCGCATCCTTTCTCATCAACATCTGCACCTATATTCAAAACTACTTCTAGATCAATTAAATTTCCAGAAAATGAATTATTAAAATCAATCGCATCAAGATTAGATACACTAGATAAAAGAAAAGGAATCAATAATATTGATGAAGATGAAGATACAATTAGCCAAACATCTGTGCAAACAGAAAACGATAATTTAGAAATAAATCGAATAAAAAACAAAATAACAAGACATAATAATATGAAATCAAGAACACCTTATTACAAAAGACATAGTCCACCCGATTTATTATTCGAAGAACACCATAAATATTCTCATAACGTATACACTGGAGATGGTATATATGAATGGAATATAGATGGACATTCGGAATACGAAATAATGAATCTATTTCAAGAAATGGGCATAACTGCCATAGCCTACAAAGCAAAAGGAAATTCAGATAAACAAGCATGTATCCTATTAATAACCGGATTTAATGGTATCAGATGCTAAAGCGATCTTCGCACAATTTTCTCTCACTACAAACGCTCTCCTTCTCTCTAAAAATTTTCCTTGTAATTTTTAAGTTTTCAAGCTTTCTTTATCAAATCTTGTATTATCAAAACTTTTGTACTTTCTTTACAAAATAAAATAAAAACAAGTTTTAATCAGTATTCTGTTTTACAACTACAAACAAAACTTATTACTAAATTTTATGTAACAAAATCATATAAAGTAATAAAACAAAATATAAAGAAAAAAGTAATTTAATTAAGTATCTGCTCCTTACTTATTATTATTTTTTTTTTTTGTTTTGTTTTTGGTTTTGGTTACAATTTTTCATGAAGAGTTTTCCTACTTTTGTCTTTACATTGCTGCTTCTATTGGTGTGTTTTCGCTATTGATTTTCTCAAACGTTTGGATTTTGATTTGATACTTCTAAGTTTGTTTTCCTTTCATGGGTTTTCGTTGATTCAAATACGAAGAAGAAACATCACAGAATTTAATTAATAACTCACAACAGAACTTTTCACTTGTATGCTTTATGATCAAGCTGGTGACAGCTTTATTAGAAAACTATATTAACTTGTTTGCTGTTCTTGGTTCAGTTTGTTAGAAAATTATAAATAAAAAATTACTATGCTTGTTTATTTAAGCTTCTCCGTAACTGTCGTTATGGTGATATACTAATCCCGATTTGTATTATATGTACAGATCAATAAGCAAAAATGGTGCAATATAATTTCAAGAAGATCACTTTTGTTCCCAATGAGAAGGATTTTATTGACATCATCCTCTCACTGACTCAGCGTCAGATGCCAACTCTTGTCCACAAGGGTTACAATATTAACCGTCTGCGTCAGTTCTACATGAGAAAGGTTAAGTACACGCAAACAAACTTGCATGACAAGCTTTCTACGATCATTGAAGAGTTTCCTCGCCTCGATCAAATCCATCCTTTCTATGGAGACCTTCTTCACGTCCTGTACAACAAAGATCACTACAAGCTCGCTCTATGCCAAGTGAAAACGGCCAGGAACTTGATCAGCAAAATCGCTAAGGATTACGTGAAGCTACTCAGGTATGGTGATTCCTTGTACCGCAAGTGTCTGGAAGCTCTTGGTCTTATGTGCACTGTTTTGAAGAGGATCACTCCTAGTTTGGCTTACCTGGAGCAGATCAGGCAGCACATGGCGAAACTTCCTTCCATTGACCCCAACACCCGCACTGTCTTGATTTGTGGATACCCTAATGTGGGAAAGAGTTCTTTCATGAACAAAGTTACCAGAGCTGATGTGGATGTCCAGCCTTATGCTTTCACCACTAAGTCGCTCTTTGTTGGTCACACCGATTACAAGTACTTGAGGTTTCAAGTCATTGATACCCCTGGGATCTTGGACAGGCCGTTTGAAGACCGCAACATCGTCGAGATGTGCAGTATCACTGCGTTGGCCCATCTTCGTGCTGCTGTTTTGTTCTTTCTGGACATTTCAGGCTCTTGTGGTTACACCATTGCTCAGCAGGCTGCTCTTTTCCACAGCATAAAGTCCCTGTTTCTGAACAAACCTTTGGTGATTGTCTGCAACAAGACTGATTTGATGCCCATGGAAAATATATCCGAAGAAGATCGGAAGCTGATTGAAGAGATGAAAGCCGAAGCTATGAAGACTGCCATGGGAGCAAAAGAAGAACAAGTGCTGTTGAAGATGAGTACTCTGACGGAAGAAGGTGTGATGTCTGTGAAAAATGCTGCCTGTGAGAGGCTGTTAGAGCGGAAGGTTCAGGCGAAGATCAACGACCACTTGAAGAGGTTCCATGTGGCGATGCCGAAGCCTCGTGATAACATAGAAAGGCTCCCTTGCATACCTCAGGCGGTTTTGGAGGCTAGAGCTAAGGAAGCTGCTCAAGTGGAGAAGCGAAAGACGGAGAAAGATTTGGAAGAGGAAAATGGTGGAGCTGGAGTTTATTCTGCCATTTCTGAATTCATCTTCTTGCATCATGAAGAGTGGGAGGAAGACATTATGCCTGAGATTCTCGATGGTCATAATGCCGCTGATTTCATTGATCCAGACATTTTGTTGAGGCTTGAGGAGTTGGAACGTGAAGAAGAAATAAGGCAGGCCAACGTTGAAGAAGATGATTTGGAGATGGACGGTGAAGAGCTCACGGAGGAGCAGAAGCAGCAGCTTGCTGAGATTAGGAACAAGAAAGCTGTGCTCATTCGAGAGCATAGGCTCCAGAAGACCGTTGCACAAAGCAGATCAACTGTTCCTAGGAAGTTTGACAAGGACAAGAAGTACACAACTAAGAGAATGGGTAGGGAAACAGATGTTGGACCGATTGATGAATATTTCTCATGTTTTGGATTTTGCTTTACCTTTTGTTTATTATTATGTTATGCATTTTTTGTGGTTTTTTTACCGGACTTTATATGAAACATTGTAGCTTCTTCTGCGACCAATGCGTAATAATCGTCTAAGCAAACGTTTTAATGGATTTATTTTGATTAAAGTGGTGTAATTATTTTAATAGATTGTATATTTTAAATACAGTAACCAATAAAATTAGATTGTTATAAATAATTTAAAATTAGGGAATGTGCCCGCGTCCTGCGTTGGCAGTGATCTAAAAAACAAAAAGGATTTTAAAAAGACAAACGGCCAATGGCAAGAATATGCAGGAGTATTTCTTTAATCTAACTTGAAAACATATCGGTCATAAAAAACAGACAGAAAAAAAAATCAAATGGCAAATGACAGATAATCTAAACCAGATAAACATAAAAAGACATTGCTAAAAACCTCAAAGTTTTAAACATAAAAATTTGGGAAAACGATCTATTTCCCCACGAAAACTATCCTATAGCACCAGATAGAGCTCAAACTAACACCTCGTATCAAATCTCCACAAAAATAAAGTTTAAAACTTATATCTCCCTGAATTAAAAGTTTAAAACTCCATTATCCATAAATATTGGTTTAAATGGTTATGATCTAAATCTCATACCAGACCAACAAACCTCAGTACTAAACCAAATTACAAACCCTAGATCAATCGAAAACACACCACATTTTAATTATGTGTTATTTAATAATTTTAGTTACTTTTACAGTTTTACTAAAATAAATGAAAGAAATTGAAAAAAAAGCTTTCATCTTCCGTCCTTCTCTCTTCCACCTTGACTCCTCCGTCCTTCTCTCTTCCTCTGCACATTATTTTTTTCTCAACTCTACAGATTTCTTCTGCTATTTCGCATTTTAGATTATCTTTATGTTTCTGTTCAATTATATCCTCATAAATCAAACGACCTTCTCTCTACTTCTTCACCCAATTCTTATGTCTCTTCTCCTTCTACCTCCGATGGGCTGCTTCTTCTTCTTCTTCTTCTGATTTTTCCAATCCTAAAGCTCCCAAATATCCTTACATTATCGTTGATTCTCAATTCCCCTTTTCGTTGCTTTTTATGTTTGGGTTTCCATTAAATCTCGATAATTGGATTTTCATCTTTTGATGTTCAGATCTGTTGTGATTCCATAATATTTTCGTTTTATCCTAGAGTTTTTTGTGATTCCATAATATAAATGGAATCATTTTCTGAGCTTTCCATTGAGCTCACGACCATATGTACAAACGGCTGTGAGTCGCCGAAGATCAATAACCAAACCAAAATTAAGAAACTCTTTAACTATCTCCATGTAACATTAACCATGAATCGATGATAAGCCTTTAAAAAAGTAATATATTTATTCTCTTTAATTAATAAAGGGATTGATTACAGTTTTAAAAGTTTACGGTATTTAAAAGGGATCAAACTGATAAATTTTTAATTCAGAGTGTTTTGGGTCAATTTAGTTGTTGTCAGGTTTAAATCGGTTTAATTTTGATCTAATATCTATTTAGAAAATAAAAACCGATTAAAACCAAGTATGTGGTTTTAGAAGTTTTAAACTATAATTTGGGAGGGGTTTAAGTTTGTAACTTTTAATTCAGGGAGATATAAGTTTCAAAGTTTATTTTTGTGGACATTTAGCACGAGGTGTTAGTTTGGGCTCTATCTGGTGCTATATGATAGTTCTCGTGGGGAAATAGATCGTTTTATATTGGGAAAACGATCTATTTCCCCATGAAAACTATCATATAGCACCAGATAGAGCTCAAACTAACACCTCGTGTCAAATCTCCACAAAAATAAAGTTTAAAACTTATATCTCCCTGAATTAAAAGTTTAAAACTCCATTATCCATAAATATTGGTTTAAATGGTTATAATCTAAATCTCATATCAGACCAACAAACCTCAGTACTAAACCAAATTACAAACCCTGGATCAATCGAAAACACACCACATTTTAATTATGTGTTATTTAATAATTTTAGTTACTTTTACAGTTTTACTAAAATAAATGAAAGAAATTGAAAAAAAAGCTTTCATCTTCCGTCCTTCTCTCTTCCACCTTGACTCCTCCGTCCTTCTCTCTTCCTTGCACATTATTTTTTTCTCAACTCTACAGATTTCTTCTGCTATTTCGCATTTTAGATTATCTTTATGTTTCTGTTCAATTATATCCTCATAAATCAAACGACCTTCTCTCTACTTCTTCACCCAATTCTTATGTCTCTTCTCCTTCTACCTCCGATGGGCTGCTTTCTTCTTCTTCTTCTTCTTCTGATTTTTCCAATCCTAAAGCTCCCAAATATCCTTACATTATCGTGATTCTCAATTCCCCTTTTCGTTGCTTTTTATGTTTGGGTTTCCATTAAATCTCGATAATTGGATTTTCATCTTTTGATGTTCAGATCTGTTGTGATTCCATAATATTTTCGTTTTATCCTAGAGTTTTTTGTGATTCCATAATAGAAATGGAATCATTTTCTGAGCTTTCCATTGAGCTCACGACCATATGTACAAACGGCTGTGAGTCGCCGAAGATCAATAACCAAACCAAAATTAAGAAACTCTTTAACTATCTCCATGTAACATTAACCATGAATCGATGATAAGCCTTTAAAAAAGTAATATATTTAATTCTCTTTAATTAATAAAGGGATTGATTACAGTTTTAAAAGTTTACGGTATTTAAAAGGGATCAAACTGATAAATTTTTAATTCAGAGTGGTTTTGGGTCAAATTTAGTTGTTGTCAGTTTTAAATCGGTTTAATTTTGATCTAATATCTATTTAGAAAATAATAAACCGATTAAAACAAAGTATGTGGTTTTAGAAGTTTTAAACTATAATTTGGGAGGGGTTTAAGTTTGTAACTTTTAATTCAGGGAGATATAAGTTTCAAAGTTTATTTTTGTGGACATTTAGCACGAGGTGTTAGTTTGGGCTCTATCTGGTGCTATATGATAGTTCTCGTGGGGAAATAGATCGTTTTATATTGGGAAAACGATCTATTTCCCCATGAAAACTATCATATAGCACCAGATAGAGCTCAAACTAACACCTCGTGTCAAATCTCCACAAAAATAAAGTTTAAAACTTATATCTCTCTGAATTAAAAGTTTAAAACTCCATTATCTATAAATATTGGTTTAAATGGTTATAATCTAAATCTCATATCAGACCAACAAACCTCAGTACTAAACCAAATTACAAACCCTGCATCAATCGAAAACACACCACATTTTAATTATGTGTTATTTAATAATTTTAGTTACTTTTACAGTTTTACTAAAATAAATGAAAGAAATTGAAAAAAAAAGCTTTCATCTTCCGTCCTTCTCTCTTCCACCTTGACTCCTCCGTCCTTCTCTCTTCCTCTGCACATTATTTTTTTCTCAACTCCACAGATTTCTTCTGCTATTTCGCATTTTAGATTATCTTTATGTTTCTGTTCAATTATATCCTCATAAATCAAACGACCTTCTCTCTACTTCTTCACCCAATTCTTATGTCTCTTCTCCTTCTACCTCCGATGGGCTGCTTCTTCTTCTTCTTCTTCTTCTTCTGATTTTTCCAATCCTAAAGCTCCCAAATATCCTTACATTATCGTTGATTCTCAATTCCCCTTTTCGTTGCTTTTTATGTTTGGGTTTCCATTAAATCTCGATAATTGGATTTTCATCTTTTGATGTTCAGATCTGTTGTGATTCCATAATATTTTCGTTTTATCCTAGAGTTTTTTGTGATTCCATAATAGAAATGGAATCATTTTCTGAGCTTTCCATTGAGCTCACGACCATATGTACAAACGGCTGTGAGTCGCCGAAGATCAATAACCAAACCAAAATTAAGAAACTTTAACTATCTCCATGTAACATAACCATGAATCGATGATAAGCCTTTAAAAAAGTAATATATTTAATTCTCTTTAATTAATAAAGGGATTGATTACAGTTTTAAAAGTTTACGGTATTTAAAAGGGATCAAACTGATAATTTTTTAATTCAGAGTGGTTTTGAGTCAAATTTAGTTGTTGTTAGGTTTAAATCGGTATGTGGGTTTTAGAAGTTTTAAACTATAATTTGGGAGGGATTTAAGTTTGTAACTTTTAATTCAAGGAGATATAAGTTTCAAAGTTTATTTTTGTGGAGATTTAGCACGAGATGTTAGTTTGAACTCTATCTGGTGCTATATGATAGTTCTCGTCGGAAAATAGATCATTTTCCCATATAATTATAAGATAATATATAATCATAACATCTCTATTATTATAACGTAGATTATCTCTAGATCAGCTCGTTAATTTGCAATCCGAAGGAACCGTTGAGATTAACCGAAGATGCATACTAAGTTACTAACCATCCAAATAAAACCTACATAGTTAGAGATACAAAAGAGATTATGAGACCGAGTATAATTGGAAAAAATCTCAATGCTTGGGTCTCTTGGGAGTCTGTGCATCGATGCCATCCAAAGAACCAACATCCCCACCCTCCTTCTCCATCTTCTTTCTCGTAATAATCTTATTGATCTTGTTAAGCTCGTTGTTGAATTTCTGATCACGGTTCTGCTTCCTTGTCTTTCTACCGTCTTGCATCTTCACACCAAACTGAAACGCTGCTTTTGGCATCGCTTCCTTCTGCTCATTATATTTTTCCCATTCCTCTTCCGTCTCAAAATCCCATCGATGTAAACCTCCCTTTGCCTGTTCCATGTTCATCAACACCCACAAACTGTTAACTTTGCTCTTTCACAATTAGGGCTGGGCAAAATATCAAGAACCAAACTGAAACCTGAAAAAATACCTGAACGGATCTTAGATTCCTATATCCGAAGAACCGAACCCGAACCCAAACGAAAACCGAATTGGTATCCGAAATATTCGAAAAAAAATAATTCTATTTCTAAAAACATAGAATAACTTAAAACACTAATTGTGAACCTAAGTTATTAGTTATTTTAACATAAAATTAATCAAAATACCTAAATAAACTGAAATATTTTAGAAATACCTAGTTCTAATTGTCAAAAGTTTACAAATTTTGTTCAAATTTAACCATCTTTTCCGATAGTTTGGGTACCCAAACCTAGATGGAACAAAACCGAACCCGAGCCAACTTTAAAAAAATACTCGAACAGGTTATATATTCATAAACCCAAAAACCGGAGAACCCAAAAACCGAATGCCTAGGCCTATTCACAATAGACTAAAAACAAAAAAAGAAGAGATGTGATTGAACAAAGGAGTATATACCTTCCCGCCCATGTCCATCTTAGACAAATCAGCTTCGTCATCGCTACCGACAACCTCATGGTTGTACTCTTGGTAACCAGGGTAACACTCTGAGTAACTCTCGGATACAAAAGTTGGGTCTTTCTCACGTGCGTCTCTCTCCCTCAACTGTAGAAGCCTTTGGTCATCACGCTTGAACACTGATCCAAGACCCCTATCTTTCTCTTCCTGAGACATTAGTTGAGGATCTTTTAACATGCCCGTTTCTAATTGGGCATCGTAACCTTCCATTCCTGGCTGTAGGTACTGCTCTTCATACCCAGTTTGCTCTGCATATTGGTAACCCTGCCACTCTCCCGAGTACTCAGTAGCCAGTCCTTGAGCATGCATTTCACCATATCCACTCTACAATAATACACAACATAGACAAATATTAATTCATGGGATTTAACTACAAATAATAATTACATATCAAGAATCGTGAACTGACCATATCTTGCCATTCTTGACCAGCAGATGGCTGCACTGGACCATAAGCAGGCTCATCAAAATAAGAGACTTTCTCCTTATCTCTGGGAGATTCTTCCATGTCCTCGGAAATAGGACTCACTGTCACATCCTTACCAGGAACAGTGTAGTCGACGCCATCACCAACAAATATGTCATCATCGTCTGTTCTGGCAACTGGGGGTGCTTCTTGTTTGTTACTCAAACCCATGTGGTTGATCACAGGGGGTAATGGTGGAGGAGGAGGAAAAACTTCCCTTTCACTAATGTTCTTAGAAGATCCATTCTCAATCTTAGATTGGTTATTGCCTTCATCGTATCCATGAGCAATAGTTGACGTCTTTCCTGCATTTGAAAAGTTGCAAGTCAATGTGATTGATGGGGGACAAGGAAGTAAAAATTGCAGATGATATTGCTAAATAATCAGAAACCAGCCAGTGGCTTAACTTATATGAAGCAAGATCTACCGCATTAGCATAATACCATGCCTATATATCATTAGTGACCGCATAAAGTATTTACAGTACAACTAACTTTCTTCTCTTTACATCCTCGGCTCCCTCTTGTTAAACCAGACAATTAATAAATGTGGGGAAAAACAGAAACAATTTCAGGAGACTTTATTTAACCAGTTTGTAAGCGAAGCAGGACTGATAATACCAAAAAATCAGTGTTGCAATGCAAGTGTAGCTAGGAAATGCACCACAAGTATGATCTTACATTGAGGATTACCTTTACCATCTTTATCTTTCTTTTTCTTCTTGAGAACTTTGCCCGATGATCCAAGGCGAAGGTATGTCATGATTTTAGCAATTCGGTCAAGCACAGAACCATCAACATTGACTGTCACAAATTCCTGTCGGAGAGAGAAGATAGAGCATTAGTGATTGTTAATGATACAATTCTCGCAACAACTGCTGCAGCCTGCAGCGATTTCGCTGACATTTTAAAATATGTTCTGTACACAATTGTTTACCAATACGAATTTTTGTTCAAGATTAGCAGGAAAGAAATATGAAAATATTTTAAGAGGATGTTACTTAAGAAAAATATATGATTTAACCGAAGCTCATGACATATTAGATGTATTAGATACATCAGCATTGCTATAGAAGAGGCTGCAGAGACCAGTAAAGTAGGCTTGGTTCTAATTATTTCATTAGAAGCACAACGATCATTTCATATGTAACAAGCACTGTACACAGTCCTAAGATATCTCCAGGACCAAGAAGATCATATTACAACAAGAGGTTTCAAATATACATACCTCTGGTAATTGGCAGTCAGCTTTACTCCTATATAACGTGGTCGGTGGTATGTCATGGGTATAGCCGCCCTCCTAAAAAGCAGCAAATATAATAAGAACGAGTAAATTAAATTATTATGATAGTCTTCAATATGCAAACGAAAATCATACTGTAAGGTTTGGTGGCTTAACGGAGAGTCTGAGGCTAGGGACACTTGTGAATCAACTAAAATATCTCAAAGGGAATTTATTCATAACACTACCGAATACCAATAGCATAATCAACTACTTTTATCTGGTATGATCTAATGTTGCAAAAGAAAAACATATTTCTTCCTCAAAAAACCAGACACGAAAGACAAACTAAAAGACTTTCCAACCAATTATGCTAATAAGATGTCTTCTACTGATTAAATCGTTTACAGGGTAATGCAAAACACCTCAAGCTACCTTCGTAACATTTTCCTGAGACACACCTATAAATTGACTGAAAGACAAAACTTAAAGTACTTATACTCAAAGAAGCACCGTGCAAGCAGAAAACACATGCATGAGTACTTCCTAAGACAAGTAACGACATGAGAACATGTAACAAAAAGTATTACCATCTCATACACAAATGTCATTCTACCAGGAAGGAACAGCTCATTAGACTTGATGATAGTTTGAGGCTTGACAATCCACTGGTAAACTGACTGAAACAGATCAAAGAACACGACAAAGAAACATCAAGCGTTATCTACATCCCAAAACTTGCCTCCACATCTGTATTACATTACCTTTGCAGCTGCAGTACGGAAAGTAACTCGTTGATCTTCCTTAGGCGCACTGTAAAAGAAAAGTAAAATTAGCACATAAGTCACTCAATGCCCAAAAAGTATCCAATAAACCAAATACATCAGAACCTACCTAGTCTTCCCATCATCATCTTCACTATCAGGTTTCTTATCAATCTCGCTCCTTACTTTGTTCAACAGAGCATAATCCAACCCCTTCACCAAATGTGTATGTTCAACATCACCTAAGCAATATTACAAAACTCAATAAGACTCATCAATCACAAAACCACTTGAACAACTCCAGAAAAACGTAACACGAACCTCCAAGATACTTGCTGTTCTCTATAGAGAGCTTAACGGCATCAGCAGCACTACATGAAACCAAAGAAGAAAGTTAGTTACACAAATAGAGAAATCGGAAACAAATAAATAAAGAAACGAGTTTTTCACCGGATGTCGACGGCTCCTGGAGGAGCAACGGCGTGGAAAGAACCAAGCTCTGAGGGATCGTCATCAGGATTTTGATTCTCTCTTCGTTCCTTTGCTCGGTCTCTGTACTTTAGATTATCGGACTCTTCTGATTTCTCCTCCCTTTTCGAAAGCAATTAAGTTAGTATTCCGATGTAAAACCCTAGATTGATGAAAATAGTGGAGATTACTGACTTCCGACGAGCTGCGATCTTCTCCTTGTAATGAGATTTCGAAGAAGTCATTAGATTCGGTGTCGATTTCAGCTTGGAGAACAATGATTTTGGCTGAATTTATTTTCCGGTCACGCCTCTGTGTTCTTCGATTTGAGGACGTTCGTGGTTTCAGGTTAAGGGAAGATGAGTCATAGCGTGAGACTCATAACCGACTGTATTTCAACGATATTTCGGTTTGCCGTCTGGTTTTACTTCGGTTTCTTTCTGACGGTTTGTTGGTTTTCCGATTTTATTGTTATTTTCTTATGAAAAGTTATATTGTATCATATGAAGTTAGTAATAAATTGTATTTAAATTCAAATTATATGATTAAAGCTTTGGAAAAATAAAAATTTATGTATGATTCACTTTTTCAAAAAAAATTAATTGATTTTGGTTTTCTATAATTTATATTTAAGTAAACGGTATCCATATATTCATAAAGCTTTATTTTATTTTATTTTAAGGTTTAATTTATTTTCGTTTCTTATAATTTTAATTTAAATATCATTTATTTCTATATTTTTATGATGTAAAATAAATTTTCACAAGAAAATATTTAATAATATATATATAAGAATTTTACTATACATAGTACAAATAAATTGATTTTATTTTTACAAACTTACATGTTAAAATATAACCAATAAATTAATAAGATATATTAAAAGCAAATACTAATCTTTATATTATATTTTAACTAAAAGAACTGAATCATTGATTATATCTAAATCTAGAGATTGAATACACTATAATATATATATGCCTAAATTATTACTATCATAAATAATGTTTATGTATTTTTCTTTATGCTAAAATAGTTAGTGTAGTTTTGAATATATTATTCTGATTTTGTAAAATGTGAAAGATGGTTGTGGTGTTAGCGACATAACACCATTTAGTTCATACATATCTATGTACTAACCATATAATTTGTGTAATTTTGAATACATTAACATAGTTTGGATCTGTAGCCATGTGATGACAATTAGTTCATATAGCTGACAATCATTTTTTCTTAAAATTAAGATATTATAGAGTCATTGTACAAAATACTAGAAAGCTATTGAGGCGTAAACATTTTACTTGAGAAGAAATCTGAATTCACAAGCCCTTATTTAACCAAGGCGTGAGCTGCCTCGTTTGAGGACTTTCATATATGTTTAGAAGAACAGAAACCAATTTTGTTGTCCACCAACGGATGTCATTGCAGAGATTGTCAATCTCAAACAAACAAGTAATTGGCAATCTCCTTTGGAAATAAGTTGAATAAAACCTTGGAAACAAGACATTTGAAGTGACATAAGTAATCCCTTAGCTTCAGCTTTCGGAGCAGAAGTAGCTGAACTAAGATGCACTGAACCCCAGAACAAAGGATACGCATCCGAGTTTCGAAAAATCTACCTCACCACCACTTGACCGGTAAGAGGATTAAAGACAGCATCATAATTGCATTTTATCTAACCTGTTGGTTAATTCTTACATGAAAAATGAAATATCTTTAGATAAGGAGATTAGCTTATTTAGAGATAGGAATAAAAGGGAAACTTAATTTCATAGTCCAAATGTAATTAGGAAATAGGGAGCAGCCTATCCTTATATAAAGGGTCTATGAGGAGATGTCTCATAAGACCAAGATCAATAGTTGAATGATTTAGTTTTTCAGAGAGAGTTTTCTAAATCAATAAAGAAGAGCAGTTCTTTATACTTTCGATTATATCTTTTCATGGTATCAGAACTTTAGGTTTGAAAAAAATCAAAAAAGAGAAGCACGTGTGTTTTCGTAACCAAACATGGGGGACGAAAAATCCACACGAACCAAGGACATCGGGACACCATCAATCAAGTGTCCGATGTTAAACTCATCAAACTACACAGTTTGGGTGATGAGAATGAAGGTGATGCTTGAAGTAAGCGAGGTGTGGGAAACAATTGAAGAAGAGATCGACGATCGAAAAAAGAAGAACATCGTGAAAGCTCTTTTGTTTCAATCTATCTTGGAGGCACTCATACTACAAGTCGGAGAGCAGAGCTCCGCACGTCACCAGGGAGCAGACTAGGTGAAAGAAGTGAGGTTACAAACTTTAATGGCGAACTTAGACAAACTAAAGATGGGAGAGAAAGAGGTAGTTGATGATTTTGCAGGGAAAATCTCAGGCCTTGCAGCTCAATCAGCCGCTCTTGGAGAAACCATCGAAGAAACAAAACTTGTGAAGAAGTTTTTAAAGGGTCTCCCAGACAACTTCATTCATATTGTAGCTTCCCTTGAGCAAGTCCTGGACCTAAAACAAACAGGATTTGAAGACATAGTTGGGAGAATTAAACCATATGAAGAACGTGTAGGAGGAGTGATCAAAAACGATGATCAAGGAAAACTCAAGTTTTCTAACTCAAATCAATCCCGTGGAGGCAAAGAGAATTTTCGAGGAGGAGGAAAAGGAAATTCCTGTGGTGGGGGTGGCCACGGTGGTTCAGGAAGACAATAATAATCTCGGTAGAGGCAGAGGACGAGGAAGGTCCAACGGTCAAAATCACGGAGGAGATAACTCGGATCAAAATCAACAACAAAAGAAAGATTTATCCCATGTTATATGTTGGAGATGTGACAAACAGGGTCACTACGTATCTCATTGCCCTTACATACCACCAGAACATCAAGAAACAAATTTAAACGAAACCCAGGAAGCCATGCTCTCTATATTCACGAGCAGGTGTTCTTGAATGAAGATAACGTGTCCCACAGAATTACGATACAAATAACAGCAATATTTGATATCTTGATAATGGCGCAAGCAATCATATGACTTGGAACAAAACTTTCTTCACAAGCATATATGAGAAGATCAAAGGAAATGTGAGGTTTGATGATGGATCGAATGTTGATATTATCGGGAAAAGTACTATTGTTTTTGTGGGCAAAACAGGGGAGAGAAGAGCACTCAAAGACATAGATTACATTCTCGAACTCAAGCATAATATCATCAGTCTCGGACAAGCAACAGAGCCTGGCTGCAAAGTAAACATGAAAGGAGCAGAGCTAACAGTTACGGATCCACGAGGTAACTTGCTAGTCCGAGTTATAAGATCACCAAATCGTCTATATAAAAACAAATGGAGATAAGCTCTCCCAAGTGTTTGTAAGTACGAGACAATGATGCAGCAAAAATTTGGCATGCTCGTCTCGGACACATAAGCTTTGGTGTTATGAATAACATAGTGAGAAAGGAGATGGTCATTGGCATGCCGCAAATAATATAAGAGAAAGATGTATGCAACGTCTGCCTAGTCGGAAAGCAGATAAGGAATTCGTTTCCGATCAAAACCAAATTCCGAGCAGCTCAAGCATTGGAGCTGATTCACTGAGACTTGTGCGGACCAATCTCACCACCAACGCCATCAAATAATCAGTACATCTTGTCTTCATAGACGACTTCTAGAGATATATGTGGACAATGTTACTCAAGGAAAAGAATGAGGCGTTCGATCGGTTCAAAAGTTTTAAAGATTTTGTGGAGAAGTAAAGTGGAAAGCACATCAAAACCTTTCACACCGATAGAGGAGAGAGTTTACCTCATCCGAATTCAACTAGTTTTCGCCAAAAATGGAGTTCAAAGACACTTAACTGCACCATATTCACCCCAACAGAATGATGTAGTGGAGAGGCGTAATCGGACCTTGAGATTACAAGAAGTTTTCTCAAAGCTATGCAAGTTCCGAATGACATGTGGGGAGAAGCTGTGCGACATTCGACCTACCTCATTAACAGAGTCCCTACAAAGGCGGTAGATGGTCAAACACCATACGAAAGCTACATGCCCAAGAAACCAAATATCGAACACATAAAGGTTTTTGGATGTGTTGTTTATGCAAAAAACACGAGACCTAATCTTAAGAAGCTTGAAGACAGGTCAACAAGTGTGATAAATCTTTTAACAGTATCAGGAACCAAGGCTTATCGTCTCTATGATCCAAACACGAGAAAGGTGATGGTGAGCAGAGATGTGGTGTTTGACGAAAAGAAAGCTGGAGATTGGTCACAGACAGCAACTCAAGATATCGGAGAACCTGGAATGTTTAAGCTCTCATACAAAGGGTTTATGAAGGAAGGATACGAACCAGATAATGATCAAGACAATGCTGACCATCAAAATTCGGATCCAGAACCTGAAAATCAAAATGAAGAGGAAGACATTGATGATTATACTGGCGAGAATGAGGAAGTTGCAGAGAATCAACAGACTATAACCAGATCTGGCCGTGTTATCAACAAACCCAAGTATCCCAATGATTATATTCTCCTGGCAGAAATAGAAGGTGAGAAACTCTTACTAACTAATGATGGAGAGCCGGAGAACTACTTGGAAGCCATGAAACTGCGTGAATGGATCGAAGCTATGAAATTAGAGCTTGATTCAATCATCAAGAACAAGACGTGTGTACTTGTTGAGAAACCGAATGGAATAAAACCCATAGGTTTTAAGTGGATTTACAAATCAAGAGAAACACAGGTGGCTCAATAAGCAAGTACAAAGCGAGACTTGTGGCAAAAGGCTATGTACAACAAGAAGGTATAGATTTCGAAGAAGTGTTTGCACCAGTAGCACGAATGGAAACTATATGCTTCCTCATAGCACTTGCAGCAACACAAGGTTGGGAGATACATCACCTAGATGTCAAGACAGCTTTCTTGAATGGAGATCTCAAAGAGCTTGTCTATGTAAGCCAACCTAAAGGTTTTGCAAAGAAAGGAGAAGAACACAAAGTCTAAACTCCATAAGGCACTATATGGTCTACGACAAGCTCCTAGAGCCTGAAACATGAAACTAGACCATACCTTAAGGGAGATGGGCTTTAAAAGATGTGTGAAGGAGCTGATGGTGTTTCTAAAGAAAGATAAGAATGATCTTTTAATCGTGGCTATCTACGTTGATGACTTGTTTGTAACAGGATCATCACGGAAATTCATTGAACAATTCAAGAAGGATATGTCAAGAGAGTTTGAGATGTCAGATCTTGGAAAGTTGACATACTATCTCGGTATAGAGGTGATCCAAGGAGCAAACGGAATTCAAATAAAACAAGAAGGTTATGCTCAAGGAATCATAGTTGATACTAAGAGGGAGGCGTGTAATTCAACTCATGTCCCAATGGATTCAAACACGAAAATCTCAAAGGCTGAGACAGAACCTGAGTTTAATGCCACATAGTATAGAAGAGCGACTGGATGTTTAAGATATCTTCTTCATACAAGACCAGACTTAGCATATGCTGTTGGAGTCCTAAATCGTTACATGCAGAACCCAAAAGAGAGTCACGGACAAGCTCTTAAACAAGTTCTGACGTATGTAAGAGGAACTACCAACCAAGGCTTATGCTTTGACAGAAACGGGTCTAGAAAGATCACCGGATACAGTGACAACAGTCACAACATCGATGTTGATGATAGGAGGAGCACCTCAGGTCACATCTTCTATCTCGGCTTATCGCCAGTCACATAGACCTCACAGAAATAAGATACCGTACCTTTGTCATCTTGCGAAGCAGAACTCATGGCAGCTATGGAAGCCGCAAAGCAAGCGATATGGCTCAAGGAACTGATGAGGGAAGTACTTAGCAAAGACGAGAAGGTCACGGTAAGAATCGACAACAAATTAGCCATCGCTCTCACCAAGAACCTTGTGTTTCACGGCAGAAGCAAACACATACTTTCGAAGTATCATTTTATTCGAGAGTGTGTTGAAAACAGGCAGATCGAAGTGGAGCATGTTCCAGGCGTGGAATAGAAGGCATAAATTCTAACAAAGCCCTTAGCTCTGATAAAGTTCAAGGAAATGAGGAGTTCGATTGGAGTTCAAGAAATCGACACGCCCAAGATTCAAGTTGGAATTAAGGGGGAAAATGTTGGTTAATTTCTACATGAAAAAAGAAATATCTTCAGATAAGGAGATTAGCTTATTTAGAGATAGGAATAGAAGGAAAACTTACTTTTATAGTCCAAACGTAATTAGGAAAAAGGGAGCAGCATATCCTTAAATAAAGGGTCTATTGGGAGATATCTCATAAGACCAATATCAAGAGTTGAATGATTTAGTTTTTCAGAGAGAGTTTTTTAAATCAATAAAGAAGAGCGGTTCTTTATACTTTCGATTCTATCTTTTCATGACCCACCTCTGGACGTTGCCAGGTGATATATAAATTCTTACATATGCTATAAATTATTACAGTTCACCGGTTTTATGAACATTTTATCATAAGTTTTGGTTACCAAAAACCCCGAACCCTCTGAAATTAACTCAAACTCTTATTATTTATTTAAAATATATAAATTTGAAATTTATAAATGTTGGGGTCGAAATACCCTCCTCGAAGATTGACGGAACGAGAAGTCAAGGTCGTGATCAAATGGAACTTATCCCGAACATGGAACGGACGAGCTAAGGCAAGCTGCCCACGATCCGTCCAAGACATGAACCGGCGGCTGGGATAAGGCCAGCCACCGGGTCTTCTTGATCCACGACCGGCGGCTGGGATAAGGCCAGCCGCCGGGTCTTCCTTGATCCACGACCGGCGGCTGGGATAAGGCCAGCCGCCGGGACTTCTTTCATCCACGGCCGGCGGCTGAGATAAGGCCAGCCGCCGGGTCTTCCTTCATCCGCGACCGGCGGCTGGGATAAGGCCGGCCGCCGGGTCTTCTTTCGTCCACGGCCAGCGGCTGGGATAAGGCCAGCCGCCGGGTCATCATGATATACCAACCGGCGGCTGGGATAAGGCCAGCCGCCAGGTCTTCGTCATATGCCCACGATCATTTCTCAAGTCAAGACTCATTATCCGAACATCGTCCAGTCAACCGACCGTCAAACATAACTCTAAGCCCGGACCGACCCGAAGACTATCCGTTTGCATGTTCTGACTCCAAAAACGTCCATAAACATTCCCCGAAAGACCGTGACGAACGTTCAGCCGTCCATGGACCAGTCGCCGAGCACACGAGCCAAAGGAACCGGCGGCTGACCATCAATACCGAAACCGGCGGCTGGAAGTTCAAAAGAAAAACGGGCGGCTCGAATCTCAAAAATCGTAAAACGCTCGGAACATTGTTCACGCGGGAAAAATCGTTGAAAAAACACTATTCACCGGTATACTATTCATCGGCGGGCCGAATTTGGGTCAGAATGCGCGGATGGATCACGGGAGACTCTCGGGCCGGATATCGGGCCCAAAAAGCTTAGGTCGGCGGCTGGGAAGGAGGGATAAAGTCCCACATCGGAAATTTGAAGTCTTAGCCTCCTAGGATTGTCAGTATATATATGTACGCTCATGTAATGGTTAGATCCCATCCCAAATCCGAGTATTAGGAGTTTTAGCAATTTAAGACTATTCAGCTTTTGCTAATTTCCCTTGTACTTTCGGAAAATATCAATAAAAATCTCTCTTTTGCATTTCCGGTCCTTTAGTTCTTTATAAATAGAATTTTCGAGCCCCCACTAAATATAAGTTTTGACAGTGTGAGTTTCGGCTACCACAGTTTGGCGCCGTCTGTGGGGACGAGAAATATTCTTAACTCTTAGAACGGGAGGATACGGAAAGAAGACAATGACCGGAGCATCAATGGATTGGAGTTCCGTGAGAAGGAGAAGCCACCGAAATAAACCATCCACACAAAGATCTTCTCGTGATCAATCTTTCAATCTGAGGATACGAGATACCGAGAGTCTTTGTCGACACAGGAGGAACGGTGAACGTCATATTCCTGGAAACCCTCCGGAGGATGACTATTGAGACCCAGCATCTCATAACCCATCCAAAACCGTTGACTGGTTTCTCCGGAAAGACGACAATGACAGTAGGGACGATCCAACTCCCCGTGAAAGCGAAAGGAGTGGAGAAGGACACGAAGTTCTCGGTGATCGATTGTCCGCGAATCTGCGACGCAATCGTGGGAACACCGTGGCTGAACTCAATGAAGGCCATCCCGTCAACTTACCACCTGTGCCTGAAATTCCGAACTCCAACCGGAGTGGAAACGATCTGGGGACGGCAGAAATATTCTCGAGCTTGTTTCTTAACAGAACACAGGTTGAGAAAGCCGGTAACCGATTCCCACCACCGGACAAAGCCCGAGAACAAAAAGGAAGAGCGGCAGCTTGCCAAACTCGAACAAAAGTTACAAACCGAAGAATCCCGGGAGACGGAGAAGGATCCCCCGTGCGAGCCAGTGATTTCGGTCAGCATAGACGAAACGAATCCTGAGCGATGTACGGAGATTGGAGCAAATTTAGAGGACCCGGTCAAGACAGAGTTAATCACCTTGTTAAAGGAGAACGCCGGGTCATTCGCATGGGCAGCAGAAGATATGCCCGGGATCGACATCGGCATCACAAGCCATGAACTCAACGTGGATCTGACGTTCAAACCGGTGAAGCAGAAAAGATGGAAACTCGGACCAGAGCGCGCCCAGGCGGAAACGATGAAGTAGAGAGATTGTTCAAAGTCGGATCAATCACGGAAGTGAAATATCCCGACTGGCTAGCAAATCCGGTCGTAGTGAAGAAGAAGAATTGAAAATGGCGAGTTTGCGTCGATTTCACGGATCTAAATAAAGTGTGTCCAAAAGACAGCTTCCCTCTTCCGCACATCGATCGATTAGTCGAAGCAACGGCAGGGAACAAGCTGCTATCGTTCATGGATGCTTTCTCCGGATATAATCAGATCATGATGAACCCCGACGATCGAGACAAGACTGCGTTCATCACGGACCGCGGAACATACTGCTATAAAGTAATGCCGTTCGGATTAAAGAATGCCGGTGCAACATACCAAAGGCTTGTCAACAAAATGTTCGCCGAACAACTCGGAAGAACGATGGAAGTCTACATCGACGATATGTTGGTCAAGTCATTGGAGGAGAAATACCACGTGAAACACTTGCGGGAATGCTTTGAACAACTCAACCGACACAACATGAAGTTAAACCCGGCAAAGTGCAGATTCGGAGTAGCATCCGGCGAATTCCTCGGGTATCTGGTAACTCATCGAGGGATAAAAGCAAACCCGAAGCAAATTAATGCCCTGATAGAGATGGCCTCACCAAAAACTAAGAGAGAAATCCAAAGATTGACCGGACGGGTCGCGGCGCTGAACCGGTTCATCTCGAGGTCGACAGACAAATGTTTGCCTTTCTACGACACACTCAGAGGAAACAAAAAGTTCGAGTGGACAGAGAAATGCGAACAGGCATTCCAAGAACTAAAGAAATACCTGGCAAGCCCGCCCGTACTTTCAAAGCCGGTCGAAGGAGAGCCCCTTTTTCTGTATACGGCGGTATCATCAACGGCGGTAAGCGGAGTGCTGATCAGAGAAGATCGCAACGAACAAAAACCGGTCTTCTACCTGAGCCAGACCTTGACGGACGCGGAAACTTGATACCCGCTAATGGAGAAGGCGGCCTTGGCAGTGGTTATGTGCGCTCGGAAATTGAGGCCTTATTTCCAATCGCACACGATCATTTTACTCACGGTTTTTCCGCTCAGAACGATCCTGCATAGTCCCAGTAAATCGGGACGTCTGGCAAAATGGGCGGTAGAATTAAGCGAGTATGATATCGAGTATCGGAGCAGGACATGCGTTAAATCCCAAGTCCTTGCAGATTTCTTGATCGAACTCCCGACCGCAGGCGTTAGTGAACCAACGTCAGATTCGGCGTGGGTTCTCCACGCAGATGGGTCTTCATCAAAGCAAGGTTCGGGAGTCGGGGTGTGGTTAACGTCACCAACTGGGGAAATCTTAGAACAGTCGTTTAGGTTGCTCTTCAACGATTCCAACAACGAAGCGGAGTATGAAGCCTTGATCGCTGGACTAAAACTTGCCCTCAGACTCAAGATCCAAAATCTGCAAGCATTTTGCGATTCCCAGCTGGTGGAAAATCAATTCAGCGGGGACTATGAAGCAAAAGACGACCGGATGGAAGCATATCTCAAAATTGTCCGGGAGCTCGCAAAGCGATTCGAAAAATTCGAACTCACAAGAATCCCACGTGGAGAAAACGCTCCGGCCGATGCATTGGCGGCCCTGGCATCAACGTCTACCCCAGGATGCAAAGCGATTCGAAAAATTCGAACTCACAAGAATCCCACGTGGAGAAAATGCTTAGGCCGATGCATTGGCGGCCCTGGCATCAACGTCTACCCCGGGAGAAAGGCGAATCATTCCCGTCGAGTTCATAGAGCAACCGAGCATCGATCCACCACAAGTCATCAATCTTATCAAACTGCCGGAAGGTGAAGACGAGGAAGAGCCTCCGGAAGAAGAGTTAGCAACTGGTCCGACGGAAGAGTATGTCTGCGATTGCGGATGGATGGCTCCGATACGAACATACATCATGGACGGGGAAGTCCCGGCGAACAAGTGGGCTGCACGAAAGCTAAAGGCCCAAGTGGCCCGCTTCGTTCTCCTCGACGGCAACCTCTACAAATGGAGGATCTCCAGACCATTAATGGTCTGCGTGGAAAAAGAAGAAGCAAGACAAATTATGGAGGAAGTCCATAGCGGATCGTGCGGAAATCACTCCGGAGGAAGAGCCCTTGCAATCAAAATCAAGCGGCATGGACACTATTGGCCAACCATGATAAAAGATTGCGAAAAGTTCTCCCTCAAGTGCGAAAAATGCCAAAGGCACGCACTAGTGATCCATCAGCCCGCAGAACTGCTCTCGTCAATTTTCGCGCCATACCCATTCATGAGGTGGTCGATGGACATCGTGGGGCCAATGCATAACTCAAAGCAGAAAAGGTTCCTACTGGTCCTAACAGACTACTTCTCGAAATGGGTCGAAGTGGATTCTTACGCCAGTATCAAGGACGCTCAAATGGAGCACTTCGTCTGGAAAAACATCATATGCCGGCACGGAGTCCCTTACGAGATCGTCACCGACAATGGTTCTCAATTCATTTCCGCGCGCTTCGAAGGATTCTGCGAAAAGTGGAAAATACGCCTGAGCAAGTCAACGCCGCGTTATCCACAGCAAACGGCCAGGCCGAAGCAGCCAACAAAACTATCGTTGACGGACTCAAGAAGCGTCTCGATGAGAAGAAAGGGCGATGGGCAGACGAGCTCGAAGGAGTCCTCTGGTCCCACCGGACAACTCTAAGGCGCGCAACCGGAGAAACGCCGTTCGCGCTGGTATACGGCACCGAATGCGTTATACCGTCAGAAGTAGACTTTCCCGGCGTCAGGCAAAGACTCCTGCCCGGGCAGGAAGGCCTCAACCATCTGATGATGTTAGATGAACTGGACCTGATAAACGATAGACGGGATCAAGCGCTCATCCGCATTCAAAACTATCAACAAGCAGCGGCCAAGTACTACAACTCCAACGTGTGAAGCCGCAAATTCAATGAAGGAGACCTCGTCCTCCGCAAAGTCTTCTAGAACACCACGGAGCCGAACGCAGGGAAACTAGGCGCGAAATGGGAAGGACCGTACAAAGTAACAAAGGTGGTCCGTCGAGGAGCATACGAGCTGGAAAACAAAGAAGGGAAGCCAGTCCCGAGGACATGGAACGTGATGCACTTAAAGAAGTATTACCATTAGACGTTGTAAAATAGAACTACGAACCGGCTTGATCCCTACATTCAGGGTACGTAGGCAGCTCGCCTTCCGACGAGTTCAGCTATTTATATTTTATAATTTTCAAGGGGGGAGTGGATCCGTATATACATACTCCCGTTTTTTCGCAAAACAAATCAAGAGGATGGACATTGAGACTTAGCATCTCATAACACATCCGTAGCTTGAAAAGTTTCCCGAGAGCACCATTCCGACAAACATTGGGACTTAGCATCCCGAAACCTGATCCGGAAAGCGAATGGACTCAGAAAAACCCGAGAAAACGAACGTTTAGACTCGACATGTCATAACGTATCTCCAACTCAGACACCATCGCCCATCATTAAGGCACATCAAATGCCATCACTTCAAAAATCGCCCCTTGGCATACATAAAAACCCGCCTTTTAGCAAGCATGCCACCGTCCGTTGCTGATCACAACGGGACGATCCTTTTAACCATGGTTCTCTTTACATCCCAAAGCGATAAAACGTAGCGCGCTATACAAATTTCCGGACTAATATCCGAAAGGCGTAACCTGACATTCCGCGATCCTGGCAGGAAACGTTTGAGACGATGTTCTATTTAGTCCATTTCCACTAAACGCCCCGCATAGGTAGAAAGTGCGAAGCGTGAGTCACGAAATGAACTCCCTAAACCCAGTAAACGCCAACATGGAACGCTGATCTTAGACATCTCACGACAAAGTACCAAACCGGCCCTGGTACGAGATCATAAACTTGTCCGAAAACTAGCAACTAAACAAACCCAGTGGCTAACTCCACTGGTCAAATAACACGAGGGGAACTCTTCCCGAACAATCAAATCTGAGCACCCGGAACAGCGCCCCGATTAACCCGACTGAACTAAGCAAACAAAACCGAATCAATATGAAGAAGGTCAGCCACCCAATCCAGTCAAATAAATGGGCCGCCCGACCCCTTCGGATAGACGGGCCGCCCGATCTCTTCAGATAAATGGGCCGCCCGATCTCTTTAGACAAATGGTCTGCTTGGCCTGTTCAAAGAAACAGGCCAGCCGCCCACTCCGAAAAACGTAATCCGGCGGCCGGGACATTGCCAGCCGCCCAGAATCAATCCAACATAACACGGCGGTCGGGACATTGCCAGCCGCCCGGAATCAATCCAACATAACACGACGGTTGGGACATTGCCAGCCGCCCAGAATCAATCCAGCGTGGCTCGGCGGCTCGGACATTACCAGCCGCCAGGGACAGATCTAACATGATCCGACGGCTGGGACATGACCAGCCGCCCGTAATCAATCTGGCGGTCGGGACATGACCAGCCGCCCGCGATCAATTCATCACGATCCGGCGGCCGGGTGTGTCAACACACGGCGGCCGGGTGTGTCTCGGACTAAACCCAGCCGCCGATGATCATCCAACCTGGACCTTCGCACAAAAGGAAAGTATACGGCAAAACGAAAGCTTATCTTTATTGAAAGCAAAGAAAAATCGGTCCAGACCAAAAATCAGGCCGTCCATAACATAAATCTATAAACAAAAGCCGAAAACTCAAAAAATAACTAGAAAGAAAAACCCCCGCATGGTCAAGGATCAAAACCAAACACCTTGGCAACAGCAATATCCGAGATTCCGGGAACAGACTCGTTCGATCCCGATAGATCAACCACCCCGAGAGAAGTAGCCTCCTCTTCGACAGATCTTTCCTCGGGTATTGAAACATTGTCATCCTTGTGGGCTGGGCACAACAGAGAATCAATCTTCCCACAAATTCGAGCGATCGCATCATCAAACCGAACTGCTGACTTATCGAACTCGTCCATCCATGTGGACAATTTCGCCTTCTCCTCGTCCAAGCTGGGAGGATCAGTCCCCTGTAGCAACGCGACAAGTTCGACATTACTCTCTATCTGAGCCAAATCTACTTCCTGGTTCCTTGCCTCAGACAAAGATCCAAGGTTTGCTTTTAGCGCATCCAAAAAGTCGCGGAATTTCTCAACGGAAGCCTTGCGGCCGGCTGCGTAAGCCCGTTGCACCTTCGAATTGCGCGCCGCTTTCACAATGGCCATCTGGTTCTTCAAAGCCTGCACTTCCTTAGCATGACGCACATCCTTGGCCTCTTGACGGGTCTTGAACTGCAATGCCTCGGCTTTTTCCGCGCGCAACGAAGCAAGCTCCTTCTCGAGCGATTTGGCGCGATGCGAAGACGTCGCTTCAAGTTCGTTGAGTTTCCTCCTCACTAGCCGAGCATCCTCCCGAGCTTCCTCAGCACGCTTGCGGATTCCATGGACAGAAGTATCATACGTGCTGATGCACTTGTTCACGGAAGACATGAACTAAAACAAAAAAAGGGAGGAGTCAGTAAAAAAAAAAAGAGAAAAGAGAAAGAAGAAGGGCAAGAATAGATAAACCTTCTGAAGGGAATGTCCTGAAATCAGACTTGTATTTACTCTAGTAGAGTCGTGATGTCGAGATAAGACAATCATATGATATTGGACGGTTATAATGTTTTGCTAGAAGCCGCTTATAACTTATGAGTTATGAACTCATTACCATTATCATATGATCCTATAGGGTCACACACCTAAGCAAACTGGAGAAATATAAATTGGGTTTTGATCATTAGAGTAATGATTATGATCAACGTATATAAGATATACGTCGATATCGATTTTCTATGAGGGTGTCGATCGACACCAATGGTGGGTATCGATCGACACCAATCGGGATCGTCTTCTTGATCCATGACTTTCTGTGAGGGTGTCGACCGACACCAATGGTGGGTGTCGATCGACACCACTCGGAATCAGAAACCGGTTTTTGATTTAATTGAAATCAACTCGGTTTGGTCTCTGTGGTCAACTAGGTTTCTTCACCTCCTCTATATATATGATATGAGGGTTCGACCTTGAGTAGAGAGAAGTCCCTGCAGCCACAGAAAAACATAAGAAAATCAGAGAAAACCCGATCGCGAATCGTTCGCGAAGGCACTAGCATCCCGTCGTCCAGTTTGTGTGCGTGTGGACTTCTATAGAGGCGCAGCACTTGAGGCGCTTCCTGATCTCGATTACCTGATCCTCTTCCGCTGCAAATCACCAAGTATGCTCGAGATCTATCATAGATTCAATTGAACACGATCCGTGACTTAGGATGTTGTTAGGGCTGTTTTAATCGGATTAAAACCTGAACAAATTCCTTCAGTGGTATCAGAGCCAGGTTCCTATTGAATCTGTTGAATTTTGTTAGATCCACCTGTTCAAAAATCGTTTTTGACGAAGAACGCCGTTCTGGGTTCTTCGGTGTCGACCGACACTAATGTAGTGTCGATCGACACCAATCTGGTGGTGACGACCGACACTAATGTAGTGTCGATCGACACCAATCTGGTGGTGACGACCGACACTAATGTAGTGTCGATCGACACTAATCTGGCGGTGACGACCGACACTAATGTAGTGTCGATCGACACCATTAGGTGACGACCGACACTAAGGTAGTGTCAATCGACACCAGTTCAGAACTTGCGTTCCTAGCTTGTTTAACTTAAGAATTTTTACAAGTAAAGAACGAGTTAAAAATCTGGAATATATAAGTGATATAAACTAGATTGATGTTCCGTTCCTCAAACCTAATATTAAGCTTTTAATATCTTCCCAATCTTGTCAACTGTCAAGGCTCGTTTCATTGTGTGATGGGTCTGCCAAAGCAGGGTGTCCGCAATTACATAAGTGAGGCAGGTTGTAATCGTTACTACGGACTTAAAAGATTGGTTTGCTTAACTGGGCTATCAAAATAGTTTTGGGCTCAGAGATATAGGATCGGATTTGATATAAGATATTAATCCGAGACAAGAATTATATATGATATAATTAGCAAAGTGTTGCTTATCTAAATAGCTAAAGTTTGGGCGATGGGCCAAAGCTCACTCAAATTTTTGTGAAATATGGATCTTGGATCATTATATTCAAATTGAGGAAAATTGTTTTGAATATAATGTGAGTTTCTTAATTGTTAAGATTTCTCATTTCTTGAACATTGAAACTAAACTCTCATTTTGTGTTTTTCAGCTATGGCTAGCTCCCCTCACAGAAACACATTCTCGCTTCGATCCGTCCTTGAGAAGGACAAGCTTAATGGATCGAACTTCCTTGAATGGTATCGGAACTTGAGAATTGTTCTCAAGCAGGAGAAAAAGGAATATGTCCTTGAGAAGGTTCTCCCTGAGAAACCGAAATCCAATGCCGGACACGCTGAAAGGAATGCTTGGGAGAAGCATTCCAATGATGAGGTCGATGTGAGTTGTCTCATGCTGGCTACCATGAACTCGGAATTGCAGAAGCAATACGAGAACGTGGCGTCACCTGTTGAGATGATCACTAGCCTGAAAGGGATGTTTCAGGAGCAAGCACGAACTGAGAGATACCAGACGGTTAAGTCTCTCATTGAGTGCAAGCTACCAAAGGATGGTCCAGTTAGCCCACATGTCATTAAGATGATGGGTTATATTGATAACTTGGCAAAACTGGATTGTCCCCTTAGCCAAGAGTTGGCTACAGACATCATTCTGCAGTCGTTACCGTCAAGCTTTGATCAGTTTATCATGAACTATAACATGAACAACATGACAAAGACTTTGACGGAACTGCATGGCATGCTCAAGACAGCTGAGCCAAACATCAAGAAGGGCACCCCTAATGTACTTGTGGTGCAAGGGGGTAAAAAGTTTAAGAAACATGCTAAGGGTATAGGAAAAGCTAAGGCATTCCCGATTGAGAATCAGGATAAGCCTGAGACTTCTTCCAAACCCAAACGCGGCCCTACTGATGCTGATAAATGCCATTACTGCAATAAGTCTGGGCATTGGAAGAGAAATTGCAAAGAGTATCTGGGAGATCTAAAGAACTCGAAGAAGACGTATGAGACGACTTCTTCAGGTATCTATGTTATAGAAGTAAATGTTACTACTTCACGTTCTAAGTCTTGGGTATTAGATACCGGCTGTGGCGCTCATATTTGTACAAATATGCAGGGTCTAAGAAACAGTAGAACGCTGGAGAAGGGACAAGTGGACCTGCGCGTTAGGAATGGAGCAAGAGTTGCTGCATTGGCCGTAGGAACTTATCATTTGTCTTTGCCGTCAGGCTTGGTTTTAGAATTGAATAATTGCTACTATGTACCTACTATAAGCAGAAACATCATTTCTATTTCTGTTTTGGATTTAGAAGATTTTCATTTTTCGATTAAAAACAAGTGTTGTTCTTTTAATCGTAATGAAATGTTTTATGGTAGCGCTCCATTAGAGAATGGACTTTATATTCTTAACCAATCTTTGCCTGTCTATAACATAAATACCAAACGGTTAAGAACCAATGACTCGAACCCTACGTTTCTCTGGCATTGTTGTTTGGGCCACATCAATGAGAAAAGGATTCAAAAGCTTCATAAAGATGGACTTTTGGACTCATTTGATTTTGAATCATTTGAGAAGTGTGAATCCTGCTTATTGGGCAAAATGACAAAGGCTTCTTTCAACAAGTTTAATGAAAGGGCCGGTGACCTATTGGGCCTAATACATACCGATGTATGTGGTCCAATGAGTGTTAGTGCTAGAGGAAACTTTCAGTACTTCATCACGTTTACTGATGACTTCAGTAGATTTGGTTATGTCTATTTAATGAGACATAAATCGGAATCCTTAGAAAAGTTCAAGGAATTCCAAAATGAAGTACAGAACCAACTTGGCAAAAGTATCAAAGCTCTTCGATCAGATCGTGGAGGTGAGTACTTGAGCCAAGAGTTCAGTGATCATCTGAGTAACTGTGGAATTGTTTCACAACTCACTCCTCCTGGAACACCTCAGTGGAACGGTGTGTCTGAGAGGAGGAATCGGACTTTATTAGATATGGTTCGATCGATGATGAGTCAAGTAGATCTTCCATTATCCTTTTGGGGATACGCTCTAGAAACATCTGCGTTTACGCTAAACAGAGTTCCATCAAAATCAGTCGAGAAGACACCATATGAGATGTGGACTGGAAAAGTTCCAAGTTTGTCTTTTCTTAAAATTTGGGGTTGTGAAGCTTATGTCAAGCGTTGATATCTGATAAGCTTGCACCCAATCTGATAAATGCTACTTCGTTGGTTATCCTAAGGAAACCAAGGCTTACTACTTTTACAACCGTTCTGAGAACAAGGTTTGTTGCTAAGAACTGTGTTTTTCTTGAGAGAGAATTTCTTTCCAAGAAGAACAGTGGGAGTAAAGTACAACTCGAAGAAGTTCGAGAATCACAGGAGCCTGCTTAACCTGTTGAGGAAGAGCAACGGCTGGATCTACAAAGAGTTGTAGAGTCCGAACCTATGATGCCAGAAGTTTGCAGATCCGAAAGGACTCGTCACGAGCCCGAGAGATATGGATTTCTTGTGACTAATTGTCATGATCTCTTGATTATTGACAGTGACGAACCTGTGACTTTTGAAGAAGCAATGATGGGCCCTGACTCCGAAAAGTGGTTTAAGGCCGCTGAATCCGAAATCGGTTCCATGTCACAAAACCAAGTATGGACTTTGGGTGATTTACCTGATGGTGTAAAAGCCATTGAGTGTAAATGGGTCTTCAAGAAGAAGATCGATGTGGATGGAAACGTTCAGATTTGCAAAGCTAGGTTGGTGGCAAAAGGTTTCAAACAAGTTCAAGGTGTTGACTATGATGAAACTTATTCCCCAGTCGCTATGCTTAAATCTATTCGAATTCTCCTAGCAACAGCCGCTCATTATGATTATGAGATTTGGCAAATGGATGTGAAAACAGCTTTCCTTAACGGGATTCTGGAGGAGGATGTGTACATGACACAACCTCCGGGTTCATTGATCCTGATGCTGCTGGGAAAGTATGCAAGCTTCATAAATCCATTTATGGATTGAAGCAAGCATCTCGGAGTTGGAACCTACGTTTTGATGAAGCAGTTAAAAAGTTTAACTTCATCAGAAACGAAGAGGAACCTTGCGTTTACAAGAAGACTAGTGGGAGCGCAGTTGCATTTCTCGTACTGTATGTAGATGACATACTTCTCATAGGAGATGATATTCCGTAACTTCAGTCAGTAAAGGACTGGCTCGGAAGTTGTTTCTCGATGAAAGACATGGGTGAAGCCGCCTATATTCTTGGAATAAGGATCTATAGAGATAGATCAAAGAGGCTGATTGGACTGTGCCAGGACACTTATATCGATAAGGTTCTACACAGGTTCAACATGCATGATTCCAAGAAGGGCTTGCTTCCGATGTCTCATGGCATTACTCTCAGCAAGAAGCAGTGTCCTTCGACACCTGCTGAGCGAGAGCGCATGAGTAGGATTCCTTTTGCTTCTGCAGTAGGATCTATTATGTATGCCATGCTTTGTACTCGTCCAGATGTTGCTTGTGCTTTAAGCATGACGAGTCGATACCAATCAGATCCCGGTGAGAGTCACTGGACTGCCGTCAAGACAATCCTGAAGTATTTAAGAAATACCAAGGATAAGTTCTTAGTGTACGGAGGAAGTGATGAGCTTGTAGTGAGTGGTTATACGGACGCCAGCTTTCAGACAGATAGAGACGATTTCCGATCTCAGTCTGGTTACGTCTTCTGTCTGAATGGAGGTGCAGTTAGTTGGAACAGTTCCAAGCAGAGCACCGTGGCGGACTCAACGACCGAGGCTGAATACATCGCTGCTTATGAAGTGGCGAAGGAGGCTGTTTGGATTAGGAAGTTCATTACTGAGCTTGGTGTGATTCCTAGCATTTCTGAGCCTGTGGCATTGTTTTGTGACAACAATGGAGCCATAGCTCAGGCTAAGGAGCCCAGATCACATCAGAAATCCAAACACATTGAGAGGAGATATCATCTGATTCGTGATATCATTGAGAGAGGTGACGTCAAGATCAGCAGAGTTCCGACAGACGAGAACGTTGCTGACCCGTTGACTAAGCCACTCCCACGACCGAAGCATGAGAGTCATGCAGCTGCTATAGGCATTAGATTCCTTAAGCAGTAATCTTGTTTAGTGGGAGTTATCATATTTATATTTTGATGTTCATGTAAACATACATTTGGTTATGTTTTATTTAATGAAATTGTTTCAGTATTATTTAATGGTGTTATTAAATAATTGTCCAAAAGTAATTTATGGCATTCTTATAGATCATCAAATACGTGATTTGATCATGAGACTCTATAAGTGATAGATGACATAAATTATTTGTGTCCATAGTCGAGGTTATCAAAGTTGGACATTGATAACCGCGCGAGACTAGTATGTAAGGTGACTGATGACTAAGTTTCATGGAGTCATTAATAGGAGTATTAAAGTCAATCACATAGATATGTGTTAGAGAACACATGATCGGACATGACCCGCTAATGAGAACTCTACAAGATTGTTATATGAGTGTCATAAGAGTTTCTCATTACGACTATAGAGTATAGTCCTTTGACCTGAGTTCATCATGTTTTCTTACATATGAATTGGTATGCTTTGACTCTGTCAAACGTCAGCCATAACTGGTGGCTATAAAGGCATTGATTGGGCATATATGAAGTATATAAGGATCAGGGATGGAACAAGATGGAATTTGTCCCTCCCATATAACGGGAGATAAATATCTCAGGGCCTATCGAAGATTTGATACTGGAAATGCGTGGCCGCGCTCAAACGGATTGAATGTCAATCGTTTGTCTTTTATCAGTATAAATCAGAGTTCGATAAACATGGTTTGGTTGATTAAGGATGACACGAGTTCTTGCCTTATGCCAGATCGAGATATAGAGACAAAGGGATTATGGGAATATTTGATTCCAGTACAAGTGGGAGATTGAAGGGAATGTCCTGAAATCAGACTTGTATTTACTCTAGTAGAGTCGTGATGTCGAGATAAGACAATCATATGATATTGGACGGTTATAATGTTTTGCTAGAAGCCGCTTATAACTTATGAGTTATGAACTCATTACCATTATCATATGATCCTATAGGGTCACACACCTAAGCAAACTGGAGAATATAATTGGGTTTTGATCATTAGAGTAATGATTATGATCAACGTATATAAGATATACATCGATATCGATTTTCTATGAGGGTGTCGATCGACACCAATGGTGGGTATCGATCGACACCAATCGGGATCGTCTTCTTGATCCATGACTATCTGTGAGGGTGTCGACCGACACCAATGGTGGGTGTCGATCGACACCACTCGGGATCAGAAACGGTTTTTGATTTAATTGAAATCAACTCGGTTTGGTCTCTGTGGTCAACTAGGTTTCTTCACCTCCCCTAATATATGATATGAGGGTTCGACCTTGAGTAGAGAGAAGTCCCTGCAGCCACAGAAAAACATAAGAAAATCAGAGAAAACCCGATCGCGAATCGTTCGCGAAGGCACTAGCATCCCGTCGTCCAGTTTGTGTGCGTGTGGACTTCTATAGAGGCGCAGCACTTGAGGCGCTTCCTGATCTCGATTACCTGATCCTCTTCCGCTGCAAATCACCAGGTATGCTCGAGATCTATCATAGATTCAATTGAACACGATCCGTGGCTTAGGATGTTGTTAGGGCTGTTTTAATCGGATTAAAACCTGAACAAATTCCTTCACCTTCATCCCGCTCAAGGCCATATCCTCGTACTTCTCAGCCTCATCCAGGCTATCACAAGAAGGAAACTTGAAACTTGCATCCATGATCACCGAAAAACTCCTAGCGGACCGACGACGATTTTTACAAACAGCCTCAGGAAAAGAAAGCCCTGGCGAAGGACACATACGCCGAGCCTCGGGAGAAAATTTTTCACTCCGGGGTCAGCAAGGCAATCCGCCTGTTTTTGGCACAACAGGCCTTCTTCATCGCTCAGACCATAGGTGATCCGGCCAGCCGCCGCTTTAGCCTTGGGCAAACGCCTCGCGATACTTCGTTCAAGAATAGCCTCCTTCTTCAGAGGAGTGACCACAACGGTGGATACCGCCAACTTATCTGCGGGCCTCTCCGGTGGAGGAATGGATTGACTACCGTCGGCCAATCCCGATCCAGAAGAGCCAGCCGCCGTCTTATCCTTAGAATCTTTCCCAAGTTTATTTTCCTCACCCTTCTTCTCAATCTGCCTCCTCTCGCGAAAAGATTGCCTAACCATTATGTAAAGTTAAAAAAAAAAAAACGGAAAGAGCACTCGACAAAAGAAAGAACTCGTGGGGGAAAATAAGAAGGAAGGGTTCATATATATCACCGGACGGTTCGAGTCCTAGTTCAAGTAGGAATTGAGTCTTTCCAATTCCGAGCCAACCGCCTACTAGTCCTTCATACGAAAAGGAAATTTTTATTTGCAAAAAAAAAAAAAGGAAAGAGAAGAAAAAAGGCAATTTTCCCGTTCCGTTCAATCCCGATAAAAAACCTGGGCTTAAAGCTCATAGTCCTGGACTACGAGAATGAAGAGTTGGGGGGATAACTAATGGGGTCGAAATCCCCTCTTCGAAGATTGACGGAACGAGAAGTCAAGATCGTGATCAAATGGAACTTATCCCGAACATGGAACGGAAGAGCTAAGGCAAGCTGCCCACGATCCGTCCAAGACATGAACCGGCGGCTGGGATAAGGCCAGCCACCGGGTCTTCTTGATTCACGACCGGCGGCTGGGATAAGGCCAGCCGCCGTGTCTTCCTTGATCCCCGACCGGCGGCTGGGATAAGGCCAGCTGCCGGGACTTCTTTCATCCACGGCCGGCGGCTGGGATAAGACCAGCCGCCGGGTCTTCCTTCATTCGCGACCGGCGGCTGGGATAAGGCAGGCCGCCGGGTCTTCTTTCGTCCACGGCCGGCGGCTGGGATAAGGCCAGCCGCCGGGTCATCATGATATACCAACCGGCGGCTGTGATAAGGCCAGCCGCCGGGTCTTCGTCATATGCCCACGATCATTTCTCAAGTCAAGACTCATTATCCGAACATCGTCCAGTCAACCGACCGTCAAACATAACTCTAAGCCCGGACCGACCCGGAGACTATCCGTTTGCATGTTCTGACTCCAAAAACGTCCATAAACATTCCCCGAAAGACCGTGACGAACGTTTAGCCGTCCATGGACCAGTCGCCGAGCACACGAGCCAAAGGAACCGGCGGCTGGCCATCAATACCGAAACCGGCGGCTGGAAGTTCAAACGAAAAACGGGCGGCTCGAATCTCAAAAATCGTAAAACGCTCGGAACATTGTTCACGCGGGAAAAACCGTTGAAAAAACACTATTCACCAGTCTACTATTCATCGGCGGGCCGGATTTGGGTCAGAATGTGCGGATGGATCACGGGAGACTCTCGGGCCGGATATCGGGCCCAAAAAGCTTAGGTCAGCGGCTGGGAAGGAGGGACAAAGTCCCACATCGGAAATTTGAAGTCTTAGCCTCCTAGGATTGTCAGTATATATATGTACGCTCATGTAAGGGTTAGATCCCATACCAAATCCGAGTATTAGGAGTTTTAGCAATTTAAGACTATTCAGCTTTTGCTAATTTCCCTTGTACTTTCGGAAAATATCAATAAAAATCTCTCTTTTGCATTTCCCGTCCTTTAGTTCTTTATAAATAGAATTTTCGAGCCCCCACTAAATATAAGTTTTGACAGTGTGAGTTTCGGCTCCCACAATAAATCAGTTTCCGTGAATTTGGTGATTATAATATTCAAATATTCTAATATAGTACGGGGGATGTATCGAACTTGTGATTTAATGTGAGGTGATTTCATTTTTAGATGATTTGGATAAATTGTTATGATTTCAATGAAACACTCTAGAATTTCATATAAAAACATGGTATTTGGATTTTACATTTTTAACTATGAAATCTCACTAAAACACCTTAAAATAATTTGAAATCGCTTAAAATCCACCACTTAAAATATTTTCAGTAACACTAGATTTTAAAGTATATTTTCAAATCATTGTAGGAACATGATTTCTACGATATGGCAAAACTGAATATTTTCTAAATATAATGATAAATTGCCCGTAGTGTGACGGTGTTTATGCAATCAGAATTCTAGGATAAAACCACACTTCGACTATTCCGCAACACTCAGAATAGAAGCTAACGAACCTAGCAATATGTTGTACTCTCAGACACAAAACTAAAACGAAATATTATATGTTAGGGAATTGTCATGTATGCAGAATCTTGTTCTATATATAAAAGAGAAATAGGACCACATATCAACCGATAATCCTCTATTTAGCTTCTAGGTTTCGACACTATTCATGGTGTTAAAAAGGACAAAAAAAACTCTCAATTTCAATGACCAAACTACAATATTAAGCCCTATTAGCCTTTTGTCATTTTGCTTACATATTTTGTCGGTAACATCTAAGGAGAGAGAATCTAAAAAACATTAGAGAAAGAAAAAAACAAAGGGAAAAGAAAGAACGAAGCTATGGCGAACCAACTTACAGACAAGCAGATCTCCAAGTTCAAAGAAGATTTTAGCCTCTTCGGCAAAGACGTCAATGGTTAAATCTCTTTTCACACCTTTTTTAATTTCTGTGATTGCGTTTGTTTTTCCATTTTCATATTTGATCCATGCTTTATACATGCCTGAACAAGGATTATATGTCTCATAGTCGATAATCTCTTTAGATTTGGTGTTATCATCCTATTTTGTATACTTTAATTTTCTGTGTTTTTTTCGGAGTTTTCGGCGTTTTTCGATCTTCAATAGCTTTATTTTATTATTATTGTGTGTTCTTCAGTGATTTTAGATTGGTTTCGCTGACAACTGGTAATCCATCTACTTTGTTTACTGGTAATTGAAATATATGATACCTTATGTTAGTTATCACAGTAACATATATAACGCATAACTTATCTATTATATTTTCCGTATAACAACTAAGTGTATATCAGGAACAGTTGTCAAATATATAGTATATCAGTACGCCATTTTGGGGGATTAGGGTTTAGGTTTAGGGTTTAGGGTTCACTTATAAGGGATTAGGGTTTATAATTTAGTGTTTACAGTTTAGGGATAACTTTTGAGGGATTAAGGTATATGATTTAGGGGGTTAGGGTTCAGTTTTTCCTATTGGGGTTTATAGTTGTGTTTAGGGTTTAGGGTTTAGTTTTTACTTATTAGGGATTACGGTTTATGATTTAGAGGAGTCAGGGTTAACTTTTGAGGGGTTAGGGTTTATAGTTTAGAATTTAGGGTTTAGTTTTATCCATTATCCTCACTCAATTTGTCTTTCTTTGGATTTTCAGTGGCTTTGCTTTACTTATATTGTGTGTTCTTATTTCTTAAGTAGTTTTAGTTTGGTTTCACAAATAACTAATAATTCATCTAGTTTGTTTACTGGTAATTTGAAATATATGATAACGTACGTCAGTTATCACAGAAAAATATATAACGCATAACTTATGTATTATATTTCCTGGATAACAACTTAGCGTTTATCAGAAACTAGTTGCCAAATATATAGTATCTAAGTAAGCCATTTCGGGGGGATTAGGGATTAGATTTAGAGTTTAGGGATAATAGTTCAATTATGAGGGATTAGTGTTTATAATTTAGTGTTTAAAGTTTTGTTTTTACTTTTTAGGGATTAAGGTGTATGGTTTAGGGTATATGGTTTAGGGTTAGGACATAGTACAAGAAATTTAATGTCTTTATGTTTCGTTATTGATTATTTGGTTTATTGCTAAAAACTACGCGATAACAATTTGACTTATAACAAAATACATCAATTGATAAAAATATGTTATATTTTACCATTCGTCTAAATATCGTAAATAACATAGCTTCTGTGTGGCCAACACAGACGGACCTAGTGGAGGAACTCGACATGCTACTGAAGAACGTGCAGTCCCCGATATTCCTTCCCGGCATGTATATGACAATTCGTTTACATTGTTAACTCATAACTGAATATATGGAAATTATGTTTATTTCCGCGGTAATAAATGGATGAACTCGTACCATAATTTTGTTGTAACATCCCGATTTCTGGTATATATGGAAACATATGTGGGAGAGGATAAAAAAATTGACTTGGCTACCTATGTCACCAAAGTGCACTTACCCTTTCGGTTGCACAGCCAGAGATAACTCCAGAGTTAAGCGTGCTTGAGCTGGAGTAGTCAAAGGATGGGTGACCTACTAGGTAGTGATCGCGATATCGTGTGAGTTAGGAAAAAACACGGGGAATGGTCATGTGGTGATTGCAGGGATAGTATATCATGACTTTCGGGCCTTCCACAAATAACGTACCGACCGTCGGGCAAGGGTGGGGCCCAAGAGCCCAATAGAGTGATGGGTGACTCACCGGTAGGGGCGGTTGGGGCGTTATAAGTGGTATGAGAGCTGGTAAGCCGTCCCAGTGCTGACCTGTGAGGTGTTCTGGGACTGGTTGTGGTGTGCAACGAGGACGTTGCACTCTGAGTGGGGGTGAATTGTAACATCCCAATTTTTGAAGGGAATGTCCTGAAATCATACTTCTATTTACTCTAGTAGAGTCTCGCTGTCGAGATAAGACAGCATATGATATTGGATGGTTATAATGCTTTGCTAGAAGCCGCTTATAACTTATGAGTTATGAACTCATTACCATTATCAGATGATCCTATAGGGTCACACACCGAAGCAAACTGGATAAACAACATTGGGATTGATCATTAGAATAATGATCGGGTTAATGTATATAAGATATACATTAATATAGCGTTGTTGTGAGGGTGTTGATCGATACTCATATTGGTGTCGGTCGACACCACATCATGCCAAAAACGTGTTCTTGGCCCATGACTTAATTAACTCTGATCTGGTTTATCGGTTGATTAGGTCTTTCTCTTAGGTCGTTATATATGTGATATAGCACGACTTTTAGAGACATAGAAGTTCCTAGCTGTCATAGAAACGCAGAGCATCCCAAGGAGAATTGTTCATGAAAGGCACTAGCATCCCTGTCATCCAGTTTCGCGTGCGTGTGGACTTCTGTAGAGGCGCAGCACTTGAGGCGCTTCCGATCTCGATTACCTAATCATCTTGCGCTGCTTAATCTCCAGGTTTTTAAGATTACCTTTTAGATTCAATTAACACTTGATCATAGGCATATAATTTGTTCTAGGGCTGTTTAATATGATTAAAAACCTGAATAAATTTCTTCAGTGGTATCAGAGCCTAGTGTTTCAATTAAATCTGTTGCATCTTGTTGAATTGGTTGAATTCAAATCAATATATTTGATATATAGGATTGCATGCTAGAGTTTAAAATTGCTTTGCTCTTAAAATCGTGTTTCTTTGTTTATGGGATCTTTGGTGTCGACCGACACCAATCCGGTGTCGATCGACACCATCTGGAATCGCGAGAAAATTGTAGGTTTCGATCGTTTGATCGTTTTCCTTTAAAACCACTGGTGTCAATCGACACAGCTTGGTTAATCGTGATCGGTTCAATTAGATTGGATACGGTTATCGCGATCGGTTCAAACGGTAAATCGATTATCATTTTTGATTCGATTTGGTTGGTGTCGATCGACACTAGTGTAGTGTCGATCGACACCAGTCAATTATTGTGATTGGTTTGATCGGTTCAATCGGTTAAATTGTTTATCGCAATTGAACCGGGACGGATTTTGTCGACTGACACAAGTTAGTTGTGTCAACCGACACTAGTCTGGTGTCGATCAACACTAGTTCAGTATTCGCGTCCTAGATTTTTATTTAACTTGAATGAATTAAAAGTTTTAAAACAAATCGAAATATCTAGAATAAGTAATTGTTATAAACTAGATTTAATGTTCTGTTCCTCAAAACAATATTAAACATTTTTGATGTCTTCCCAATCTTGTCAATTTCGTGATGGGCCTGCCAAAGCAGGGTGTCCGGAATTACACGAGTGAGACAGGTTGTAATCTTTACTGCGTGACTTAAAAGATTGGTTTGCTTAACTGGGCTATCAAAATAGTTCTAGGCTCAGAGATATAGGATTGGATTTGATATAAGATATCAATCCAAGACCAAAAATTATATAAGATATAATTAGCAAAGTGTTGCTTACCTAGATAGCTGAAATTTGGGCGATGAGCCAAAGCTCACTCAAGTTTCAGTGAAGTATGGATCTTGGATCATTATATCCAACTTGAGGAAAATTGTTTTTGAATATAATGCAAGTTTTTTTAATTGTTAAGATTTCTCATATCTTGAACATCGAAACTAAACTCTTGTTTTTCTGTTGCTTTCAGCTATGTCTACTTCCCCTCACAGAAACACATTCTCTCTTCGATCCGTCATTGAGAAGGAGAAGCTGAATGGATTGAGCTTCCTCGACTGGTATTGGAATTTGAGAATTGTTCTCAAGCAGGAGAAAAATGATTATGTCCTTGAGAAATTTCTCCCTGACAAACCGAAATCCAATGTCGCACACATTGAAAGGAATGTTTGGGATAAGCATTCCAATGATGTGGTCGATGTGCGTTGTCTCATGCTAGCTACCATGAACTCGGACTTGCAGAAGCATTATGAGAACATGGCGTCGCCAGTTGAGATGATCACTAGTCTGAAAGGAATGTTTCAGGAGCAACCACGAACTGAGAGATACCAGACGGTTAAATCTCTCATTGAGTATAAGCTACCAAAGATGGTCCAGTTAGCCAATATGTCATTAAGATGATGGGTTATGTTGATAACCTGGCAAAATCTGATTGTCCCCTTAGCCAAGAGTTGGCTACGGACATCATTCTGTAGTCCTTGCCATCAAGCTTTGATCAGTTTGTTATGAACTATAACATGAACAACATGACAAAGACTTTGACTGAATTGCATGGCATGCTCAAGACAGCTGAGCCAAACATCAAGAAGGGCACTCATAATGTACTTTTGGTGCAAGGGAGTAAAAGGTTTAAGAAACCCGCTAAGAATAAGGGAAAGGCCAAGGCAGTCCAGAGTGAGAATCAGGACAAGCCTGAGGCTTCTTCCAAGTCCAAACGCGACCGTAATGATGCTGTTAAATGTTGTTACTGCAAGAAGCCTGGGCAAAGAGAAACTGCAAAGAATATCTGGAGATCTGAAGAACTCGAAGAAGACGTTTGAAACGACTTCTCCAGGTATTTATGTTATAAAAGTAAATGTTACTACTTCAGGTTCTAAATCTTGGATACCGGCTGTGGCGCTCATATTTGTACGAATATGCAGGGTTTAAGCAACAGTAGAACGCTGGAAAAGGGACAAGTGGACCTGCATGTTGGGAATGGAGCAAGAGTTGCTGCATTAGCCGTAGGAACATATCATCTGCCTTTGCCGTCAGGCTTGGTTTTAGAATTGAATAATTGCTACTACGTACCTGATATAAGCAGAAACATCATTTCTATTTCTGTTTTGGATTTAGAAGATTTTCATTTTTCGATTAAAAACAAGTGTTGTTCTTTTGATCGTAATGATATGTTATATGGTAGCACCTCATTAGAGAATGGGCTTTATATTCTTAACCAATCTTTGCCTATCTATAACATAAGTACCAAACGGTAAAAACCAATGACTCGAACCCCACTTTTCTCTAGCATTGTCATTTGAGCCACATCAATAAGAAAAGGATTAAAAAGCTCCATAAAGATGAGCTTTTAGACTCATTTAATTTTGAATCATTTGAGAAGTGTGAATCCTGTTTATTGGGCAAAATGACAAAGACCCCTTTCAACAAATTCAATGAAAGGGTCGGGGACCTGTTGGGCTTTATACATACCGATGCGTGTGGCCCAATGAGTATAAGTACTAGAGGAAATTTTCAGTACTTCATCCCATTTACTGATGACTTCAGTAGATACGGTTATGTCTATCTAATGAGACATAAATCGGAATCTTTTGAAAAGTTTAAAGAGTTCCAGAATGAAGTACAAAACCAACTTGGCAAAAGTATCAAAGTTCTTCGATCAGATTGCAGACATGAGTACTTAAGTCAAGAATTCAGTGATCATCTGAGTGATTGTTGAATTGTTTCACAACTCACTCCTCCTTGAACACCTTAGTGGAATGGTGTGTCTAAAAGGAGTAATCAGACTTTATTATATATGGTCCGATCGATGATGAGTCAAGTAGATCTTCCATTACCTTCTGGGGATATGCTCTAGAAACGTATGCGTTTACGCTGAACTGAGTTCCATCAAAATCAGTTGAAAAGACGCCATATGAGATGTGGACTGGAAAAGTTCCAAGTCTGTCCTTTTTAAAAATTTGGGGTTGTGAAGCTTACGTCAAGCGGTTGATATCTGTTAAACTTGCACCCAAATCTGATAAGTGCTACATCGTTGGTTATCCTAAGGAAACCAAGGCTTACTACTTTTACAACCGATCCGAGAACAAAGTGTTTGTTATTCGGAACTATGTTTTTCTTAAGAGAGAATTTCTTTCCGAGAAGAACAGTGGGAGTAAAGTACAATTCGAAGAAATTCGAGAATCACATGAGCCTGCTCAACCTGTTCTGGAAGAGCAGAGGCTGGATCTACAAAGAGTTGTAGAGCCCACGCCTGTGTTGCCTGAAGTTCGCAGATCCGAAAGGATTCGTCACGAGCCCGAGAGATATGGATTTATCATGACCAACTGCCATGATCTGCTGATCATTGACAGTGACGAACCTGCGACTTTTGAATAAGAAATGATGGGCCCTGACTCCGAAAAGTGGCTTAAGACCGTCGAATCCGATATGGGTTCCATGTCACAAAACCAAGTATGGACTTTGGGTGATTTACCTGATGGTGCAAAAGTCATTGAGTGTAAATGGGTCTTTAAGAAGAAGATCGATGTGGATGGAAACGTTCAGATTTACAAAGCTAGGTTGGTGGAAAAAGGTTTCAAAAAAGTTCATGGTGTTGAATATGAGGAAACCTGTTCCCCAGTCTCTATGCTTAAATCTATTCGGATTCTCCTAGCAACAACCACTCATCATGATTACGAGATTTGGCAAATGGACGTGAAAACAGCTTTCCTTAACGGGATTCTGGAAGAGGATGTGTACATGACACAACCTCCAGGTTTCATTGATCCTAATGCTGCTGGGAAAGTATGCTAGCTTCATAAATCCATTTATGGATTTAAGCAAGCATCTCGGAGTTGGAATCTTCGTTTTGATGAAGCAGTTAAAAAGTTTAACTTCATCAGGAGCGAAGAGGAGCCATACGTTTACAAGAAGACTAGTGGGAGTGCAGTTCCATTTCTCGTATTGTATGTAGATGACATACTCCTCATCGGAAATGATATTCCGTTACTTCAGTCCGTAAAGGATTGGCTCGGAAGTTGTTTCTCGATAAAAGACATAGGAGAAGCCGCCTATATTCTTGGAATAAGAATCTATAGAGATAGATCAAGAAAGCTAATTGGATTGGGTCAGGACACTTATATTGATAAGGTCCTACACAGGTTCAATATGCATGATTCCAAGAAGGGCTTGCTTCCGATGTCTCATGGCATTACTCTCAGCAAGATGCAGTGTCCTTAGACACCTGCAGAGCGAGAGCGCATGAGTAGGATTCCCTTTGCTTATGCGATAAGATCCATCATGTATGTCATTCTCTGTATTCGTCCAGATGTTGCTTGTGCTTTAAGCATGATGAGTAGATACCAATCTGATCCCGGTGAGAGTTACTGGACTGCCGTCAAGACAATCCTGAAGTATTTGAGAAATACTAAGGATAAGATCTTAGTGTACGGAGGAAGTGATAAGCTTGTAGTGAGTGGCTATACGGACTCTAGTTTTTAGACATATAAAGATGATTTCCGATCATAATCTGGTTACGTCTTCTGTCTAAATGGAGGTGTAGTCAATTAGAAGAGTTCCAAGCAGACCACCGTGGCGGACTCCATGACTGAGGCTGAATACATCGCTGCTTCTGAAGCGGCGAATGAGGCTATTTGGATTAGGAAGTTCATTATTGAGCTTGGTGTGTTTCCTAGTATTTCTGAGCCTGTGACTTTGTTTTGTGATAACAATGGAGCCATAGCTCAAGCGAAGGAGCCCAGATCACACCAGAAATCCAAACACATAGAGAGGAGATATCATTTGATTTGTGATATCATTGAGAGAGGAGATGTGAAGATCAGCAGAGTTCCGACAGACAAGAATGTCGCTGATCCTCTGACTAAGCCACTCCTATGGCCTAAGCATGAGACTCATGCTGCTGCTATAGGCATTAGATTTCTCAAGTAGTAATCTGTTTTTAGTGGGAGTTATCTTATTTATGTTTTGATGCTCACGTTAACATACATTTGGTTATGTTTTATTTAATGAAATTGTCATATTATTATTTAGTCATGTTATTAAATAATAGTCCAAAAGTAATTTATGGCATTCTTATAGATCATCAAATAAGTGATTTGATCATGAAACTCTATAAGTGATAGATGACATAAATTATTTGTGTCCCTAGCCAAGGTTATTAAAATTGGACATTAATAACCGTGCGAGACTTAGATGTGAGGTGACTGATGACTAAGTTTCGTGGAGTCATTAATAGGAGTATTAAAGTCAATCACATATATATGTGTTCGAGAACACATTATCGGACATGACCCGCAATTGATAACTCTACAATATTGTTATATGAGTGTCATAAGAGTTTCTCATTACGACTATATAGTGTATAATCCTTAGACCTGAGTTCATCATGATTTCTTACACATAAATTAGTATGTTTTGACTTTGTCAAACGTCATCCGTAACTGGTGATTATAAATGCATTGTTTGGACATATTATGAAGTGTGTAGGGAACAAGGATGGAGCAAGATGGATTTTGTCCCTCCCATATAACGGAAGATAAATATCTTTGGGCCTATCGAAGATTTGATACTGAAAAAATGCATGGCCACGCTCAAACGAGTTGAATGTCAACCGTTTGTCATATAAGTATAAATCAGAGTTCGATAAACATGACCTGGTTAATTAAGGATGACACGAGTTCTAGCCTTATACCAGATCGAGATATAGAGACAAAGGGATTATCAGAATAGTTGATTCCAGTACAAGTAGGAGACTGAAGGGAAAATCCTGAAATCATACTTGTATTTACTGTAGTAGAGTCGCGATGTCGAGATAAGACAGTCATATGATATTGGATGGTTATAATGCTTTGCTAGAAGCTGCTTATAACTTATGAGTTATGAGCTCATTACCATTATCATATGATCCTATAGGGTCACACACCTAAGCAAATTGGATAAAAAACATTAAGATTGATCATTAGAATAATGATCGGGTTAATGAATATAAGATATACATTAATATAGCGTTTCTGTGAGGGTGTCGATCGACACTCATATTAGTGTCGGTCGACACCACATTGGGCCAAAAACGTGTTCTTAGCCCATGACCTAATTAACTCTGATTCGGTTAATCGGTTGATTAGGTCTTTCTCTTAGGTCATTATATATGTGATATAGCACGACTTTTAGAGACATAGAAGTTCCTAGCCGTCATAGAAACGCAGAGCACCCCAAGGATAATTGTTCGTGAAAGGCACTAGCATCCCTCTCGTCCAGTTTCGCGTGTGTGTGAACTTCTGTAGAGGCGCAGCACTTGAGACGCTTCCAATCTCGATTACCTAATCATCTTCCGCTGCTTAATCTCCAGTTTTTTTAGATCACATGATTAAAAACCTGAATAAATTCCTTCAATTTATGGTATATATGGAAACATATGTGGGAGAGGATAAAAGAGTTAATTTGGCTACCTATGTCACCAAAGTGCACTTACATTTTCGGTTGCACATCAAGAGAGAACTCCAGAGTTAAGCGTGCTTAAGCTAGAGTAGTCAAAGGATGGGTGACCTACGGGAAGTGATTCGCGGTATCGTGTGAGTTAGGAAAAACGCGGGGAAAGGTTATGTGGTGATTGCAGGGACAGTATATCATGACTTTCGGGCCATCCAAAAATAATACACCGACCGTCAGACAGGGGTGGGGCTCACGAGCCCGATAGAAGGATGGGTGACTCACCGGTAGGGGCGGTTGGGGCATTATATGTGGTATCAGAGCTGGTTAGCCGTCCCAGTGCTGACCTGGGAGGCGTTCTAAGACTGGTTGTAGTGTGCAATGAGGACGTTGCACTCTGAGTGGGGGTGAATAGTAACATCGCGACTTCTGGTATATATAAAAGCATATGTGGGAAAGGATAAAAAAAATTGATTTGGCTACCTATGTCACCAAAGTGCACTTACCTTTTCAGTTGCTCATCCAGGGAGAACTCCAGAGTTAAGCGTGCTTGAGCTGTAGTAGTCAAAGGATGGGTGACCTACCGGGAAGTGATTCACACTATCGTGTGAGTTAGGAAAAAACAAAGGGAACGGTCATGTGGTGGTTGCAGGGACAGTATATCATGACTTTCTGGCTTTCCAAAAATAACGCACCGACCATCCAACAGGGGTGGGGCCCACGAGCCCGACTGAAGGATGGGTGACTCACCGGTAGGAGCGGTTGGAGCGTTATATTTATAGTTTCCGCCTAACAACGTAATGTTTACCAGGGTTGAATTAGTCTATTTTTCATTTCTCATGTAATGTCTTACTCTGGATTCTGGAACTATCTTCTCTCTTGCATCGAGTTATAATAATTCATTTTTCTTATGTAATGTCCTACTCTTGAGTTAACTATATATATGTGAAACTTGAACTCCAAATTTTAATTACTAAATAACTATTTACATAAATTACATTCTAACACATGTCCCAAAGTTTTTTTGATAACATTTAATCGTATTATTGTCTGTGTTATCAGCAAACAATTCATATATAATTTGAATAGCATCTTTTTCTAATATTTGTGTATTTGTGTTATCAAAAAATCTAATATTAATGTTTAGATTTTAAGATTTAGGGTTTAGGGGTTAGCAATCAGGGTTTAAGGTTTAGTGGTCAGGGTTTAGGGCTTATTGATCAAGGTGTAGGTTTTAGGGATAAATTATTTATTAATTTGTTTAGTTATCAGGAATTTATGTTTAGGGATTATGGTTTAGTGTTTAGGATTTAGATTAATATTTTAGTATTGAGTGTTAAAGGTTTAGGGTTTATAGTTTATAATATATTTTATGTGTATCTGCAATAACATTGTTCCTTTTGCTTACTGCTGCCACTGTACTGCTAAATATTTTATGTCTATACATCTTAGTTAAGCGGCAATATTTTCGGTAACGGGGTTATAGCTAACATTAATTTCTTTTCCCAGATTAATTCTGATATTCTTAAATCTTATTATATTATACTATGTATGTTTGTTGAACGATAATTGATGTATATGTTAACGTAACGTACCTTTTTGCAGTAATGTATTGAAAGCTTTATGTGTTTAGTTATTTTTATTTGTGCTTTTGTATTTTAGGATTAGGGTTCAGGATTTAGGGTTTAGGGTTTAATGTTTGTGGTTTGGATTTCGTATTCATTGTTTAAGATTTGGGTTTAGGGTTTCTTATTGAATGTTTAAGGTTTAGGGTTTATTGTTTAATGTTGAATGTTTAGGGTTTGGGTTAAAGGTTCAAGCTTTAGGGTTTAGAGTTTAGTATTGAATGTTTATGGTTTGGATTTAGTATTCAGTGTTTAAAATTTGGGTTTAGGGTTTAGTATTGAATGTTAAAGGTTTAGGGTTTAAGGTTTAGTGATTAGGATTTAGGTTAAGGGTTCAGGCTTTAGGGTTTAGGATTTACTATTAAATGTTTGTGGTTTGGATTTTGTATTCAGTGTTTAAGGTTTGTGTTTAGGGTTTAAGGTATAGGGTTTAGGGTTTAGGATTTAGGAGTTAGGGTTTGGGGTTTAGGGTTTATAGAGTAGGGTTTAGGGTTTAGGGGTAACAATACTCATTTATTAATGTTAACAATCTAGTAACAATTCATTTCCTGATTTATAATTTAAATATATGTTAACTTAAGTTTGGTCATTACATTTGCAATTGCAGCTATCTCGGTTATCTAATTAGCTTTAACCTTGTTTACTGCGGGAGACAAGGCAATTAATGCTAGCGGCTGAGAGAAAAAAAAAGTAAAAATAAATAAATAAATGAAGATATAGTGAAGATATTTAATAGACTGAAGAATAGGGAGGAGTATATGTGTAGGGGCATAAGCGGCTACAATGAAACAAGGAAATTAACGTCGCCCAATTTTCTGTTATCCATTGTCATTTTTCCAAATAAATGGTCAACCAGTAATATACAGCCAACTCACTTTATATAAAACGAGATGAGAATGACTTGTTTTTATAGTCAAAAACTCAACAGTTTTCTTTTTCCATAAAGTGCAAAAAAAATTGTATTTTTGAGAATTTATTTTCTACTGAAAGTCATTTTTATTGCTTATGTTACAAAAATATATGCACTTTAAGTCACAAAAAATTACCAAAAAGAGAAAGATATTCGTTGAGTTGTTCAACAATAAATTTGAAAATGATTTTTTGGTAAAAATATGAATCTTTTAGACCGCAAACCCATTTGTTAAATCTCGAAGCCCGAAATTCGAGTATGATCCACATATCTCTTTTTCCACTTTATATTCCGATGTGGAACATTTTACAAATGTTACATTGTTACATTTTAAGTTTTACAAGCAACCCACCCACTTTGGACCTACATTTCTCATTTACAACCACTCCGATTTTGACATATGATATATACCAGCAAATGATCTTTCTGAAGGATGTCTTCGCCCGAAAACATAGCAGAAAATGGTCTAAAACCATTTTTTTCAAAATGAGTTCCAACAATCACCACTTTAATAATATTGGATTTTAAATCACTTTCACAAATTTATGTTTCAATAAACAGAGGATTTATCATTTTATTACAAATCACTTAAAATCATCAAAAATACTAAGTTGAATACATTCCCGTACGAGTTATTTTTTGTTTCTAGGCTATAGTACAGTAGGAATTAGATTAGGGGTTTATATAAACTAAATGGTCATCGCCTCAAAGTTCCATTTTCGGCACGAGGAAAATGCACAATAGTACATGTTAACTAACAGACCAAGGACGACCAAATAATTCATGGGAAGAAGACAATATTTTAAACAGGGAGATAGTGATGAGGGCCACATTGTTTTCGACTTTTTTTATCAACTTAAAATCACTTAGTGAACAAGAATCCAATATTTCGATGAGAGGGAGATAGGGATGAGGGCCACATTGTTTTCGACTTTTTCTATCAACTTAAAATCACTTAATGAACAAGAATCCAAAATTTCCACCATGTATTTTTTTTTTAACTAACCAGATTCTAACCCTAATCAATTTATAGTATAAAATTTAATAAAAATGAAATATTATATTATAATTATAATATAGTACTTAATTAATAAGTATAGAATGAGACATAAGACAATTTTGTGTAGATTTTTTTATTAATTTTTTTAGATGAAAAAGTAAAGTATATACACATAATAAAATTGAAGGAGAATATGAAAAATTATTATGTTTTAATATGAAAGATTTTTTCAGTATATCAATAAAGTACAAAATTTAAATTAAAAAATGGGAATCCCTACAATAATAATTCAACTTAATAATCACAACAAAACGACAAGAACTAAACACAAGCTTTTTTATTTCAACTATTTTTTTTTCTAAAAATCGGAAAGAAAACGGGGTATGTGTTACATTTATCATTTATGTTATATTCTTTCTTCTTAGAAATCTTTCAAATCTCTTAATAAATACATCATACTAAATAAAAATCTGTCAAATTTGCTTGGAAATATTATTTATAAATGCGTCTTGATTCTAATAATCGTACTAAATAAAAAAATAAAATAAAAAAGGAAAGAAAAATAATATTTTAGTTTTCCTCATTTATAAATAAAAAAGGAAAGCCAAATATATTATCTTATTATATAAAACTTGATATTTCAAATTTTCTAATTAAAATGATTGTAACATCTGTCAAATCTATTGATCAGATTTTGAAACATGTAAAATTTTATTTTTAGATAAACAATACGATAGTTGTATTATTGTGGCTGATTATATGCGAGGAAATTTTGTTTTTTTTTATGCAATTTTTTTCAGTTTAAAAGTTTACAAGTTAGATATGACTTAGATATATATATATAATTCGATAAAATATTTATTTTTAAATTATATAATATTTAAAGTATAATTTTTAAATCTTTCTATTTATCTAGATGAATTGTTTCTCTAGTTTTCTCTGTTTTCTCAATTAAAAGTTATAAATCATAATTGTTGGGCTTTGGTGATGAAAATCATTGATTATAACTTGGCCCGCGACATGGTAGTCATTAGGAAACGGGTTTGTTTTCTTTGGGCTTCGGTTAGATTTAAACCGTCTTATCTTTGTAATTAACTTAGTATATAAAGCTAAGCATGTTGGGAATTAGGGTTAACACAAAATTTCTGATTTCCTCTAGGTTTTTAGAAGAAGGCAGAGAGAAACCTAAAAACTTGTAATCTGTGATATAGTGGATTACTGGAAAAACTCCAGGCCGAGACGTAGGATCACACATCGTGATCTGAACTAGTTAAATCTCTGTGTCTTTACTTTATTGCTCAAGAACAAACTAATATTCCGCATAAAAGAGAGGTTCAATTCTCTACAAGTGGTATCAGAGCCAGATTTACTGGTTTCGGGAGCAAGGGAAGAGATAATCGGCGGTGGTTGCTAGGTTTTCTTGGTTGTGTGGTTGGTTGATGGGTTAAAGGCATCGGCGGCGAGTTCAGAATCAAGAGTCGGGTTCAGTGTCGACCGACACCCGTTCAGTATCGACTGACACCCATTCAGTGTCGACCGACACTCATTCATTGTCGATCGACACCGTCTCTGAACAGAGACGAATTAAGGCATGATGGATTCTAAAAGACTTCGAAGATGAAGATGGCTGTTTTCGATGGCAAGGAGATTTCTCCTTGTGGAAAAGAAGGATGATGGCTCATATTTCACTTGCAGGTTTGAAGTATGAACTATCAATACCTGCAAAAGAGCCTAAAAGTCTGGTAAAGAAAAAGGACGAGTCTGAAGAGGATTTCGCAGAAAGACTTCAAGAAGAAGAAGCCAAGAGAGAGGAACGAGCTGAGAATGCTATGAACATGTTGACTCTCCATCTAGGAGATCATGTCCTCAGGAAAACAGAGGAGTGCACAACAACACGTGATCTTTGGGCTGCACTAGAAAGGTTATATAATACCAAAACTCTACCTAGTAGAATTCATCTTTTGTATCAGTTTTATACATTTAAGATGGATGGATCAAAGTCAATCGATCAGAATGTCGATGACTTCTTGAAGACTATTTCAGAGTTGGCTAGTGTGAAGGTTACAGTTGCAGATGAGGTGCAGGCAATTCTATTGCTCAGTTCCTTGCCATCACAGTATGACTCCATGAAGGAGACATTGAAGTATGGTAGAGAATCTATCTCTATTGATGATGTGATAAATGCAGCGAGATCTAAGGAGACTGAGCTCAAGGCACAAGGAATATCAACTTCTCAGAAAGCTGGTGAAGCATATGTGGCTCGGGGGAGACAGTCCGATAGGAGTCAAAAGAACTCCGGTGATAGAAGCAGAAGCAGGTCGAAATCGGGATCAAGAATCACCTGCTGGTACTGCAAGAAGGAAGGACATAAGAAGACTGATTGTTATGCTAGGAAAAAGCGCATGGGCAATGATGATGATGGCGAGGCAGCAGTGGTCATTGATCAATCAGCAGGAGTTGATGCATTAACAGTCTCAGAAAGCTGGCATCATGAGAGGTGGGTGATTGATTCGGGTTGTTCATATCACATGACCTCAAGGAGAGACTGGTTTGATAAGATCGAGGAGCTCAACTCTGGACAAGTGCTACTGGGGGACGACTATTCCGTTGAGGTTAAAGGAATAGGTTCTATCAATATCAAGGCATATGGTGGCACGGTGAAGACATTGACAAATGTCAGGTATATTCCTAAGCTGAAGAGAAATTTAATATCTACAAGTACATTAGATAAGCTTGGGTTTAATCATGCTGGAGGCAAAGGAAAGACAAGGTTCTATAAGAATGGGAAGATGGGTCTTCAAGGTTCACTGTGTGGTTCTTTGTATTTGCTTGATGGAGAGACTGTAACAGGACAGTCAAACATTAGTGTTTCCAGGAAACCTGCCCGCGATGAAACAATATTGTGGCATAGAAGGTTGGGACATATGAGCATGAAGAATCTGATGATCCTGGAAAAAAGGGGCATCATTGACAAGAGGAGAATTGGAGAGATGGATTTCTGTGAGAGTTGTGTAATGGGAAAGCATAAAAAGCTGAGCTTCAACGTTGGGAAGCACAATTCTGGGGAAGCACTGAAGTATGTTCATTAAGATCTATGGGGATCTCCATCGGTTACTCAAAGTTTGTATGGTAAACAGTATTTTCTGTCTATCATTGATGATTACACTAGAAAAGTGTGGGTATTCTTCTTGTCTACTAAGAGTGAAGCATTCACAAAGTTTTGTGAATGGAGAAAGCTGGTTGAGAATCAAGTCAGCAAGAAGGTGAAGTGTCTGAAAACAGACAACGGGTTGGAATTCGTGAACAAGGATTTCAATGAGTTTTGCAAGCAGCATGGGATTGAGAGGCATGGGATATGTGCATATACTCCACAGCAGAATAGAGTAGCTGAACGCATGAATCGAACAATAATGGAGAAAGTGCGTTGTATTCTTGATGAGAGTGGCTTAGGAGAAGAATTCTGAGCTGAGGCGGTTAGCACAGCTGTGTACCAAATAAATAGAAGTCCCTCATCGGCCTTAGATGGCAATATTCCTGAAGAACTATGGCTGGGAAGAAAGCCTGGTTATAAGCATCTTAGAAGATTTGGGTCATTGGTCTATGTGCATGTAGATCAAGAGAAGTTTAAACCAAGAGCTATGAAGGGAATTTTCATAAGCTATCCAGAAGGAGTCAAAGGGTACAAGGTATGGCTTCTGGATGAAGAAAGATGTACGATAAGCAGGAATGTAGTCTTTGTTGAAGATAAAGTGTTCAAAGACTTAAAGGAAGGAGTTTTTGTGTCAGAAACAGCGCTGGAGAACCCGAGTCCAGAGACTGTGTCGATCGACACACCTATTGGTGTCGATCGACACAGGGTCGCAGAGAAGGTGTCGATCGACACACCTATTGGTGACGATCGACACCCCCGTCTGAATTGACAGTTCCGGCTTCTGAAGATCAAGGTGAAGGTTCATCTTCAGGTGGAGTTGTTGGAGATTCAGAAATAGATGATATACCTCATAATGATTATCAGTTGGTTCGAGATCGGACTAGAAGAGTAAAAAGGCTGCCTGAACGTTACAATTATTTTGATTTGGCAAGTTTTGCCTTAATAGCTGCTGTTGAGATAAGTTCTGAAGAACCAAGGGACTATCAGGAAGCTGTTGAAAGTAGGGATAAAACTTTCTAGAATGGAGGTATGAATGAAGAGATGGTTTCTCTAGAAAAGAACAAAACCTGGAGGTTGGTTAAGAGACCCAAAGGAAGAAAAGTTATTGGCTGCAAGTGGGTATTCAAGTTAAAGCCAGGTATACCAGGAGTAGAAGAACCGAGATATAAGGCCAGGTTGGTAGCCAAAGGATATTCTCAGAGAGAGGGTATTGATTATCAGGATGTGTTTTCACCAGTAGTGAAACATGTTTCTATCAGGTTTCTTCTATCTATTGTTGCAAATTTAGATCTGGAACTGGAGCAGCTTGATGTTAAGACTGCGTTTCTTCATGGTTTGCTTGAAGAGGAGATCTATATGGAACAACCAGAAGGTTTTGTGGTTAAAGGTAAAGAGGACTATGTTTGCTTGTTGGAAAGAGCACTGTACGGACTGAAGCAAGCTCCAAGGCAGTGGAACAAGTGTTTTGATCAATTTGTGGTTAGTCATGTGTTCAAAAGGAGCGATGTTGATCACTGTGTCTACATAAAGGAGAGTAAAGATAAGTGTTTTATCTACCTACTCTTGTATGTTGATGACATGTTAATTGCTTCAAAGGACATGAAAGAGATACAGACTGTGAAAGATCTGTTGAGCAGTAGGTTTGAGATGAAAGACCTAGGAGCTGCGAGAAGAATTCTTGGTATGGATATTGAGAGGGATCGTGAAGGTGGAGTTCTTACTTTGTCTCAATCCGGGTATATCAAGAAGATTCTTCAGGTATTCAATATGGATGAATCTAAATCTGTTTCAACACCTATAGGTTCGCATTTTAAGTTGTCTGCTGTCAAAGATAATGAAGCTGAGACAATTATGGATGATATTCCATATGCTAATGCTATCGAAAGTATCATGTATGCGATGCTGGGAACTAGGTGTGATCTAGCATATGCTGTTGGCCTAGTGAGTAGGTTTATGAGCAAGCCGAGTATGGTTCACTGGTCGGCAGTGAAGTGGGTACTAAGATATTTGAAGGGTACTCAGGATCTGAAGATTGTATTCAGGAAGAACAAGGAGTTTAAGGTTGAAGGTTTCTGTGATTCTGATTTTTCGTCGGATCTGGACAGAGGTAGATCGATTTCAGCATATTTTTTCACCGCTGGTGAAAGTGTGATTAGTTGGAAGTCGAGTCTTCAACAGGTCGTTGCACTGTCTACGACAGAGGCAGAGTACATGGCGTTGGGGGAAGCTACGAAAGAAGCTATCTGGCTAATGGGTTTGGCTGAGGAGTTCGGTTTCAAACAAGACTCGGTGGAGATCTGGTGTGATTCTCAGAGTGCTTTGAGTTTAGCCAAGAACAACGTTCATCATGAGAGAACGAAGCATATTAGAAGAAGGATGCATTTCATCAGGGATATAGTTGCTTCAGGTGACGTGAAGTTGTCCAAGATCCTTACTGAGAGGAATCCGGCTGATATGTTGACAAAGGTTCTTCCAGTGGATAAGTTTGAGAAAGCCTTGAGTTTTCTCGGCTTAGAAGAGCACTAAGGTGCTGGTTTGCCTGGAGTTTCACATGAATGCAAAGATGAAGATGTTATACTCGGGAATGATTGTCATCAAGGTGGAGATTTGTTGGGCTTTGGTGATGAAAATCATTGAGTTATAACTTGGCCCGCGACAGGGTAGTCATTAGAAAACGGGTTTGTTTTCTTTTGGCTTCGGTTAGGTTTAAACCGTCTTATCTTTGTAATTGACTTAGTATATAAAGCTAAGCATGTGGGGAATTAGGGTTAACACAAAATTTCTGATTTCCTCTAGGTTTTTAGAAGGAGGCAGAGAGAAACCTAAAAACTTGTAATCTGTGATATAGTGGATTACTGGAAAAACTCCAGGCCGAGACGTAGGATCACACATCGTGATCTGAACTCGTTAAATCTCTGTGTCTTTACTTTATTGCTCAAGAACAAACTAATATTCCGCATAAAAGAGAAGTTCAATTCTCTACAATAATTTTAAAATAATTTAATAAAAAATTTGATCTAAATTTTAAATATACAAATTAAATTGTATGGGTTATCAATTTTAGATTTTGAATATTTTGGTTTTACCTGCATATCATACAAGTCGTAATCTAGTGTTCATAATGGCAACATCTAATGGTTTATATCTCATTTTAATTTTGTATTTGTGATCAATAAGTTTTAGATGATTAAAAATGACTAGAAAAGTAAATAAATAAAAGGCATGTGATATGAGGCATTCCCCCCTCCCCCGTCACTCTCAAGCGACCGTGCACTTGTGGATCACATGAATGTGTAGTGTAAGGTGAAAGAGATGAAATATAAAGGCTCATGTATTGGCCACACATATAGGAGATTGAGTTGTCAATATCGATATTAACGTTGTACAGTGCCGTGTCTAAGCAAATTTAGAAATGTAGAAAAAAAACATATGAAAATTAAGAAAATTATGATATTGTATTGAAACAGATGAAAAAAATGCTTTGTCAAAAAAACATATGAAAGAAATGACAAATACAAAATTAGAATACAAAAGTTCTAAATCACAAATTCTTCTTTCACTTTTTCTATGGAACTATTTTAAAAATTCCGAAGAGTGGTGTTATGTATTTTTGTATTCTTTTTAGTTAAAAATATGTGGTGATATTGAGAACTCTTTATTTTTCTAGATATAAATATATAACAAATTTAAAATATATATAATAATTAAAATATTAGTTGATTGTTATATAATTTAGTCAAACTGAATTAAAACTCCAAGCATTTTCACAGTTGGTAATCACAGAATTGAAAAAGTGACATATATACACACCGGTGCATTAAATAGAAAAAGAAAAAAAGGTAGACAAGTTTAATGGGTTTATATTTTCTGGTTTTAGAAATGACAAAAAACAAAGAGATAATATGTTTCTATACTTGTATAAATAGATGTATAGTGGGGATCGGTTGCAAAGTAAAGTAAGCAAAATCGAAGCAAATTGACAAAAGATGTTTTGATTGCACACACACACAAAAAGAAGAAGAAGGATGTTTTGTAGAGAGTCATCGTCGAGTCTCCAGAGCTTAAACATAGCGCACAGTTTGAGCTCTCTGTTCCCTAAACCATCAGCACTCATCAACCCCATCTTGGCAGGACGTTGTGACAAGCTGTGTCCTCGTCCAAACCTCAGAGGACGATGTATGGTAACAGCCTCACAGTCTAACATTGATGGGAAAGGTAAAATAATGAAACATAACGTTAAGAAAATCAAAGTAAAGGGGTTCATAACGGCTCAAGAAGGATTACTGGAGGGCCTAGGTTGGTCGAGACCTCTCGATGACATTATGGACATCCGCGGCAGATCACTGCTCGTTGAGCTTATTAGCGCCGAGACTGACCCCCGTGAGTGCATAATTTATCAGATAAACATATTATGATTCTAAAACCAAGAAGCTAGTACATTTAGAGAATAATATTCATGATGTGAAGAAAAAAGTAGGCTAATGCATTCATTAGTGGTCACTAATTGTAACGGTTCTTTTAAGCAAGTACACATGCATATGTCAGGGACGCTGATGGAGAAGGATCCAGTGGAGGACTACGCACAACGTGTATGGTTTGAAGCACATGATGAGAAGTACGAGTGTGTGTTTGACATGCCAGAAGACTTTGGACCAGTGGGTGCCATCAGGTTCAAAACCAGCACCATAGAGAGATGTTCCTCAAGGAAATGGAGCTTGAGCTACCCAACGGCTCCGTTACGTTTACATGTAACTCGTGGGTAACCCCCAAGTCCGTTGACCCAGCCAAGCGGATATTCTTCTCCAACAAGTCGTACTTGCCTTTCGAAACCCCAGAGCCTCTTAAACATCTGCGAAAGGAGGAGCTGGAGACCTTGCAAGGCAAGAACCGAGAACGAGTTGGTGCATTCGACAAGTTCGAGCGCGTTTACGATTATGACGTGTACAACGATGTGGGTGACCCTGACAAAGATCCCAAACTTGCCCGTCCTGTTCTTGGAAGCCTCTCTCATCCGTATCCAAGGCGCTGCAAGACTGGTCGCAACCCATGTGACAATGACCCTTCCTCAGAAAAACGTGAAGGGGAGTTCTATGTCCCTAGAGACGAGGAGTTCTCTACAGTGAAGGGCGCTGCATTCACGGGAAAGACAGTCTTGGCGGCTCTTCCCTCCGTGTTCCCACAGATTGAGTCTGCTCTGTTGGATCCCAATTTGCCCTTTCCACACTTTAAGTCCATAGAAGATCTATTTGAAGTAGGCATCGAGCTTCCCAAGGATGCTGGGCTTTTACCTATCATCCCAAGACTTATCAAAGCTGTTGCTGAAGCTAAAGATGATCTTCTCCAGTTTGATCCCCCTATTCTCCTTAACAGTACCAAGGCTCCCTCTCTCCTCTTTAATCCTCCATTATATAAATTTTTATCCAATTATATACAGCACTCTTTACTATATCCGTCACATTGATTCAGAGGATAGATTTTCATGGATTCGAGACGACGAGTTCGCCCGCCAGACACTTGCAGGCCTTAATCCGTATTGCATTCAGCTAGTTCAGGTAAGCTATATACGCTTTAGCTAAAAGTTTTTTTATTCTGATTGTTCCAATAAAGCTAAGAAACGATTAAGAACCCATTGTTGTTCTAGGAGTGGCCGCTGAAAAGCAAACTAGACCCTCAGGTTTATGGTGAACCCAACTCACTCATTACTTCTGAGGTTGTGGAAAGAGAAATCAGAGGAGTCATGTCAATTGATGAGGTAAGATTAATATCGACAGGTTTTACAAAAAAGTATATCCCATCCACATGGAAGATTTTTGTAATGATTAAAAATCAATGGATGTGCGCAGGCTCTAAAGAACAAGAGGCTGTTCATGTTGGATTATCATGATTTGCTTCTACCGTATGTGAACAAAGTGAGAGAGCTAGATGATACCACCTTATATGCTTCTCGAACACTATTCTTCCTCAGCGATGATAGCACATTGAGACCTGTTGCTATTGAGTTGACTCGACCCCCAGATGTCAACAGGCCCCAATGGAGGCAGGTGTTCACTCCAGGCTATGATGCTACCTCCTTCTGGCTATGGAGTCTTGCTAAGACTCACGCTATTGCTCATGATGCCGGTTATCACCAGCTTATTTCGCACTGGTAATGAACACAACAGAAGTTACAGAACAGACCCTCTAGACTTGTGTTTTCTTGTTGAAAACAAATTTTTAAAATTCCCCAAATCCCGTTTAAAACAATACAAATATATCTTATTATATAAAGTATGGTTTTCAAAGTTAGTAATTAACAAGATTATGCCATGTGACATTTTAGGATTTTGACACGTGTCAAATAGAAGGAAAGATCAATATTATATTTCAAGAAAAATATTCTAAACCAAAAAGGAAATTATAGAAAAAAAGAAGTTTCAATTCTAAAGCAAAAAGGAAAACATAGAAAGATATTCATTGTGGTTTTAATTTTTTAAAAAATTAAGAAAAAATAGACATAATGAAATCTCTAAATTCAAAAGAAAACTATACAAAAATATATATTATTCGGTTAATTTTAAAGACAACTAAGTTACTAAAAAATAGACTTATCAATATTTTATTAAAAAAAAGATTTTAAGCCTTTCAACAAAAAAAAAAGAAATATAATCAATATAAAAGAAAATTTAAGAAAAAAAATTAATTTTTAAACGGTTCTTGTCCGGAATTTTAAAAGAGACATAAAAGGGATAAGCTTTTTATTCCCAAAATTCTCCATCCAGTCCAGAATTCCCGTTCTATGTTTATCTATGGCTAACTAATAAAGAGATGGAAAATAATTACAGGCTGAGGACACACTGCTGTATGGAGCCATACATTATAGCGGCAAACAGACAACTAAGTGCCATGCATCCCATCTATAGGCTGATGCATCCCCACTTCCGCTACACCATGGAGATCAATGCTCGTGCACGCCAAAGTCTCGTCAATGCAGGTGGAATCATTGAGACTTGTTTCTGGCCTGGAAAGTACTCACTAGAGCTAAGTTCAGACGTCTATCATAAACTATGGAGGTTCGACAGAGAAGGCTTACCTGCAGACCTTATCAGCAGGTAATTCTTAGTATCATACTTTTATTTTTTTTCTTTTGTAAATATTGTCACCACAAACTATGCTAACAAATTTTCAACTTAAAAAAAAAATACTCTATCTTAGAGGGCTGGCTGTAGAGGATGAGACAGCGGAACATGGGCTATGCCTGACGATACCAGACTACCCATTTGCGAATGACGGTCTAATGTTGTGGGATGCTCTTAAGGAATGGATCACAGACTATGTGAAGCACTATTATCCAGATGCAGGACTAATAAAGTTGGATACAGAACTCCAAGGATGGTGGAGTGAAGTGAGGAATATAGGGCATGGAGACAAGAAAGACGAACCATGGTGGCCTGTCCTCAGAACACAAGATGACTTGATCAGCGTTCTGACTACGGTTGCATGGGTCGCGTCAGGTCACCATGCAGCTGTAAATTTTGGACAGTACGGGTATGGAGGATACTTTCCCAACCGACCAACCACAGCAAGGATAAGAATGCCAGTGGAAGAGCCGACAGAGGAAGTGCTGAAAGAGTTCTATGAGGAGCCAGAGAAGGTGATGCTTAAGACATTCCCGTCGCAGAGGCAAGCGACTCAAGTGATGGTGACTCTGGATCTTCTATCCACCCATTCACCAGACGAAGAGTATCTGGGAGAAGAGCCAGAAGCATCTTGGGCCAACGATCCTGTCATCTATGCTGCATATGAACGATTCAAAGGCCGGCTCCAATACCTAGAAGGAGTGATAGATGATAGGAACCTTAACGTTTCTCTAAAGAATAGAGCTGGAGCCGGTGTTGTTAAGTACGAGCTTTTGAAGCCCATCTCTGAACCTGGTGTAACCGGAATGGGCGTTCCCTTTAGTGTTTCTATTTGATCTAATGCATTTTCTCTCTCAAATTATCCTGAATCTTTATTTCCTTCTTAATAAAATTATAATTAAGTGTTATCCATTACCTTTTGTATAATAATGAATCTGAACCTGCTCAAGAGAACCTATCAATACTTTTGCTTCAAAAAATGAATTAATGAATTGGCACTTCTTTTGGGGAGAAGAGTTAATTCTTGCATCTTTATTTTTGTCCTTACTCTCTTGGCAGTGAAGCAGCAGAACATGATTACTGAATGCAATCTGCATGCAATCTGCGGATGCGAGGGAATGGAGTTAAGTTAAAAGGATTTTCCAACAAAAATGCAAATTAAGATAACCTATTGAATTCCTTTCTTGTAATTTTTTTTTTACTGTTTAAGATATCTATCCTTTCTATCGATGCTTACTACATGTTTGATAATAATAAAGAAAATCATATATTTTTGTTAACGGAATAGTCAAAAAATATTGTATTTGATACATAGTAAATAGTACTAATATTTTGCTTTAGAAGACAAGATCTTTATTGCTCTCCCATAGTTTGAAATTTGCTGCATATGTCCAACTTGTGTTGTAGTAGTCTTGTAGATGCTATGAACACAAGTTGGACATATGCAATAAACGCAGCTTCTTCAGTTATAAAAGGCTCAGAGCTCTTTGACAGTGAAAAACCCTTTCCCTCTATGTGACCACCATCGTTTGCAGCAGCTGGGATTTTTTGGTGTAAGTAGGTGGATTTTGTGGGGTTCCCTGCAATATTTATTGCAGGGTAGTGAGCATTTAAGGTTAGGTAGTTGGAGCCTTTATGTTTGGTCATCTTATTTTGATTGGAGTATTGTTACTGGAGGTGCTGTACCAGTTGACGTTAACAGACCCTTATTCTCTAATCAATATTTCAGTTGGAAAGAAAAAAGAAAACAAATATCCTTAGATTGCCTCCAAAATAGATAATCCAAATTTGTCGATTAGATCAAAATTATCAATTGACATAATCACCACTATAAAATCAGTCGATTATATTTTGACACCAGTGAATTTCATTACCTAATTAAGTAAAAGAAAGATTTGCTAAAATATGTCAAAAAATGAAACACTTTTCCCTTTACACTTTTTTAAAATGTGGTTTGTCTCCTTACACTTTACTTATTTTTTAATCCAATTATAACCCTAAAAACTAAATTGATAATTGAAAACCAAATTATTTATTCTTTTTATTTATTTCTAGTCTTCTCTTTATCAATTAAGAAATCAAAAAAATCAAGAATCTCTCTCTTTATTGATTATTAAAATAAAAATTATATTAATTATCTTTTACAACACACCTTTAATTTTTCAAAATCTCATTATATCCCTCTTTATATAAATTAAAAAAGAATCAAATTAAGAAATTAATAGTTTAAATATAAAAAATAATATTTGTCTAATAAGACCTTCTTTTTTAGAAGAGAGAGAAAGCTTTTGTTAGATACTAAAATAATAAAATATATTATTTATATTTTATAATTTTTTACTTAAGAACCATAATTATAAAATAAGTAATAAATTAAATTAAATTCATTTATGTTTTTATAATTATAGATTTTGAAATTGGAAAAGCAATTAATTAAAAAGATTTGAAAAGATACAATGAATATTTTGTTAAAATATTTCCTAGATTTTCTCATATTTTCGCAGAATATGTATTCTACTAGCGGTAGAACATAGAAAGAATGGTGGAAATTATATTCTACTGCTAGTAGAACATAATGCTAACAGTAGAACATATATTCCACACTCCGATGAAATACAAAATAAACAGTAGAAAACGTATTCTAGCAAATCTGACTGGACCGTAGAACGTAAAGTAGACAGTAGAATGCATATTCTACAATTGGTAGACTATAGAGAATACTGATCGGTAGAAGATAGAACAAATAGTAGAAAACATATTCTATCAGTCCGTAGACGGTAGAATATGAATTCTACTGTTGGTAGAATAGAAAACTATCTTTTATTTTAAAAATCAATTTTCAAAAACAAAAATGTTAATGTATTCTCATAAGTGTATTTTCTAATGTTTTGATTTTTCTTATATTTTCTGGATTGTAAAATTATTTATTTTGAATTTATTAGATTTATTTAAAGGTAATGTTGTCAAGTTTTATTAAAAATCAAGAAAAATGTATGTGTACAAATGTTCAATTTTTAACCTATTTTGCCAAATCCCCCTAAGTAAAAAGTAAAAAAAAATATTTAGTTTTTCTTAGATAAAACTTAAAATAAACAAAAATAAGAATTTAGTTGTCCTAATTCATAAAAGAAAAAGGAAAGTAAAATATTTTATGTTATTATATAAAACTTGATGTTTCAGAGTTATTAAGTAACATGATTGTAACATATGTCAAATCTATCAATCAGATTTTGAGACCTGTAAAAATTTATTTTACGATAAAAAAATACAATAATTACTTAATAATAGTATTATGTGTCTGATTAAGGAAACTTTTTTTATGTAAATTTTTTTCAGTTTAAAAGTCAGATGTATATATATATTATAATTCACTAAAATCTTTATTTTTAAATAATATAATATTTATTTTTATTATATAATTTTAAAATAATAGAATATTTTAAATATTTATAATTCCTTCTATTTATCTCGGTTTTCTCAATTGAGAGTTATAAAACATCATTTTAGACAATTTAACACAAATTTTGATCTAAAATTTAAATCTACAGATGATATTATATGGACTATCAATTTTAGATTTCAAATATTTTATTCTTACGGGTGTATACTAACATCTAATGGTTTCTATCATTGACATTTTATATTGTTTTTGTATTAGATGATAAAAAATGACTAGAAAAGTAAATAAATAAAAGTTATGTCATATGAGGCGTTCCCCCCTCCACCGTCGTTGTCAAACGAGTGTACACACTTGTGGGTCACATGAATGTGTAGTGTAAGGTGAAAGAGTTTGTATTTTTTGGGTAAGTTGAGTAAGGTGAAAGAGTTGAGATGTCAATATCGATATCAATATTTTCTGGTTTCAGAAATGACAAAAAATATACTTGTATAAATAGATGTGGTAAGGATCGGTTTGCAAAGTAAAGTAAGCAAAATCGAAGCAAATTGACAAAAGATGTTTTGAATGCACACCCAAAAAAAGAAGAAGAAAAATATGTTTTGTAGAGAGTGGTCGTCGAGTCTCCAGACCTTAAACATAGCGCACAGTCTCAGCTCCCTGTACCAAAAACCATCAGCACTCATCAAATCCATCTCGGCAGGACGTCGTAACAAGCTGTGTCCTCGTCCAAACCATAGAGGACGATGTATGGTAAAAGCCTCACAGTCTAATAATGATTTGAAAGGTAAAATAATGAAAGATAACGTTAAGAAAATCAAAGTAAAGGGGTTCATAACAGCCCAAGAAGGATTGCTGGAGGGCCTAGGTTGGTTGAGACCTCTTGATGTCATTACCGATATCCGCGGCAGATCACTGCTCGTTGAGCTTATTAGCGCCGAGACTGACCCCGGTGAGTTCATAATTTATCAAACAAACATATCATGATTCTAAACATAAGAAACTAGCACCATTTAGAGTATAATATTTATGATGTGAAGAAAAAAGTAGGCTAATGCATTCATTAGTATGGTAACGGTTCTTCTAAGCAAGTACAAATGCATATGTCAGGGACCCTGATGGAGAAGGATCCAGTGGAGGAATACGCACAACGTGTATGGTTTGAAGCACCTGATGAGAAGTACGAGTGTGTGTTTGACATGCCGGAAGACTTTGGACCAGTGGGTGCCATCAGAGTTCAAAACCAGCACCATAGAGAGATGTTCCTCAAGGAAATGGAGCTTGAGCTACCTGATGGTTCAGTTACGTTTACATGTAACTCGTGGGTAGCCCCCAAGTCCGTTTACCCAGCCAAGCGGATATTCTTCTCCAACAAGTTGTACTTGCCTTTCGAAACCCCAGAGCCTCTTAAAAAGCTGCGAAAGGAGGAGCTGGAGACCTTGCAAGGCAAGAACCGGGAAAGAGTTGGTGAATTCGAAAAGTTCGAGCGCGTTTACGATTATGACGTGTACAACGATGTTGGTGACCCTGACAAAGATCCCAAACTTGCCCGTCCTGTTCTTGGAAGCCTCTCTCATCCGTATCCAAGGCGCTGCAAGACTGGTCGCAACCCATGTGACAATGACCCTTCCTCAGAGAAACGTGAAGGGGAGTTCTATGTCCCCAGAGACGAGGAGTTCTCTACAGTGAAGGCCACTGCATTCACAGGAAAGACAGTCTTGGCGGCTCTTCCCTCCGTGTTCCCACAGATCGAGTCTGCTCTGCTGGATCCCAATTTGCCCTTCCCACACTTTAAGTCCATAGAAGATCTCTTTGAAGTAGGCATCAAGCTTCCCAAGGAGGCTGGCCTTTTACCTATCATCCCAAGACTTATCAAAGCTGTTGCTGAAGCTAAAGATGATCTTCTCCAGTTTGATACCCCTATTCTCCTTAACAGTACCAAGACTCCCTCTCTCCTCTTTGATCCTCCATTATATATATATATATATATTTATATCTAATTCTTTTTTGGTAAAATTATTTATATCCAATTCTATACAGCTCTCTTTACTATGTCATTCCCATTGATTTAGAGGATAGGTTTTCATGGATTCGAGACGACGAGTTCGCCCGCCAAACACTTGCAGGCCTTAATCCATATAGCATTCAGCTAGTTCAGGTAAGCTATATACGCCTTAGCTAATAGTTTTTTGTTCTGATTGTTCCAATAAAGCAAGGTCTATGCGTACATGGTTGGTGAATAAAGATAAAAAACGAGTTAAGAACTCATTGTTGTTAATTCTAGGAGTGGCCGCTGAAAAGCAAACTAGACCCTGAGGTTTATGGTGAACCCAACTCACTCATTACTTATGAAGTTGTGGAAAGAGAAATCAGAGGAGTCATGTCAGTTGATGAGGTAAGATTAATATCGATAGGTGTTACAAAAAAGCATATATCCATCCACGGAAGATTTTCGTAATGATTAAATATCAACGGATGTGCACAGGCTCTAGAGAAGAAGAGATTGTTCATGTTGGATTACCATGATTTGCTTCTACCGTATGTGAACAAAGTGAGAGAGCTGGATGATACCACCTTATATGCTTCTCGAACACTATTCTTCCTTAGCGATGATAGCACATTGAGACCTGTTGCTATTGAGTTGACTCGTCCCCCAGATGTTAACAGGCATCAATGGAGGCAGGTATTCACACCAGGCTATGATGCTACCTCCTGTTGGCTATGGAGTCTTGCTAAGACTCACGCTATTGCTCATGATGCCGGTTATCACCAGCTTATTTCCCACTGGTATTGAACACAACAAAACAGACCCTCTTAGAATTGTGTTTTTTTTGTTGACAACAAACATTCTGAAGTTCTCGAAATCCCCTTTAAAACAATATATATATACATTATACATATCAGATTATATTTTATTATAGAATTAAGGTATATTGAATATTATTTTGATTTAAAATATTTATCTTATTTACTTTATGTTAGCATATCTTAATTTAATTATAGTTTTTTTGTTTGTTTCATGGTCTTATATTTATTTATTTCATAATTTAAACGTCTATAATGAATTAAAAAATAGCTAAATACATGTTTGCAACTAGAAATTTATAATCATCATTGTAATTTAATTTTTTTTTTTTTTTTTGAGACAAGATTTTTAAACGGCAATTCACACTCCTATCCGTTCTTGTCCCAAATTTTAAATGAGACATAAACGTGATAAGCTTTTTATTCCCAGAATTCTGGATCGCTTCCTGAATTCCTGTTTGCCCACTCCTATGTTTATCTATGGCTAACTAATAAAGAGATAAAAAATAATTACAGGCTGAGGACACACTGCTGTATGGAGCCATACATTATAGCGGCAAACAGACAACTAAGTGCCATGCATCCCATCTATAGGCTGATGCATCCCCACTTCCGCTACACCATGGAGATCAATGCTCGTGCACGCCAAAGTCTCGTCAATGCAGGTGGAATCATTGAGACTTGTTTCTGGCCTGGAAAGTACTCACTAGAGCTAAGTTCAGACGTCTATCATAAACTATGGAGGTTCGACAGAGAAGGCTTACCTGCAGACCTTATCAGCAGGTAATTCTTAGTATCATACTTTTATTTTTTTTTCTTTTGTAAATATTGTCACCACAAACTATGCTAACAAATTTTCAACTTAAAAAAAAAAAATACTCTATCTTAGAGGGCTGGCTGTAGAGGATGAGACAGCGGAACATGGGCTATGCCTGACGATACCAGACTACCCATTTGCGAATGACGGTCTAATGTTGTGGGATGCTCTTAAGGAATGGATCACAGACTATGTGAAGCACTATTATCCAGATGCAGGACTAATAAAGTTGGATACAGAACTCCAAGGATGGTGGAGTGAAGTGAGGAATATAGGGCATGGAGACAAGAAAGACGAACCATGGTGGCCTGTCCTCAGAACACAAGATGACTTGATCAGCGTTCTGACTACGGTTGCATGGGTCGCGTCAGGTCACCATGCAGCTGTAAATTTTGGACAGTACGGGTATGGAGGATACTTTCCCAACCGACCAACCACAGCAAGGATAAGAATGCCAGTGGAAGAGCCGACAGAGGAAGTGCTGAAAGAGTTCTATGAGGAGCCAGAGAAGGTGATGCTTAAGACCTTCCCGTCGCAGAGGCAGGCCACTCAAGTGATGGTGACTCTGGATCTTCTGTCCACCCATTCCCCAGACGAAGAGTACTTGGGGGAAGAGCCTGAAGCATCTTGGGCCAACGACCCTGTCATCTATGCTGCATATGAACGATTCAAAGGCAGGCTCCAATACCTAGAACGAGTGATAGATGATAGGAACCTGAACGTTTCTCTAAAGAATAGAGCTGGAGCAGGTGTTGTTAAGTACGAGCTTTTGAAGCCCATTTCTGAACCCGGTGTTACCGGAATGGGCGTTCCCTTTAGTGTTTCTATATGATCTAATGCATTTGTTTCTCTCTAATTATGATGAATCTTTATTTCCTTCTTAATAAAATTATAACTAAGTGATATATCCATTGCCTTTTGTATAATAATGAATCTGAACCTGCTCAAGAGTATCAATCAATACTATTGCTATAGAAAAACCTTGCTTGTGCTAGGAAGTGGTCTTGCAGATGACATTTGTTTATTGCTCTCCCATAGTTTGAAATTTGCTGCATATGTCCAACTTGTGTCGTAGTAGTCTTGCAGATGCTATGAACACCATATGCAACAAAAGCAGCTTCTTCAGTTAGAAAAGGCTCTTACTCTTGCAGATGCAATAGCTGGAGATGAGTAAGCATGAAATCATAGTAAGAAAGTATATGAGAGGAACAAGATAAAAGAGAATATATGAGAGGAAAATTATGAAACGAACTGTGACACAAGACCCTGATAGAGACTATCAGAAGTTCATCAATCTTACAAGAGCTGGTGATAATCTTAAACATTATGTAACAGCTTGTAAATATATGGAAACAGAAAAGAGCAACTCTCGAAAAAACAAATACAATAGATATACATTAATCATCCTCAAATTACATCACATACACCAAAAAAACCAAATTCAACCACACTTTTTGAAAACAAAAAACATAATATTACTGCTAACAAGTTCCTATAGGTTTAGATCAAAGACCGAAGACAACCCATATATACAAAGCATCGACAGTACACGTCCTCGTAGATGTTGTAGACACGAACTATTTCTCATCGAAAAAGAAGTGTAATGTAGACTGCGTCTCCTTAGATTTCTTGATGTTAGACTTTCCTTTCCCTTCCTTCCTTCCTTGTTTTCCACAGCTTTTACTAACATCTTGCAACCTCACATTGTGTTTCGATGGCTTCTCTTGCTCTGAGAGTAAATCATAATCTCGCTTTGTCCCACTCTTTCCTGATGACTTCACACTAAACTCTAAGGCACCTTCCTTCATGCCCTCGCAATAATTTTCATTTCTTGGTTTGTCTTGAACAACCTGATGTTGGATCTTAAGCTGATTCAAATCCTTATTTGCAGGAATGCTATGGCCTTGAGTCTCGTGTTCCTCTTTTGAGAATCTTGGTATATCGATATTGTAGGACTCGTCTGTTTCATTAGTAAAACCAGTCTCTATGGATTCGCCTTCTCCATCGATACCCTCCTCAACTGCATTCTTTACAGATTCAAGATGAGAAGCAACAGCTGAGTTATCTTCAATAAACGGTTCTGCTTTCACAATCTTGCTCTCACCTATTTCATTAGTACGACCAGTCTCTATAGATTCACCTTCTCCATTTATACCCCCCTCAACTTTATTCTTTACAGCTTCAAGATGAGAAGCAACTGCTGAGTTATCTTCAGTAAACGGTTCTGCTTTCACAATCTTCTCTTCGGCTTCATTCGAACTATCTTTCCCTTCATCTGGTTCTTTAACTTCCTCATCATTATCCGAAACTACGACCCCTTCATAACCTTCAATCATAGGTTCCTCTTTCACATCAGTCAATCTAGTTTCCTTGTCACTTTCTTCTGTTTTCGGCTGCTTTGCTGAGAAAAAATTCGAGATCAAGCTGTTTTGTGAGGCCTTTAGCGGTATCTGCATATAATGTACAAAAAAACCTGCTTGAGACATTTGACTTGTACACTAACAAAGGGACATTGTTTAACCATACCTGTTGAGTACACTCTGGTCCATCAAAAGATAGTTTACCAATTGCAGAGGTTACTGGATACCATACCTGAAAGTTCAATCTCAAGTATGTGAATAAGAAAAATACCATTATTACATAGATATGAGGAACTAAGTAAGCTTACCAAATCCGAGTTTTCATATGGTGCAAGTAATGGCTTCAGTTTCGACGTTGAAGGATCATCTAACCATGTGTCGACTGAATCCTTGTCACTTAGAATTACTGGCATTCTGTCTTTAAGTGAACAATAAACAAACTCGCATGTTTATTTAAAGACTTGGTAGTCTGGACTTATCAAATCAGATGTAAACAGAAATAACGCAATATGCTAGTAAAGTTCATATCTCCGTTAATGCGTGGGTTTGATCAATCTTAGTCTTGAACAAAGAGGAACTCGAACGAAGGGTATTTAGAGAATATATATAATATCCAACTTGAGATGTTATGTGTTCCATTGTGCTACTAAGAATCAGTAGTAATTACGAATAAGAGCTAATTTATTTTATTCCTCACCATGGAGCCAATCCAAGGCTGACGAGGAAGCGGTTGTCAAAATAGTGAAGGTGTAAAGTGTCTCACCTGCACGAAAAATGTAACTGTTATCTTCTACATTCAGAGGGAGCAAGAGATTTTAGCTACCACAAAGGACCAAAAACCAAAGATAACACTACAAGTAATTACTAGGTAGAAAATATGTCCTAATCAATACATGTTTTAGGATCAGGTTAAGAAACTATATGGAAAGAGCTTAAAAAGAGAAAAAAAATTAACAGTCCACCTCCTGAGTTCTGCCAGGAATCAAAAAGAGCAGCAAAGACCAAAGGTCTCCCATCCTTAAAATGGATGTAGTATGGTTGCTTTTTTGAACCTTCCTTCTTCCACTCATAGAACCTTCAAAATGAATCTCACAGTAAACTTTTTGGGATACAGAAACAAAATACAAACATGTCTTATTATAGAAAAAAGTATACATCTACCTATAGTAACATAATATCAGAAATTAACTGAAAAAGTTTGTAAAAAAGATTTGTGAGACCGAACTCTATACGTTTATAAACTGTAACAAGCAGATCATATGGATGCAAACGATTACAAAGAATCTGATCCTACAGATAAAAGAGTTTCTGCAGAAATCCACTAACAAGAATATTCACAGAAACAACTTTGGTCAATAACAACACTTTAGCCTTGAAGTTATTTCCAAATAGAATCAAAAGAGTAACTATGAAATGAGTAGAGACGGTAACTTATGAGTATAATATAAGCTTCACATACAAATTAAACATGGATTAAGGAAAAGGAGATAATCGATACCCATCAACTGCAACAAGGCCCCTATTCTTTGGAAGCAATCGACGAAAAGACGCTTTCTCAGCAACAGATTCAGACCGAGCATTGAACTGCAAAATATGTTAACTATGTTACAGCATCTGGTCAGAAATTAGCAAAACACAAAACATGAGCAAATCTCAAAACAAGACAAAGCAGATGCAAATTACAAAACAAGACAAATCACAGTCAAATAATAAAATTTTCCACGACAAACAACAACCCACACAAGAAAGTTCAAAGTTTCACCATTTTGAAGAAGTCAGGCTTATCAGTTCTCTTAGTGAAACCAGGGACTAAACCCCACTTCATACAATGAACAGCAACACCATCATTGTCTCTCCTTAGAACAGGCAAGTAAGATCCAGGCGCAACATTGTAAGAAGGACGAAAACTGCTTAACAACAAAACAACATTGTTCGCTTAAAACAAAAAGTGAAAGACATTTTTTCTTTTTGTGAATCTCAATGCACAGATAGAAACTAAAATGGAGAAAATAAAAGAGAGGAGGAAAACAAAAAAACAAAACCATTCGAGATGTAGAAAACGGGCAGGGAAGCCATGGCGGTTACAAGCCCTGGGGACATCGTCAGGTCTCAGAGTACAGCGAGCCCTACCACACATGTTACTATGTTCGATTCAACCTGAAACTGGGAAATTTAGAGTGCCAAATTGAAGGATTTGCGCCGTCAATAGCCGTCAGACTTCTGTTCCAGTAGATCGTTAATCGAACCATTGCCCCTTTTTTTGGGTTTTGAGAGAAAGCAGTTGTGGGAATCCGTGCAAACCGAACCGCTATCTCGATTACTAACCGGATGGCCGGGTGAAACTAGTGTGTTTTCTCTTTTGATTTTTTTTTGTTTTCGTTTCTTCCATGAAAATTTCAAATTGGTCGATTTTCAAAATAACACACTTTCATATTTTTCTCACAAAATAACATATTAGAGTGGAAATAATAAAAATAACAAAAGAAAAATACTATTATACGCTTACTTTTCATTCGTTTCTTCTCAATCTCATAACCATAAACCCTAAAACTCAAATTTTAAACCTCTAAATTTAATTATCTTTAAACTACTTAACGAATTCTAATTTAATTTTGTCATTTTCACATTGGTGTGTTGTTTTTGTGAAAATAACATCAAAGTGTACTATTTGAGAGTATTTAATGGAGAATCTTATTATATAAAATATGGTTTTCAAAGTTAGTAATTAACAAGATTATACCATGTGACATTTTCTTATTTTAGGATTTTGACATATGTCAAATAGAAGAAAAATTAATATTATATTTCAGGAAAAATATTATAAATCAAAAGTGGAATTATAGAAAAAAGATTTCAATTCTAAAGCAGAAAAGAAAACATAGAAAGATATTCATTGTGCGATTCATTTTTAAAAAACTAAAGGAAATAGACATAATGAAATCTCTATATTAAAAAAAACTATACAAAAATATTTATTATTCATTTAATTTTAAAGATAACTAAAGAAATAGAATTATTAATATTTTATTAAAAAGGAAAAGGATTTTAAGTCTTTCAACAAAAAAAGGAATATAATCAATATAAAAGAAAATTAAGAAAAAATTATTGCTTTTTTAAAAGCTTGCAAAAATTTATGATGTCTATATAAAGAACTTAGCTTTTTTCATAATTTACAAGATCATAAAATATGTTGAGTGAGTCAATCCAATTTTGACATGTACTAATTTTAGTTTTTTAATTAAATACAAGAAAATTTATAATCAGTTTTTGTCAATAAAGACAGAAAAAAATGATTTTAATAAATTAGGAAAATTATAATCAGTTTTTTATAAACTGTAGCCGAATTTCAAGGATTTCCGGTTGAAAATAATTACTAAATATTACTTTTATAAATGTCTAATAATTTTTTTTTTCTTAAATGAAAAGAATCAGAACAGGAAAAAAAAATTAATAATTGAGTTATTTTAACATGTGTCAAATAGAGAAAAAGATTAATATCATATTTCAGGAAACAAAATCTGAAGCAAAAACATAATTATAGAAAAAAAGAATTTGAATTCTGATGCAAAAAGGAAAAACATAGAAAACTATTCATTGTGCAATTAATTTTTTTTTAAAAAACTAAAGGAAATAGACATAATGAAATCTCTAAATTTAAAAGAAAATTATACAATAATATTCATTGTTCAGTTTGTTTTAAAGATAACTAAGGATATATACTTATTAATATATTTTTTTTTAAAAAAGAAAAGGATTTTAAGTCTTTCAACAATAAAAGGAAATATAATCAACAAAAAGGAAAATTAAGAAAAAAGATTATTAATTTTTAAAACTCTTGCAAATATTTATGATGTCTATATAAAGAACTTGAATTTTTCATAATTTACAAGGTCATAAAATATGTTTAGTGAGTCAATCAAATTTTGACATGTAATAATTTTATTTTTTCTAATTAAATAAAAGAAACATTATATACAGTTTTTGTTGATAAAGAAAGAAAAAATATGTTTTATAAAGAAAGAAAAAAATATGCTTTATAAATTAGAAAACTGATAATCAGTTTTTTTTTAAATAAACTGTGGCGAATTTCAAGGAATTCCGGTTTAAAATAATTAATAATAATAACAATATTATTGTGTATAAGTTTTTACATAAAACTGTTTTCATTTTTTAGATTTAAAAATCTGAATTTTTTTATATTTAATTCATTAAAATATTTGCTAAGTATTATAATATTTTTGGGTCAAGAAGTAATATAGTATTTTGTTTATTTTGAAAAAAAAATTTTATATGTTTCTCGAATTTCTCAAGTGCGAGTTATAAAATATAGTTTTTAAATAATTTAAAGCAAATTTTAATCTAAAATCTAAAAGAAATATGTTATACGGGTTATCAATTTTAAATGTAAAATATTTTTTTACATCCGCGGATCCTAATCTAGTAAATAATAAATTAGACATAATAAAGAGATATTTTTGAAATTTATTTAAGAAAATGAAAGTTGATATCGAAGTGGGAAAATGGAAAACAGAGTCAAACTGGAAATTTGGATTCAAACGAAGTGGACAACACGGTCAAACTAGCTATTAATACCGAAGTGAGTCGATGATTTATTTAAATAAAAATAAGCAATTTGTCTCGTAACAACTGGATCCACTGAAGTGAAATTCAATAAACATTAAATGAAATTGAATAAATAGATATGTTATACATTTTTTTATAAAAACATGATAAATGATCAAAGATATGACATAGTATTCTCCACACACAAAAACCACAATTCCATACTTGTTTCCCTTTGCTTCTACTATATTAAAATAGAAGATAGACTACCGAAAAAACCAAAGGGACCATGGCATATTAATTTTTGTATCATTGGTCTCTTTTACATTTAAAAAAAAATTCATTAAGGTAAAATAGTCAGAAGAAACTTAGTAAAGATAATATATAAGTTCATAAATTAACCATATAATCGACGAAGCTGGCGAGTAAGTTTCTGGGCGGTGCTCTGATGGAGGACGTGGAAGAAGGAATCAGATTCGGTATTTTATGCACGTCCTCTTACGATGGTGACTTAGGGTTGAGTTGGGCTTTGGAGGAGAAGGATGATGATACTGAGGTTAGTGGCGGTGGTGGTGGGATTATCCACGGCGGAGGAAAGGGAAGGAATGGCGGCAGATCCGATGGTGAGGATGGAGACAGAGGGAACGATAGTACAGACGATTGTGATACAGGAAAATAGAGTAAATGGTTGTTGGGCTTCAATGTTGGGCTGGAACGGATATGAAGAGTTGGGCCTCGTCTAAACCCATTAAGCAAGTGAAGTAAAGAAGAGAATAAAAGCGAAGAGAATCCGATTGGGGAGAATCATCGAAGAAATTGTGAACTTTCGTTTTTTGTTGTTTGTTCTTTGTTCTCTGGGGTTTCCAGATGAAACACAATGTTCGGATCTTCTTAGGGAAGATTTCGTCTCTGTGAATGCAATTGGCGTTTGATGAACGTTGGATTGCTTTATCAATATAAGAATCTAGTTTATTTCGTATCAAAGGTATCAGAGCCATTCGTTTCTCGGAAACCATGGCGGAACAGTGGCTGTTTAGTAAGGAAGAGGCAATCGTCACCGATCTGGAACAAAAAATGGAGGAGAGATTGAGGATCGGAAAGATTCCAGCCGAATCGATTTCCGCAACTAAAGCGATTCCGGAGAGGATAAGAGCTTCATCGTTGCATCGCTCATCAGGTAAAATCAAATCCAGTCGTCTTATTCCATTGCAGTACTCATGGGAAGAGGTAAACGAGAGAAGGGTAAAGGGATTGTGTATTTTCTGTGAAGAAAATGAAACCCCTGATCATCATTTGAAGCACAAAGGATTAGCGCTTGTCATCATGGACGATGATGATCAATTTTTTGATGAGAAAGTGTTGGTAGAACCTGTTGTTGCGCTATCTAGTGCTTTGTTGCTGCCAAAGGGAGAGGATACCTCAGAGGTGGAGAAGAAGACTGAGATAGAGAACAAGGAGGGCGAAGTGGTGACAGACAAGAAAGAGCCCATGGAAGTGGATACCTCTGCGGTTGAGCACAAGACTGAGAGTGGAGGAAGAGCTGAAGAACCACCCAAATCTGCAGCAGCTGAAGTCCAGGTTCAGGCCATCGAGCTTGTGGTGAGAGATCAAACTCAGGAGGCCAGATCAGATGTTGTCTCTTCACCAAGGCAATCTCTTGCCGGATTTCATAGGAGTTTTGAAGTAGAGGCGATGGAATCAAATTCATCTGTTAGTGCTGTGAAAGATGTGCAAGTGACAGGTTTGAGTCCCGAAAAAGCATCACGTCCAGAGAAGGAAATGATGCCTAGATCGTTTCATCAGCTTGCAACATTCAAAAACAAGGAAGGCAGAGAGAATCAGCAAGGGATCTTGAGCAAAATACCAAAGTCGTGGCACTTCAAGTTCAAAAATAAGGAAGAACATACAGACATATCACGACTTGTCTTTACACTGTTTAGTGCAGAACGCTTCAAACCAACAGCAGAAAGCTTCAAACCAACAGCAGAAAGAAAGCTTCAGCATAACAACTTCGAGGGAGTAGCTTCACATGAAAAGATGAATGGTCTACATGAACACTTGCAGCTTATCCAGAACAGAAAGAAGTTTAGCTTGCCTCAGTTTGTTGATGGGAATGACATTTCTAGTATTCATTATACTGCAGTGTCAATTCAGGTACAATTGTCTGCTCTGGAACTTGGCTGTAGTGATAATGTGCTAGAACAGTGGGGATTATCACCAGTAACGGCGCAACGCGAGCACTCACAAAAAATGGGTTTGATTGGTGCTACAAACAATGTTGGAGAGGCTCCGATCATGGTTTGGACCAGCGTTGTTGCCTCTGGGCTTAGAGACCACGAAACAGAGGTTCACTGTGGTTCAGATCTATGGCTTCCCCAGGCTTGTTGTATGTTGAAACAGCTGAAGTACAAGGATTGGAAATTCAAGTACAAAGGAAATATACAGCTGCTGTGTGAGGCTTATCTCCGAAGGCATAGTTTGCATCAAAAGAATAAGAAGCGAAAGGGCTCTAAGTCTTGGAAGTTCAAATATAGAACGACAATTGAGCTGTTTGTGTTGATGCTCTTTCCTTCTAATACGAGACTTGCAGTATCGAGGATAACATTGGGGAGTTACGTGGGTTGGTATGCATTTGGAACTGATTCATTCTCTATTTGGCACCGTTGGAGATACAAGCTCGTGATTATTTTTACTTTGAAAAGGGTGGGATGAAGAGATTTCTGGATTAAGGCGTGGCTGGTGATGCATCAATGATTCCAACTTCTCAGCCGACAAATCACGTTTTTTAATTCTGGAATGATAAACCTTGAGGTCAAGGTTTTCTAAAGGGGAAGGATTTGATACAGGAAAATAGAGTAAATGGTTGTTGGGCTTCAATGTTGGGCTGGAACGGACATGAAGAGTTGGGCCTCGTCTAAACCCATTAAGCAAGTGAAGTAAAGAAGAGAATAAAAGCGAAGAGAATCCGATTGGGGAGAATCATCGAAGAAATTGTGAACTTTTGTTTTTTGTTGTTTGTTCTTTGTTCTCTGGGTTTCCAGATGAAACACATTGTTCGGATCTTCTTAGGGAAGATTTCGTCTCTGTGAATGCAATTGGCGTTTGATGAACGTTGGATTGCTTTATCAATATAAGAATCTAGTTTATTTCGTATCAGATTGAAGCAAATCCTGGAAACAGGATTTTTATTAGCAATTACGCCAAATTCTTGAAAGAGGTACACTTTTTTTTTGTTTTCTTCTTCTTCTTCCTCTTGTGCCTTTGTAGATCGGGAATTGAGTGTTGATGTGTGTTTGATTTGAAACAGGTTCGAAAAGATTACTTGAAAGCAGAGGAATATTGCGGGAGAGCTATCCTGACGAATCTTAATGATAGGAATGTTTTGGCAATGTACGCCGAATTGGTGTGGATGATCCATAAGGATTCATCTCGTGCTGAGTCATACTTTAATCGAGCTGTTGCAATTGCTCCTGATGATTGGTAAGAAATATTGATTAAAAAACTTATCAAGCTTCTCCTTTTTTGGGAGATGTGTGTGGCTTTTGTGCTTATGTGTGCTTATCGTTTTCTGCAGTTATGTACAAGCTTCATATGCGCGGTTTCTTTGGGATGCTGATGAGGAAGAAGATGAAGAAGAAGAGAAGGAAGAGAGACGTGAAGAAGAGCTCGAGCCTCAAACTTCTCGAATGAATTTCTTCACCGGACCTTCTCCAATTACGGCCATGTCTTAAACTCATGGTCTAGCCATCTCTATCCAGTTTATATTTTATAGATTTAGATAAACGTGTTACGTCTATGATATATCTAACCATTTTGTTTAATGTGAATTCTTTATTGTTTGCCTCTCCCTCTTACGGGTGTTTCTCTGCTTCAGTGTTAGTATCTGTCTAAGTTGTAGTAATACCACTGGAATAAAAAATAAGACTAGGAATTTAGTTTTTGGGTCTTTTTATTTATAAAAAATTGTTTTTTCTTTTTTCCCTAGGTTGAATGAAGCAGTGATGCATTTCGGTGAGAGTATCAAGGAGATTATCAACAAAGATTTCGGCGATGGCATGTAAGTGATATTATCAAACTTATTATTGAATTGATTAATGGAGTCACTATGTTCTTAGTATGTAAAGTCTCAGTTTTTATGATTTACTATAGAGTCCTTTGCTCTGTTTTGTTCATATGCTGATGACTAAACTGAAAGTTCCTTGATTTATCGACATGTCTCTTCCTTCTCTGGTGTAATCATCATATATACACTCTGTGAATTATAGCTGAACTAGAACGACATTTAGATGTTAAAGGAGTGATTTTCTAATTGCCATAGGCAACAAATCATCTTCCACATGCTCTTTTGGTTTTCTATGCATTCATATTTGGTCCATTGTTTCTTGGTTTGCTTCTCAACAAGCCAAAAGTTCTGTCCTACAGGCCAATGTTGGCTCTTATTATGCGCATAGTTTAGTTCTTGAGTTGGTAGAATGTTCCTTGTCATGAAGTTAAAAGGCAATACACTGTTTAGAAGTCTCCAGTCTTAACGAAGAAGATTGCTATTATAGAGCAAAAGAGCTGGTGCATAATGATCCATTCAAAAACCTGTTGAGTCTATTAATGGTATTTTAAAGCTTACCCTTTTGTTACTTTGTGTGCGTATTTGCTCTGTGGACAAAGTTAAAGGAGTGGATGGTAATAATTGTGTGGTGGTGACGCTTGATGGGAAGTATCTTTCGCATTCCGAACAGGTTAGTGTTTCATTTGTAATCCATATGATATATACTCACAAATGTTTTGAATGTATTTTGTAGATTACTTTGTTGCAGAGGACGGAGAATATGGTCTCAAGGCTAAACCTCAAGCGAAGTACAAGTGAATGATATGAATGTAAGAAGGAAGCGGTTGATACGCATGTAAGAAGCAGAACCTTTACATATATATCCACGAAGGCCTTGCTTCTTGAGCTGTAACATTGTAATATTTATGGTGTTTCTTCATCTGTGTACTCTATGCAACTCCAGCCTCTCAGGTTTGCTGTTTAAGGTTGAATAACAGTGAATAAAATAAAGATTATCAGTTGACCCAAAAAAAATTATGAAACATTTTTTTATCTTCGTAGTCAACATTGATTTAGCAAAAGGATCAAAAAGCAAGAGGATCAAATCGAGCAACAGGTGTGCACTTAAACGGATGAGCCGTGGTTAGATTCACTAGTAGAGTTGCTAATCCCGCGCATGCGCGGGGTGGTGTTCCATTGGTTATATATTTATTTCCTTCGTATTATATTTAGTTCCAATAAAATTACAATCCAGAATATTTTAATATTTATTTTTCTGTTTATGTATATTTTAAGTATACATTATTTGTCCCAGACAAACCGGCGAATTAATCATTGATATTCTCTTTACCTTCTGTTGCGTTTTCGCATCCATTGGTTACGCGTCATTCTTTCGTGTTGGTATCTCATTATCTTATATGTAATCTGTAGTTGATAGTTTTTTATCCAGTATTCGAACACCTCTCACAACCTAGATGATGTCTAACCATTATGACTTCTCTTTTCTTCCTCTTTGCACGGGGTATATGTTTGTCTTATTTTTTATTGTTGAATAAATAATCTAATTTATATAGTTAAGTAATAATTATTGTTATTTTATGTGTTTATTTTTATCAACATAATAATATTAATTTTTCTTTGATTTTATTTATCTAGTGATATTCTTTTTTTTCGTATTTTAACTCTTCCACGTTTTTATGTTAATATAAGATAAATTGATGAAGATGGCAAGATATAATTTTTCACTTCTTCATGGCTAGAACTATATCTCATAAAAAAAATTATTGCAAATTTTACTCATAAAACTATATTTTACATTCAGATATTGAAACTGTGTATGTGACAATAGACGATCACATGAATTATCTCTTTTTATAAAAAAATCATGAATTGTCTCTTGATGGAATGTACTTCTCCATTAAAAACCTCTAGATATTATAATTGTTCTTGTATTTTAATCAGTTTAAAATGGATCAATTTTATATTTTTATTCGGATTAAAGTCTCATTATTTAATACTACCCAGTTATTGTAATTTATATATATAAAAAGTTGTTAAATCTAAAATTAAAGTAAACCATGATTTGTAATCGAATAGTTTTTTTTAGTGTTATCGGAGTGTATCATTGCTCGAATTCTTTATTCACTTCTCACCAAATTGTTTAACGTAAGAATGTATTTTTGTTAGTGTTAACCCAGGTTCGAGAACTCGTTAGGCGTTAGTCGGGCGGTGGGTTTGGGCCTAGTGAGTTACCAAAAAATTGGAGATTTCTCGGGGATTAATCTGGGAAGAATTTTAAGACATTTTACTATAATATTGTTTATATATTTGTTTTGGTAAACATTGTCAGCGAAACAACATGGTCCAATGGCTATAGGTATGTTTAATAATCTCTGTATCTGAATTCGAGTCCACCACACACCACTTTTATCTTTCTTTTAAAACTCAAAATAAGGACGCCACGTGGCATTAGGTGGTGCAAAGTGAGAAAAGAGCTTGGCTAATTATATATAAGATTCCTACAACAGCCGTAGTTTTCGAATATTTATATGCAAGTATATCATTCATCATCCATTCGAAAATATTATATATCATATATTATCATTATAATAAACTATAACACTAAACTATATTATATTTAGTTAAGTTAGCGATTATATTTAGTTAAGTTAGCGGTTAAAAATCAAATCCCCAAATTCTCGATGATCTCCAAATGATAACAAACATTTCTATTTATATCATGAGCAGAGTTAAGCGACGTCGTTTCTCATGGTTCACTCTCTCCTTCTAAAATGATTGTATCTTGGTTCGGTTCTCCTTGATTAATAGCTTCCTGGTCCCGGTTTAGCTCACGATCCTCTTCCCTTTTCTCAATTACGATCTCATGAGCTTATCAATACCCTCCCCTCCAAACAAAGCTTGTCCTCAAGCTTCAGATGCGGAAACTGATGCAGAAACTGCTGGATCAATACTGCAGCTTTCTCCCATGAATTCTCAAGAGAAGGTAAGCCTTTCCACAAAACGAAAGCTTCCAAATGACCATCCGGACTATAACGAGAATCAAGTGCAAGCTCTGGTGTAATCACAACTTCATCTTCCCTCGTTACGACTGCAGCCAAAACTTCAAATTCTACTGGAAATGTCTCAGCTTCGTCCTGTTGCATTGAGTCAATAATTCGCACGAAGCTGTCATTTTCTGCGGTCTGTAAACATACCTCCCTCATTAGCTCATGGATACGACATGTCATCAGTGCCGAGGTTACAAACCTCGGCCTTGTTTCCAATCATCACAATGCTTCTCTGTACTAACTCCTAAAGGTAGTCTTCTACTGTCTTCCCAGCTTCTGTATGGTGTACATGCTTAACCATTCCCTCTGCGATCCAGTAACTAACCAATGTTCCCACAGGAACCTCATAGTCTTCAAGATTGTGAACAAAGTATATGAAACACTGCTTTACATGGGAAGGCAAGTCCTCAGAACTCAAGGACAAAACCTCTACAACCAACATATTCTCAATTCTGGTGCAACTACCTCCATTTGAAACATATGAGTGATGTTCTCTTGCACTCTTTGCCATTCGTTCAATGAATTTTGTGTCGCCAAAACTCCTCGAGACCTGTGAGCACATCGGTGTTGTGCACCAACAGGTTGTGACATACGTCCCCGAAACTGAGGTTGTTTAAATCTCCACTTATGCTTCACTTGGAACTTTCCATCCGTGTTCTGTCCCAGCCACTCTTCATGTAGTCTAACCTTTAGATAGTTGAGAGATTCAACAGCCCATAAAAGGCTCCACAGTTCAGCCTCAACTCGGGAATCCAAATTAGAAAAAGAGCGTCTGCTATGGAATAGAGTGACCCCAAGATGATTCCGTACGATCCACGCAGCACCACTCAGAAAACAGTTTCCGACCCATGACACGCCTACATTGCACTTGAAAACATTTTCTGGAGGTTTGCACCAAGCGGGTTGAGCTACCGGAACAGGGCACTCCAGAATGTTTGTTTCTGTACCCAAAGCGTGCAGATGCAGCCACACCTGGGCTTCCGAGATGGCTTGAGAAGAAATATGGGACGCCGATTGGTGAACTTGATCGAAAACCGTTCTGTTCTGTGATTTCCAGATGTGCCATAGAATCCAAGAGAAAGACAAACGCGTCAGTTCTGGTATACAGGTATTTCGACTTGACGAGATGAGGTGGTATAAGTTCAGCATTACAGAGGAGGGTGAGAAACCATTCAGGGGCAGAGGAAAGCCAGATGACGACCACACTTGGGCAGCAGTGGAACAGGTAAAGAGAGTATGACAGATCGTCTCCTGCACTACACCAAAAACAGGGCACAGAGGGTTGACAGGGGTACCTCTTGAGCGAAGACGTTCAAGCACTGCCAGGGCTCCAGATAAAGTCCGCCATAGAAAGTGACGCAATTTCGGCAATGTTTTTGATTTCCACAGGTTAGACCAGAGTTGCTTCTCTAAAGGTGGGAGACCAGTATGTTAAGGGTTTTGTAATCTTTGCAGTACGTCGAGGATTTGATATCCACTCTTGGAAGAATAAACCCCATCTTTGGACAGACACCAGACCGTTGAATCTTTATGGAAACGAGACAGAGGTGTACGAAGCACACGAGGCACATCCTCGATACAAATTAAGCTGCGAACCTGTTGCTCATCCCATCTACCAGAAACATGATCAATAAGGTGGTTAACAGATAAGGTCAGGTCAACTACAATGTCTTGGTGATAAAGAGGAGGTCTAGAAACTGAATCCATAATCCAGTTGTCCATCCATAAATTCGTATTAGCGCCATCACCGATACACCGAAGCAAACCCTGTTTGAGCAAATCACGGCCAAAAAGAAGACTGCGCCAAGCAAAGGAAGGCCGAGTTTCCAACACTGCACTGTAACAGAGAACCATTCGGAAAATAACGATGTTTTAGAATCCGAGAGAGAAGAGAATCTGGTTTTGACCAAACACGCCAAGTTTGTTTAGCAAGTAGCGCTTGATTAAATTTTTCTATGTCCTTGAAGCCTAGCCCACCCAAGCTCTTAGATTTGCAGAGTTTTTGCCAAGCAACCCATGATATCACCTTCCTCTGTGACCCGCTACTCCACCAGAACTCAATAAGAGAACTTGTAAGTTTACTGCAAACCTTTTTGGGAATTTTGAAAACCGACATTGCAAAAAGCGGAAGACCCAGACCAACAGATTTCAACAGAGCCTCTTTACCGCCTAGGGACAAGGACTTCGCAAACCATCCATTAATACGACCCTGGAGCTTTTCACGCAAGAAACTCAGCAAATGACTTTTGGAACCGGAGAAACATTCAGGGAGACCGAGGTATTTGCCCTCACCCCCTTCTGTTTCTATATGCATCACATCCTTTACCATAGTTTTCACCGAGGCTTCCACCCTTGCACCGAAAATAATAGAAGATTTTTGTTGATTAATCAGCTGGCCCGATGCATCACCATAGAGTTTCAAACAGTGCATGATTGCTTCCGCCTCACTTACAGGAGCACGCCACATAAGTAAACTGTCGTCAGCGAACAGAAGGTGGTGCACCGTTGGATTAGGATTTATGACACTGTTTTTGTTTTCACCTTTATAAGCTGCAAAATAGTCTTGATAACCACTAAATGAATCCAAATGAACTCAAAGAGAATATGGTTGTGTAGTTGCGATACATTTGAAAAGAAGTTAAATGATGATTGTGTAGTCTTGAAACAAATTTCTTAAGGTGTTAACTCGGACTATTGTTAAATATGGCTGACTCTAGAAAAAATAAGGTACAAAATTGTATAAACAAATTTTATTTTACTCAATATAACTAAGGGGAAATTTCAAAAATGCACTTTCTTTGGTACACTTTTTCAGTTTTACACTTCTAGAGAAGACATTTTTCATTTTTACACTCGTTTATAAAGCTTTATAAACTCTTAAATTTTTTTAGGGCAAATCTTCCATTAGGGTTTACAATTCAGAGTTTAAGTTATAGTGTTTACGATTTAGGGTTTAGTGTTCACGATTTAGGGTTTAGGATTTAAGATTTAGGGTTTACGATTTAGGGTTTAGGGATTAGATTCACAAACCCTAAACACAAAACCCTAAATCATAAACCCTAACCCTAAATCCTAAATCGTCTATTTCGTAAACTCTAAACCCTAAACCCTAAACCCTAAATCCTAAAACCTAAACCCTAAACCCTAAAATCTAAATCGTAAACCCTAAATTATAAACCCTAATTTGTAAACACTAAACCCTAAACCCTAAACCATAAACTTTAAATCGTAAACCCTAAATCCTAATTCGTAAACCCTAATCCCAAAACCCTAAACCCTAAACCCTAAACCCTAAACTCTAAATCGTAAACCCTAAACACTAAATTGTAAACCCTAAACCCTAATTCGTAAACCCTAAACCCTAAACCCTAAACGCTAAACCCTAAACCCTAAATCGTAAACCCTAAACCCTAAGCCCTAAACTCTAAACCCTAAAACCTAAACCCTAATTCGTAATCCTAAACCCTAAATCGTAAACCCTAAACCCTAATTCGTAAACCCTAAACCCTAAAACCTAAACCCTAATCCATAAACGCTAAACCCTAAATCGTAAACCCTAAACACCAAATCGTAAATCCTTCAATCGTAAACCCTAAACCTTCATTTTTGTAAAAGATGGAAGATAGTGTATTTTTGAAATTTTTTTTTTTTGGTGAAAAGTGTATTTTTGGAAATGTGTATGATGAAAGTGGTATCTTTGACAAATTCTCTATAACTAAAGAATTTATAATCAACTAATAAATAATATATCTATTACACTTGAAAAAAAAACAAATCATTATTCATATCACTGAACAACATCCAAAATGAAAAATGAAAACATATTACATGAAAAAAATATAACAAAACAATAAAATAAACACACAAAAATATAAAATAAAATAAAAATTAATAATACAATCCACGCGTAGCGTGGGCAAAACTCTAGAAGAAATTAGGTTAAAAAATGTTTACTCTTTACTTCTTTTTTTTTGAACGGAGATGTTTACTCTTTACTAAACCCAAAATCTTTTACTTATAAACCAGAAATTGGGTTTCCAGTTTAATACATGTTTATTGACAGAAATCAAGAAGAAGAGCTTTTTAATTAAAGTATCATACTATTATTTGCGAAGTAAAAAGTTTATGTTCTATCTTTAAATTAAAGTATCATACATATCTTTTTAATTCAAGTATCATACGTATTGTCTGTTGATTAATTGTTAATTCTTGCCAAAGTCCTACTATTCGTTTCCACCACAATATCTATGGACTCTGCAGTACTTGAATTAAAAAGACCATAGTGTACGATTCTTCTCTGCGGTTTACTCGATTCTTTCTCGAGTAAATCCATGATCCATGTGCTTCCTTTTACTTGAATCATTTTGTTATAATCATGCCATGCCAAAGTCATACTCTTCGTTTCCACCACAATATCTCTGAACTTAGTGTACGATTCTTTCTCGAATATACCTTTTATTTCTTGCCTGATTATTATTTTCAGTTAGGATTGGTTTCATGTCTTGACAAAAGATGTCATATCTATCTATCTGTTTTTATATGCGTGTTTCATTTTTGTCATAATGTAAGTTTATTGTAGGTTTCGTTTCTTTGTTGTTATTTTACTCTTTTTTCTTTTTACGGATTAGATGTTTTTGTTTTTGTTTCTACATATATTCTGCATGACATGGACTCTGTTTTCGGGTGTGTAGATATACAAGAAAGCATTCGAGTAAGTTTTGTTTTTGTGTGTACTCATACCACTTGATTTTTGAATCAAGGTACAGTGTTACTTCATGTGACTGTTTTTTGTTCTTATTTTCGTGAACAAGTTGGATTTTGTTCTCTTTGGTCTTTTTTCTGTGTTTTGTGTTGTTATGTTCTGGCGATTGTTTTCGGTTTGTGACATGATGAGTAATTGGTTTCTGTTGACACAACTTTCTATATTTTAACAAATAAAAAAGTTCATTTTCTTCGGTGTCTGGGATGGTTATATGTAGCGAGAATATTGGTATGTTGTGTGCGTTGTTATCGGTTGATAATATCTATCACATGGAATATTTTAGTTTATTTGCTTTTAACGTGCATTGATAAAGTATTAAACTATAAAGGACAGTAAGAACTGGCCAGATAAATAATCGTCTATTTTGATAATGATAGTAAAAATACTGGATTATCTCATGGAATTAATCCCAATGCAATATAGGCACCTTCGAACGTATCGTAAACAACACCATCAATGGTTCTAAGCATCTATCCAAATATTGTGTAGTTATCTCGAAAATATATTTGTATTTATTAGTCTCCTTATAGTTGATATATCATGGTTTTTCGGTTTTTCAGCCATGATATAAGTATGTTTATAAAGTCTTTTATTTGTTTTTGGAGTCTTTTCGAGTATTTTGCAGGTTCAGGTACATATTAGCATTGATTGAAGATATTGGAGCATTTTGGAGCATTTAGTTTGAAGAATCTGGAGAGAGCAAGTCGGAGCACACTTTTGAGCTTGGTGTCGATCGACACCACTCCTGGGTGTCGATCGACACCGATCGGGATTTGACAAACCGCCGAGTTTTGAAGAATAGAAAATTTCCCAGAAGTTTCCATTATTTGCAAACAAGTCCTTTTCGTGTTTTAGACTATATTTAGGTTTCTAAAAGTCTTTTGTAAGTTTTTATCTTAGTTTTTACTTTGTGCTTTGGGATTTTGGTAAGAGAGCTTTGGAGAGACAAATCAGAACTCACCTTGTTAGAGAGAAGATTTCGAACTCCCTTAATACTCTTTTTAATATCTTAATGCAATTTATTCAGATTATGATTTGTGTTTCATCAACCATGTCTGAGTAAACTACTTGTTAGATTTAGGGTTTTTCTAGGTTGATGATGAATTGTTGAATTGGATAGAATTGTTAGGCTTATCAATTGGTTTCTTCATCTAGATTGAATCTAATGCTTGTTCTGGATTGATCACCTGGAATTAAGATCTTAGGATAATTAGTAGACACGAAATGATATTGATTTCCTGAAAATAATCTTAGATGAGCAAAATAGCTATTCGCAAAGAGATTTGGTTTAGGTATTTTTTGAACATATCGAACTTGATTTTAATGCATGTCTGAGCTTTTGAATTTGCAAAGAGATTTGGAATTCTAGGATCTAGACATAGAAATCTCTGCAACGAGAGTTGATCGATTTGAATATTGTGTTTCGAGTTCAAGAACGATTCTTCATTAAACCCTTAACATCCTGTCTGGTTTGCAATTCTGAATCACCGAAAGAATTTCCCTAAGTCTAGCGCTTTCTCCATCAATCTACAAACTTGTTTGATTTCGTTTGCTGACTTTTAATTACATTATTTCTCGTTTAGCTTAATTCAAAAACCTTTAATCTATTGTGCAAATCTTGAATCTCTGTGGAATTCGACCCCTAAGTATTACAACTGATCTCTTAATTTGAGAGAGTAGTTCAAAGGGTTAATTTGAGCATATCAAATTTTGGCGCCGTTGCCGGGGATTCTTTGAATTCGCCATTAGATTAGGAATAAAATTTAGTCTAAACATTTTATTTCTTGTTTACTTACATCTGTTCTATCTCTTTTCTTGTGTTTCAGGTGTATGCATTCTCGCAATACCCGAAGCAACAAACAAGCTCAGCTTTTGAATCTCACGAATCAGGAGTTTTTAGAGTTAGAACGAACGAACCTAAAGGCAAAGAGATCAGTAGCAATGAATCGGAGAGTTATCATTCGACCTGATGCTACTGGAGTCTTACGAGACCAACAGGGTCAAGCCTACAACGAGAACGGCGACCAGATTGATGACCAGGGAAATGTCATCCAAGAAATCATTGTACAAGATGATGCGAACGCTGCTAGAGGGAGGACTCTTGCTGATTTTAACAGGCCTGATCTTTTCTACGCAAACAGGTCTGCGATTCGCCCTCCTACTTTCCCTAGGAATGATTTTGAGTTGAAGCCTGTCTACTTCACTCTTGTGGGTCAACATCCTTTCCATGGTCTTCCTCATGAGCACCCTATGGATCACATTGAGAAGTTTGAGGACTTGGTGACAAGCATCAAGCTGAATGGAGACACCCAAGACTATCTTCTGTGCAAGTTATTCCCCTATTCTCTTGCTAGGGATGCAGCTTACTGGCTCAAGAATGAGAGTCCAAGTTCTCTAACCACTTGGTCTGATACCAAGACTGCCTTCCTCACCAACTTCTTTGATGATGCAAGGTCTGAAGATCTGAGGACTAAGATCTCTACATTCAAACAAGAACCTACTGAAGCCTTCAAAGCTTCTTGGTTGAGGTTCAGGTCATACCAGAGAGACTGTCCCCATCATGGGTTCAGTGATGTTCAGCTGTTGGGCATCTACTTCAGAGGAATTGACTGTAGGTATCAAATGGCTTTGGATGCTGCAAGTGAAGGGAATTTCAACACTAGAAGTCCAGCTGCAGCCAAAAAGCTTATTGAGAACTTGGTATCTAGCAATAGTACCAAGAATGCAGACTTTGAGAGGAAGAAAGCAGCTGGAGGAATGGATGGAAGTCAAATGGCTGAAGTGAAGGCAAAGCTAGACTCAGTTCACAGCATTCTTGTGGGCCAGAAACATGTTCATTTTGCTGCAGAGGTTGAAAATCTTGAACAAGCTGATGAAGGTCAAGAAGAGGATGTGAACTATGTTGGTGGAGCAGGTTTTCAGAATCAGAGGTTTGGAAATCAACAGGCAAACAGGGCTTACAATGGTTATGGTCAGAGGAGTGCCTTTACAGGAAATCAAAACTCCTCTGGTTCACTCAGAAGCCTCAATTTCAGAAGCCTGCTTTTCAGAACAACAACAGCAACTTCCAAAGGTCTTATGGTTCTTCTTCTTATCAACCAGTTCCTCCACCAAGTTCAGAAAGCAAGATGGAAAACATGTTGGAGCTGCAGGACAAACAAAGCTGACCGTGTGGACTTTAATGGAAAGCTCGACTCCATGTACACTGATTTGAATGGGAAGTTTGAAGCTCTGAGCACTCATGTCAAGAAGCTGGATACACAAGTTGCACAAACTGCTTCATCAATGAAAAGGCAAGATGGATTCCTTCCTGGAAGGACAGATGCCAATCCAAAACATCCCTGTAATGCCATCATGCTAAGGAGTGGAAAACAGCTTGACTCAGTTGTGAAAAGGGCCTCAATACTGAAGAAATCGTGGAGATTGAGGATTTGGATGATGAAGATTTTGACTGTCCGGAGGAGGTGTCGATCGACACCAACCTTCAGTGTCGATCGACACCCTCCAAAAATCCTGAAGTTTCGAGCCATGACGGACGATTGTCGATCGACCCGATCGACACTACTTCGAAGGGGTCGACACCAGTCAGTGTCGATCGACACCAACCTAGTGTCGATCGACACCCTTCGCGGAACAAGCCAGAATCGTCTAAGTCTCACACAGCACCTGTGGAAAACGTCTATAAACCAAAAATTCCTTTCCCAAAGGCTTCTAAGAAGTCTAATCAGGAACTAGAAGATGCTAAGTGCAAAGCCATCATGGAGAAACTGATTGTTGAGATTCCTCTTGTTTATGTTATGAAGACTTCTCCCATGATGAAGAGGTATGTGAAGAGGATGGCTACTCAAGACCTGAGTGTTGAGCAAGGAGTGATGATGATTTCTGCACAGGTCAGTGCAGTTATTCAGAACAGAGTTCCCAAGAAGCTCCCTGATCCTGGAAGTTTTGTGTTGACTTGCACTATCTTCTCCAATAGCTTTGAAAGATCTCTGTGTGATTTGGGTTCTAGTGTGAATTTGATGCCTCTATCAGTTGCAATCCGCCTAGGAATGACTGATTTTCAACCAACTAGAATCACTCTTGTTCTAGCTGATAGATCCCTTAGAATCCCAGAAGGTGTTTTAGAAGATGTCCCTATCCAAATTGGTGATTGCTTGATCCCTACAGATTTTGTGGTGCTGCAGTATGATGAGGAACCCAAAGATCCTCTTATTTTGGGAAGATCTTTCTTGGCTACTGCTGGTGCTATAATTGATGTGCAGAATGGAAGGATAGGCCTACATGTGGGTGATTTGGTGATGAACTTTGACATGGACAAAATTGTAAAGAAACCCACTATTGATGGACATACCTTCTATGTGGACACACTTTCAGATCTTACTGAGGAAATCTTCAATGAGATGCACTCTGAAGACCCATTAGAGAGAGCTTTGATAACTTCTACAGCCAGCATCTGGATGACCAAGCAAATGGATATGCAAAGATGATGGATGCTAGTGAGCAAGTTATGAAATTGGTTGCCCAAGAGGAGCTAGTTGGGACTTCAGAGAAAGCTGCAAAATTTGGTGATTGGAGTGTAGAGAAAGCTCCCAAACTTGAGCTGAAACAACTTCCTGAAGGGCTAAGGTATGCATTTCTTGGTGAAAATTCTTCATATCCTGTTATTGTTAATGCTTATCTCAACAACGCAGAGCTCACTTTACTGCTAAGCAAGTTGCGCAGATTTCGCAAAGCTCTTGGCTATTCTCTTGATGATATTTCAGGTATCTCTCCAGACTTGTGCATGCATAGGATCCACCTTTAGGATGAGACAAAGTCATCAATAGAGCATCAGAGGAGGTTGAACCCCAACTTGCAGGAAGTTGTCAAGAAGGAAATCATGAAATTGCTGGAAGCTGGAGTCATCTACCCTATCTCAGACAGCAATTGGGTCAGTCCAGTGCATGTGGTTCCTAAGAAAGGAGGTGTTACAGTGGTTAAGAATGAGAAGAATGAGCTAATTCCTACAAGGACTGTGACAGGGCACAGGATGTGCATTGATTACAGGAAGCTGAATGCTGCAACAAGGAAAGATCACTTCCCCCTGCCATTCATTGATCAGATGCTGGAGAGGTTAGCAAATCACCCTTATTATTGCTTCCTCGATGGGTACTCTGGGTTCTTTCAAATTCCCATCCATCCAGATGATCAGGAGAAGACCACCTGCACCTGTCCCTATGGCACTTTTGCATATCGCAGAATGCCCTTTGGACTCTGTAATGCTCCTGCGACATTTCAGAGATGTATGATATCTATCTTCACAGATATGATTGAGGATTTTATGGAGGTCTTTATGGATGACTTTTCTGTCTATGGGTCTTCCTTTAAAGACTGTCTTGATAATCTCTGCAAAGTGTTGGCTAGATGTGAAGAAAAGCACTTTATGGTGAAAGATGGTATTGTTCTTGGACACAGAGTTTCTGAAGCTGGGATTGCTGTTGACAGAGCTAAGATCGAGGTGATGACAAGTCTTCAGGCACCTGATAATGTGAAGTCAGTGAGGAGTTTTCTGGGACATGCTGGGTTTTACAGGAGGTTCATCAAGGATTTCAGCAAAATTGCCAGGCCACTTACAGCACTTCTCTGCAAGGATGTGAAATTTGAGTTCAATGCTGAATGTCTTTCAGCCTTTGAACAGATCAAAAAGGCCTTAGTCAGTGCTCCTATAGTGCAACCACCAGACTGGGATTTACCTTTTGAGGTAATGTGTGATGCCAGTGATTTTGCAGTAGGAGCTGTACTTGGACAGAAGAAGGATAAGAAGCTACATGCCATCTATTATGCAAGTAGAACACTTGATGATGCTCAGAAAAATTATGCAACCACTGAAAAAGAGTTGCTAGCTGTGGTGTTTGCTTTTGAAAGATTTCGTCCATTCTTGGTTGGATCTAAGGTGATTGTGCATACAGATCATTCTGCCCTCAAATACTTGATGCAGAAAAAGGAGGCAAAGCCAAGATTACTCAGATGGATTCTCCTTCTTCAAGAGTTTGATATTGAAGTTAGAGACAAAAAATGAGTGGAGAATGGAGTAGCTGATCATCTCTCAAGACTCAAAGTTGAGGAAGATGTTCCCATTGATGATTTTCTGCCAGAAGAGAATGTTTACATGATTCGGATTGCATCAGAATCGGAGTTAGTGAACAAAAGGCGAAATTGGCGAAGCACAGACATGGTGTCGATTGACATCACGCCTCGGTGTCGATCGACACCCTTCAAAAGACTCAAAACTTCGAGTTGTGACAGACGAATATCGACCAGCTTGGTCGATACCAATTTAGGCTGCTCGACACAAATCAGTGTCGACCGACACCACCTTGGTGTCTATCGACACCTATCGCAGACGAGCCCAAAAACTGCAGAACCTGAAGGCTCGACTTGGACATTGCAAACAGCTGATGTAGCTGCTCCTGATCACCCTTGGTATGCTCATATAGCTAATTACCTTGCTGCGGATATTGATCCAGGTCTCAAAGAGTATGCTAGGAAGAAATTCTTTAGTGATCTCAAGAGAGATTATTGGGATGAGCCTTATCTCTACAGGCATTGTTCAGATGGAATCTACAGAAGGTGTATTGCAGAGTCTGAAATTCCTGATGTTCTGTTTCACTGCCATGGATCTGAGTATGCTGGACACTTTGCTACATTCAAAACAGTGTCCAAGGTTCTTCAAGCAGGCTTTTGGTGGCCTACTATGTTCAAGGATGCTCAGATGTTCGTTTCTCATTGTGATGCTTGTCAGAGAAGAGGGAAGATCAGCAAGAAACATGAGATGCCACAAAAATTCATCCTTGAGGTTGAATTTTTTGATTGCTGGGGCATTGATTTCATGGGAATAAGTACATTCTAGTTGCTGTGGACTATGTTTCTAAATGGGTAGAAGAAATTGCTAGTCCGAAGAATGTTGCTGCAGTGGTCCATAAGCTGTTTAAGACCATCATTTTCCCCAGATTTGGAGTGCCTAGAGTTGTGATAAGTGATGGTGGTTCTCACTTTATCAACAAGGTTTTTGAAAAGCTGCTAAAGAAACATGGTGTTCATCATCGTGTGGCAACTCCATATCACCCTCAGACAAGTGGCCAGGTAGAGGTTTCGAACAGACAGATCAAGCAAATCCTGGAAAAGACAGTGGGCAAGACAAGAAAAGATTGGTCTACCAAGCTAGATGATGCACTTTGGGCCTACAGAACTGCAAACAAGACACCACTTGGCACTACACCATTCCATCTGCTTTATGGGAAAGCATGTCATCTTCCAGTGGAACTTGAGCACAAACCATATTGGGCTATAAAGACGATGAATTTCGACATCAAGCCTGCTGCAGAGAGGAGATTGATTCAGCTGAATGAGTTGGATGAGATCAGATTTCATGCCTATGAAAACTCTAAGTTGTACAAGGAGAGAACAAAGGCATATTATGATAAGAAGATCATCTCCAGAAACTTTGAACCAAATGATCAGGTACTTCTGTATAACTCTCGTTTGCAATTGTTTCCTGGTAAATTGCGTTTCCGTTGGTCAGGTCCTTTCACTATCACGGAGGTTCGACCATATGGTGCTATAGTCCTGCGGAACTCAAAAGGCGAGGAGTTCAGTGTGAATGGACAAAGGGTGAAACACTATTGGGCACAAGCCGAGATTCCTGACGGACACATTGTTCATTTGGATTATACACCATCCCCCTAACCCGCAGCCAAGTCAAGCTAATGACAAAAGACAAGCGCTGAGTGGGAGGCAACCCACTGGTAAGTCTGTACATACGCAAAATTTCGTATTTCCTTTGTTTACTAATTCTTAGTTTTGGTTTTTCTTAAGTTTTCTAGGATTTAAAAAAAAAAAAAATTGTCGCGACCCACGATTGGTGTCTATCGACACCCACCTTCGGTGTCGGTCGACACCGTCACACACGAGGTAAGTGTTCTTAAAACCCTCAGAATTTTTTTTTTTCCTTAAGTTCTTTCTTTCACTTTCGCGAACAGCTCTATCTCATCTTCAATCCTCCATAACTTTCTCATTTGTACACCGATTTGAGTGATTAAAAGCTCCATTCCACTCGATTTTCTGTGCTCTACTCATTTCCATCACTCGTTGTTTCGATCTGCAAAGGTATGGCCTTCAAATTCTCAATTTTCATTTCGGCACAACTTAGGTAAAACTCGAAATTTCACTCTTTGCACTTGATTAGTTGCTGGATTCAACTTGTTTATGTTGTTTTAGTGTGAATTTCGCCTTGACAGCACGATTTTCATGGTTGAATTTCTTTACTTTTGAAATTTTCGAACTTGAGACAAACCCTAGGTCGAAATCGGTTTTAGGAGAAGTTTTAAGATGGAATTGAGACGAATATGTACTGATTGTGATGGCCTGGAATGATCTCTGTTACTGCTATTGTCGAAATCCCTTGCTTTGAACTTGATTTTCGGATTCGCGATTGGTGTCGATCGACACCAACTTCGGTGTCGGTCAACACCGTTCGTGCTTCTTCCGACATGAATTATTTTGCTGAGTTTTGTATTGTTTCCTTGTTCTTTTTGAATGCAGATGACAAACCGTGGTGGTAAACATCCACGTACCAGATAGACAGATGTTCCTTCTTCATCAGGACAGCCTCATTCACCATGGCCTAGAAGAGAGGGTGAGAAGATTCGTCCAGCTCCGGTTTGGGATGTATCAGACAAGAAGGTGGCTAACTCCAACGCTTACCTCTCCGCCCGATCACTGACACTTGAGACGATTACGACACGTTCTTCTACAACGCGTGGCTTGATGTCGAGATACTTCCTACTCGATACCCCGACTCCGCCACACTTCGGCGCATGGGTATCTAGAGCGAGGTCTTCCGCTTACTCCAGGAGATGGGTATAGGCAGATTGGTGACGGAGCAGCACGACTGTTTTCCAGACCTCTTCCGCCAGTTTCTCGCCACAGTTGTGGTATACTACCCGAGCGGGATAGTCAAGGGTGCTAGGGAAGGCATTCTCACCTTCTTTCTCCGCGGAGTTCGCTACCGTATCTCATTGCTAGAGCTGTGCACCATTTATGGGTTCGATCCAAGCCTCGACCGCGCTACATTGCCGGAGCACTTTCCAGAGATGGGCACTTTCTGGTCCTTTTTTGGTCATGGAGCCTACGACTGCAAGACATCCACACAGGCAGACATCAGGCATCCCGTCCTGCCCTACGTTGCTCGCGTCGTAGCAAACACCATCTTGTACAAGATGGAGCCCGGTAAGATGTGCGTCTCCGAGCTCATACTACTCTATTACAGTCTGCGCGATGTCATTGCTCCCGAGCTCGATAGTCCTCTTCCTGAGTCTGATGTTAGTCGAGCCGCCATCTTTAACCTGCATCAGCAAAACCAACTAATCCCGTTCCAGTGCCTTTGGGTCGGACAAGAACTGAAACTTGATAGGAGGTTCACGGCAAAGCATATGTCCGGCCTAGTGTGACTAGCCAAATACATTAACGCTCCTGTGGCACAGAGATATGGCACTTCAGGACCAAAGACGTCTTCATCCTTTTTCTCTGAACCGAATGGATCACTGTCCAATCCGAGGCTTCTCACCAACATTGGGCTACTCAGTGGGTGAGCCTGGTCGATGTTAAAAGGCTTGAGTACTTCTTCTGTATATGCCATTTGATGCACAAGGATTCCATTATTAATGTGCTCAAGCTGTATTCCCAAACAGAACTTAGTCTTTCCTAAGTCTTTCATTTCAAACTCTTTCTTGAGGTATTCAACCGTTTGGGATATTTCCTCAGAGGTTCCTAGGATGTTCTGGTCATCAACATACACCGCGATGATTACAAATCCCTTAGCATATTTCTTTATAAATATGCATGGACTTATGGGATCATTCTTATAGCCCTCTTTTACTAAGTACTTGCTTAGTCTATTATACTACATGCGACCTGAATTTATCAATTCATAGAGCGATTTACTCATCTTAATACAATGCTGGTCTCGAGAACTTCTTTTATCTTTCAGCTCTATGCCCTCTGGGACTTTCATATAAATCTCGTTATCCAGTGGACCATATAAGTATGCGGCTACAACATCCATTAACCGCAGATCTAAATTTTCTCTTATGGCCAGACTTATCAGGAATCTAAAAGTTGTTGCATCCACCACAGGGGAGTATGTCTCCTCATAATCGAGTCCTGGTCTTTGTGAGAATCCTTGTGCCACAAGCCGTGCTTTGTGTATAACGATTTCACCTTGTTCGTTCTCTTCCTCACAAAGACCCATTTATGTCCAACTGGTATAACATCATGAGGTGTCCGAATTATGGGACCAAAAACCTCTCTCTTCTTTAAAGAGTTTAACTCCACGTTTATAGCATATTTCCATTTATGCCAGTCTAATCGGCGAGTGCACTCTAAAATGGACGTGGGTTCTAGATCCTCATTCATGAGCTCAAGTGCTACATTGCATGCAAATATTTCATCAATGTCGACATTTTTTTCTGTTCCATTGGATTCCAGACGAGACATAATTGATCGCGATCTCTTTGTTATCAGGAACTTCAAGCCCATGAAGCTTGGCGTCCCAAGAAACATTTTCCGGCACCTTAGGTTCATTTATGTCTGGAATGTCCACTATCTCCTCGGTCTGAATTTCAGCACCTTTCTTTAATTTCTGAGGAGTCTTATCGTTGGAACCAATTGGTCTTCCACGTTTTAATCGTGGTTTAGACTCAATAGCCACTTGACTCGATCCTTCTTGGACATCAATACGCATCGGTGCATTCACGGCTGGTATGTGCGATTTCGTTACCCTCTTTGGGTCTGCAAAGGAATCTGGCAATTGTATAGCTAGCTTTTGCAAATGTATTATCTTTTGGACCTCTAAATCAGTTTCACGTGTCTGAGGATCTTGCCATTTTATGGATGTTTGATTCCATGCAATTTCTTTTACCAGCCGGTTTCCATCACCTAATGTTGGATAAACGGATTCGTCAAAATGACAATCCGCGTACCTGGCCTTGAATAAATCACCGGTTGTTGGCTCAAGGTACTTTATGATCGTGGGAGAATCGTATCCAACATATATCCCCATCCTCCTTTGAGGTCCCATCTTAGTCCTCTGTGGTGGTGCAATCAATCGGCACATAAACTGAGCAACCGAATATCTTAAGATGGGAAACGTCTGGCTCTTGTCCTGTTAATAATTGGGATGGAGAATATCTATGGTCACTTGATGGCCTGATGTGAATTAGTTCGGCAGCGTGTAAGACACTATGTCCCCAAGCGGATACAGGAAGCTTTGACCTCATGAGTAATGGTCTAGCAATCAACTCTATGCGTTTGATAAATGACTCGGCCAAGCCGTTTTGTGTATGTACATGTGCCACGGAGTATTCAACACTTACCCCCATGGACATACAGTAGTCATTAAACGCTTGGGAAGTGAATTCACCAGCATTATCTATTCGTATGGTTTTCAGAGGAAAATCTGGAAAGTGAGCCCTTAGGCGTATTATCTGAGCAAGGAGTCTTACAAATGCCTTATTCCCTGATGACAATAAGCATACATGTGACCATTTTGTAGATGCGTTAATGAGGACCATAAAATATCGGAATGTCCACAAGGTGGGTG